>JASXTE010000010.1:18070822-18670822 GCA_030280995.1 Hemileia vastatrix | reverse complement strand
CAGCCTCTAGAAATAAATTTGATGTGACTCCCACTGCAACTTCCTTTTCTTCCTTGTCATCTTCGATGACCATTTGCCGCTTTTTCGGTGTCCGCCTTGAAATGGGGACTTCCTCTTCATCTTCCTCCACCAACTCATCCACCTCCTCTTCTACCCTTTGTTTACCCATGGCTGGAGTTACCCAGGATGATGTATTTTCCTCGACTTCCTCCACATCTGCTTCTGATTCGTCATCCCTGATTGACACGTCCCATATGTCTTTGGTATTACCCAATATTTAGTCTTGGTAAACCTTTGTTTGATGTCCTAATTTTTCGCTAACACAATGCACGCCACCCGTCTCCATCGGCAAAACTCGCATTTCTGGCGAGGACCTCGAGTATCTGTGCTTTCCACACAGAAGTATTCCATTGATTCACAAGCCGTGCATGCTTGGGAATACTGTTGAGTAACAAGCCCACCATCCGCTTTGGGGTGAGGAGGTGTGGGAGTTGGAGTAGGACACGTTGAAATAATAATAATAAATGAATAAACAAGAATTAAATAAAGGGAGACTAGTGTGGGAAGTATATGTCTCACGCTCAACAGAGCTTGCGTTTTTATACCCAGGCATCTGTCACACGCCACGTGACACTCGAGGAAAAAGTAGCTCATTAAAATCAATAAAATAGAAGTCTAAATCCATACTCAAAGCGCAGAAAGCAATTCTACATAGCAACTGTGACTTTCCTTTGTGTACTCGCTATTCAACCACGCTAGTCTAAACTCTAAATCTAAATTAGTCAATCTCTCAATAGTGTGTCTCAGTCTTTTCCTCAATAAGCAAGGCACAGCGCAATAGTCAATGTAATGGTGCACTAAAAGGTTTATTAAATGTCTGTGAATTATTAAAAGGGGTAGTGAGCATGGACGGAATGGATAGTGGAGGATTAAAGGGTTAATGGATTTTAGTGAGGAGGGTCCAGGTGTAATGGATGTATTTTTTAATGGTCTGTGTTGTGCAGAAAAGTGGATGGGTATGAGGTCAATGCGAGGAGGAGTAAAGGATATAAAAGGGGTTGGGATTTTGGTTTGACATTCTTTAGAATTAAATTATAAAACTTATATATAGTTAATAATGGTAGAGCTTTAGGTTAAATCATTATTATTGTATCTTTCCTTATTTTCTCAGTAATCATTTCTAAATCCTAAATCTTTGATTATTGAGTTTCCAACCCTTCATGAGATTTTAAGAATTTAATATTACCTTTAAATTATATTAGAATTCTCCTTGAACATATCTCGAAGCAGTAGCTCTTCCTTTGAGTCATCTTCGAATCACTTCCTTGAACATTTCCTCTGTGTCTCGACAAAGTTTCTAAACTCCTTTTTCCATCTCACTTCCAGGAACACACTTGACCTTGTGCATAGGTTGTCCGGTGACAGTATAGCAAAAACATGTGTACTGAATGTACACTGGGTGATTTTACAACTTTAATAATATTATATAATAAATGTAAAAAAATGTGAAAATTATCAGTTTTACCAAAATAAAATTGATATTTAAAAGCTAAAGGATAGATAAAAGGGTAAAATTAAAATTAAAGAGATCAAACATGAAATAAATATATTAAGTATAATTTTTCTATCATGAGCCAGTAGAGGCTTCAGAAAGAATGGGTATCATCATAGATTAACATGGATTAAATTTACTTTTTACCAAAGTAAAAAATTGTCTACCTTAGGTTTGGAAAAAATTTAGGGGGACAATTTGTCCATATAAAACTACTTTCAGTGCAATGGTGGAGTCATCATTCAGTATCATTTCAATAAAACGAATTGATTTCATCTGAGGGCATGCAAGGAAAAGTGTCCAGCACAAGTTTGGCCAAACTTGTACTGGACACTTTTATCATGGAGAGAAGCCAGGGTGAAAGTCATTTTAAATTGTCTGGAATTTCTTATAAACATGTCCACTGTTATTCAATCTTTGTGCCTCACTCATATTTATCAATTTATTAATTTTTTGTCACCATTATATTATTAATATTATCAGTATAGCAAAAACCTGTGTGTCAAATGAATACTGGGTGATGTTACACCTTTTATAATATTATTAAATAAAGGTAAAAAAATATGAAAATAATTTATTTTACAAAAAATAAACTTCTACCCAAAAGCAATATGAGGGGAATAAAGTAAAATAAAAGAAATTAAAGATTAAAATTAAAATCCAAGTTAAATTCCTGCCATAAACAGAAAAAAGATATGTTGAATCAAATTAGCACAATCAGGGCTAAACTTGCACTAAATTTTCTTTTTTGTAAGAATAAAAAAAAATCCACTTGAGCTTTACCAAAACATCACGATGAAAATTTTGCCATATCAAACTACTTCTAGTGTAATTTTTTATCAAAAATTTATCTTCATTTCCATAGAGAGAATTGCTTCCATCTGACTGCACCTGACCAAATGTGTCCAGCCCAAGTTCGGCCAAACTTGTGCTGGACACTTTTATGATGGAGAGTAGCTAGGGTAGAATTTTTCCTCAGTTCATCTAGTATTTCTTACAAACATTTCTACTGGTATTTTATCTTTGTGCCTCACTCATAAATATCATTTGATTAATTTTTGGTCACCATTATATTATTAATTTTATAAGTATAGAAAAAACTCATGTGCCAAATGCATACCAGGTGTTTTTATGCCATTTATAATATTATTAAATAAATGTATGAAAATATGAAAATAATTTATTTTAAAAGTTATTAATTGATATCCAAAAGCAATATGAGGAATTAAAAATTAAGTTAAAGGGATCAAATATGAAAAAAGGAATCCAAGTAATATTCCTACTATCAAAGGCCAGTAGAGGCATTGAAGCAAATGAGAGCCATCAGGGATAAATTGTACTAAATTTACTTTTTTTAAAGATAAAAAATTGTGCACCTGTGGTTTGGATGAACTCTACATAGAAAATTTGGCTATATAAAACTACTTCTAGTGAAGTTTTTTATCAAATAATTTTTTTCATTTCCATGGAAAGAATTAATCTCATATGAGTGCACCTGACCAAAAGTGTCCAGCACAAGTTTGGCCAAACTTGTGCTGGACACTTTTTTGATGGTGGGTATCTAGGGTGCAGTTCTTCTTCAGTGCAACTGGAATTTTTTTAAAAAATATCCACTGGTATTTGATCTTTCTTTTTTATTAATATTTTATCATTTGATCAATTTTTTGTCACCAGTATATTATTATTTTTATTAGTATAGCAAAAAAAGATGTGCCAAATGCATACAGAATGATGTTAAACCTTTAATAATTTTATTAAATACAGGTAAAAAAATTATGAAAATGATTTGTTTTACATAAAATTAATTGATATCTAAAAGAAAAAAAGGGATAAAAAGAAATAGGTTGAATAGAAGGGATTTTATATGAAATTAAAAATTCAAGCTAAATGCCTACTTTCAAGGCTTTGAAGAGGTGTTGGATAAAATGGGCACCATCAGGAATAAAATTGTACTTAATTTGATTCTTTGAGAAACTAAATGAAGTTTTCAACTGATTTTTCTTTCCAATATTTAGTTTGAGACTTTGTATATATCAAATTACTTATAGTACCATGATTGACCAAATCACATCCTCATTTCCTTATGTAGAATTGATCCCATATGGCCGGACCAGGCCAAAGGTGTCAACCACAAGCTTGAGAATTCTTCTGGTGGACACTTTTATGATGGACAGTAGTAGGGTGCAAGTCTTCTTTAGTTAATCTAGTATTCCTCATAATCATTTCCAACTTATTTTTGGCCAAAAATCATGTGGAAAGTTTGTCCATATCAAATTACTTCTAATGCCATGATTGACTAAAAATTGATTCTCATTGCCATATAGAGATTTGATCCCATATGACTGGATCTGGCAAAAGTGTCACGACAATTTTTGATAAACTTAAGTTTGAAAATTTTATGATGTAAAGTAATTGAAAGTCTTTTTCATTTCATCAAGTAATCCTCATAAAATCTTCCACCTTTATTTTGGCCAAACTTCAGTTGGACACTTTGTCCATATTAAATTAATTCTAGTTCCATGTTGATAAAAAACTCATACTTATTGCCATATATAGATATTAATTCCATCAGACTGTGCCTTTCCAAATGTGTCTTCCTGAATTATGGCTAAATCTCAGTTGGTCACCTTTATGATGCAGAGTAGCTAGGGAAAAAGTATTCTTCAGTTAATTTTGTATTTATTATAAATTTATCCTCCTGAAGTTTAGCCTAATTTCAGGTGGAAAATTTCGGAAAGCATTGGTTAGTCACTATCCATCAAAAAAGTGTTTACCAAAATTTTGGCTAAACTTGTGTTGGACCCCTTTGATCAGCCACAGTCAGATGAGATCAACTCTTTAGATGGAAATGAGAATGATATTTTGGTCAATCATGGAAATAGAAGTAGTTTGATGTGGCCAAATTATCCCCCTGAAGGTCAGACAAAACTCACAAGGACACTTTTTAACAGGGAGTAACTTAGAAAAATCCATTTATCTGAAGGAAAATCTTTTATTGGATAGATGCCAAGGCTTCATATTTGTGTATTATGGTCAGTATTAATTTTGTAAGTGTCTGTCCAAGCAATTTCATTGCCCATCATGACACATTTTATTTTAAATTCTTCAAACTGTGTGATACAGTATTAAGGTGTCACATAGTATAATTAAGTTCTATTAAGTGCCCTCCTATGATGCCTAAATTTATAATTTAATATCTTACATAATAATTATTTTTTATATAAATTCATCAATATTTTATTTTATTATCAAATTTAATAGAGCAAGTATCCTGAATTATTATATATGCATAAGCTTAGGTTAGATCACTTTGTGCTCAATTTGTGCTCAACAGAGGACTAAAATAAAGTTCTGGAAGATCAGCGTGTGCATAATTTGGAATCAGTTGATATTCTGTCTATAATCAATCTGAGAATAAATGTACCTCCAATACAATTTTGTATATTGTCATGGAGTGAGAATAACCCTGGAATAATAAGAGACACTCTGGATTTCAAAGAGAGGGGATTTCTAGCAGTTCACCCCCATATTTTCCGTGGTGTCTTTTCTTCAAGACTGCACCATCTAGCTCCTCCAAACCATAAGAAACTCCAGACACTTGAAGTCTGACTCTGTAAGGCCCATTCCACCTGTCAGAAATTTTTTTCCCCAATTACTCTCCAAACTTCTATTATACACCAAAACCAAACAACCAAGTCTCAAGGGATTCCTGAGTCTATGATCCAACTTCTTGTCCCAGTATCTGAGTGATTTATTTCTTATCTTCATCTTTCTAGAGTATGCCTTCTCTTGGCATTCCTCTCTACATTCCAACTGTTGCATCTTGGCACAGAGAAAATCTTCTGTTGAGCACACATCATCCAAATCATTTCCAAGATAAGAGACAGCTTCCAAGTCCACTGATAGAATAGCTTTCTGACCAAACATTAATTCATAAGAAGAATAGCCAGTTGTCCTTTTTACAGTGACCATATCAGCAAATAACACCAAGGGTAAATAATGCCTCCAATTTTCAGCACTATCTCCACACATCTTCACCAGAGAATTCTTTATAACTTGATGGACTCTTTCAACCATGTCTTCAGCTTCAGGATAATAAGGTGTAGGCACTATAACTTTGGAACCAATACTTACCACAGCTTCTTTAAATTCAGCACCAAACTCTGGCCCACCATCAACAGTAACCAAAATCATCAACCCATATCTAAACACCCATTCCTTCTTTAAAAACTCTGCCACATTTTTGGAAGTCAAATTAACCAGAGGCACTGCCTAAAACCAACCAGACAAATCATCCTTAGAAACAATTAAGTATATATACTTGCCCTCTTTAATATGGACAGCATCCAGACTAACTCTTCTAAACATAGTTGTTTTACCAGTAGCACGGCAAACCTCCTTAGGTTTCAAGTGACTTCTTCTTTGACATTATTCAAAAGATTGAACCCAACCCTGAACAGCCAACTTCATACCTGGCCACCAAAACCTGTCTGCTACTCTCCTATAAGTCTCCCCAAAGCCCCTATGACCAAGGTCTTCACGCAAAGACTTCATCAAAACTTCTTGACCCTTCTTTTGAGTCACCACCACTTGAGTATTTGGATGTCTCCTTCTCATCAAACTTCTTCCTGACACATAGAATCCAGGAATATTCTTCTTGATTGCCACCCAAGTATCATCATCACAAATATCTGGCCTCTCCAAGGTTAACAGATATTCAACCATAGTGAAATAAAACCCAGTTTGACCCCAGGTCTCATCTTCAAAATATAACAAAACAACATCAAAGGGTATAACCTTGTCATAAAAATCTCCAGTGTCCACATGAGCAACACAACCAGCACATCCAGGACACCAATCCCTAAAATTTGGTACATCCTTTTCCTTCCACTGAATCTTAAGAGAATCCAGTTCACTAACAAAAACACCATTATATGATTTTGAGCCATCCCAAAAAACAGCCCCATCTTCATCAAAAAAACATCGTGATCACCAGAATCAAGATCAGAACCAGCCATTTTAACCTCTTGAGGGAGAAGAGAACAATATTCCAGTTTAGCCTCATGGGGGAGGAGAGAAAAATCTTCAGCACCCTTTGTGCTGGCCCTAACCACTGGGACATCTTCATTGAGTTCTTCAGAGTCTGAATCTTCATCTGTGGGTGGTCTCTTTGATAATCCATCAGGAATCATAAAATTTTATTCCAGATTTGTGTACCAGGTGAAAAGAAAAATGCTGTTTAAATGCCACCCATCTAGTCATTGGAGCATTTGGAAGACTAGGTGTATTGATTATTTGAACCAGAGATTTTGCATCCACCTGCAGCTCAAAATTCTGCCCCCACAAAACAGTTTGCAGCTTAATTAAAAATTTTGCCAAACCACACAATTACAACTTAGTTTGAGAATATCCAGATTCAACCTCATTAAATACCACAGACTCATACCTTACTGGCCTTTCCCTCCCATTTTTATCTTCCTGAGACAAAATAGCACCAGAAGAAATATAACTTGAGTCCACTTCCAAATAAATTTTTCCAGCTCCCAATCCATAATTCAACTTGTGATGAATAATATCTTCACCTAACACCTTCTTCAACTTCTGAAAAGCCTCTTCACACTCTTCAGTATATAAACGCTCTGTGTCTTTCCTGGTCAACTTCCTCAAAGGTGAATCCAACAAAGAAAAATCTTTTATAAAACCTCTGACATACACACAAACCCCCAAAAATACCCTGATTTCAGTAGTATTTTTAGTTCTTGGCCATGACTGAATTTTATTAACTTTTTTCTTTCCCATAATCCTTCCCTCTTTACATACTAGATGTCCCAGAATTTCAGGAGCAGGAGCACAACAACAAAGCTTTGACCCAGAAATGGTCAACCCAGCCTCTTCAATCATAAACAATACTCTTTCTAGAGTATTTTCATATTCCCAAACCAACCTCCTTAAACCTGGATTCTCCTTCAGAACCTCATTCCCATAATCAGTGGATGGTCCTTTGATTACACCATCATCAATAAAAATACCAGCATGAGTAGGAAGCTCATCTTGTAAAAAACAAACCATTTGTGCTTGATATAATTCTACTGAATTAGTTGCTCCTTGAGGCAACCTAGTGAGCTGAAATCTTTCCAGAGGAGTCTGAAACTTTGTAAGTGGCATTGAATCTGTGTGAAGCTCCCTTTCATTATAACCACCCATAATATCCCCCAAACCATAACACACCCTTCCAGCAAAAGATTTCACAAAGTCTTCTGTGCTTGGGGGCATCCCAGAATCCTTGATAGTGACTATATTCAAGGCTCTAAGATCATGAAGCACCCTCAGCTTCCCATTCTGCTTGTTTACACAGAAAACCAGACTTGAGTAACTAGATGTTGATTTTTTTATATAAACTAGTCCTGACTCTTTCCCTAAAAATTTCTACGAATTCATCCCCAATTGCAGCTTGAATTGGAATAGGTTTTATTTGCCAAGGTTCATGATAAACCACAGGAATAAAGTAAGGTTCCCCATAAGAGTGTTTCAACACACCCCTTTCCTCTTCAAACAATACCACCACTTTCTCCCTTAGCACAATAATGTGCAACAAAAACTTCTTTTCCTCATCAGAAAACCACCCATCAGGACAAAAATTAGAAACTTTCAACCTTTCCACAGTCACTCTAGAAGTTTCAACAAAATCAGGAGGATTATTCACAAGAGGAGTACAATAGAGATCTCTTGAAAAAGAAGGTCTTTTCAAAGGAGGATTTAAACCTACAGGCATAGGCTCATTTACAGGCCTAATCTTCTGCACTAACTTCTTATAATTTGCAGCTCCACCTTCAACTTGAGGGATCTTCAGGAAATCTTCACCACCAGACCTGGAACAAAAACCAAGGGTTTCCCCATTGCTCACATGTGTGGCCAAGGTAATGTTTTTGTGTAGAAGAAACCGTAGCATTGCACAATTGGGAGGACTTAACTTTATTCCCCCATCTCACCACTCAAAAACTTTTCTGTAATTCCATGTCTTCATCCTCACTTACATCTTCTAAATCTTCAAATGTTGATTCATCCTCTGAATCACATATTCTAAAATTGTGCAGTTTATCCTCATGCTAGAGGCCCAAAAATTGACCTAGCTGATCTTTTTCTTTAAAAATTTGTGCAGTTTAACCTCATGCTGGAGGCCCAAAAATTGATCTTGATGATCTTCACAAAAATAATTCTTGTCTTCTTTCTTGATTATCTTCAGATTTTTTTCTTGATTTTCTTCAGTTATCTTGAAATTTTTCTTTTTTTTTCTTGAGTTTTCTTCCATCCTACAAAAATAACCAGGGGTTTCCCCAATTCTCACAGACGTGACCAAGGTAATGTTTTTGAAAGGTGTAGAAGAAAACCTAGCAGTGCACAATTGGGAGGACTTACTTTTAGACCCCAATCTCATCACTCCACAGCTTTCCCACATATCTTTCAATAAAGATATATAACCAATCTTCTTATTTGAACTTGAATTAAAAATAATTGAGAGTCTTGAGAGAGAACAGATACTTGATAAAAAACTTGAAAAGTACTTGCAGAGAAGAGAAACATTAAAAAGAGAAAGTTGAAAATCCACTTGGTATATCTCCAAGGTAGCTGACCTACTACAACCTGGGATTTCCTCATCTTGGGGAGAGGTTGTAGCACTTGGGTGATCAGCCCTCATCACTCTAAAAAAGACAAACTCCCACCAGAGCCTGAGCCACACTCCAAAAAACCAGAGGCAGCACCCATTTATCTTCTTCTCCTACAACAATCCATGCACTGGCACATTGAAGAAAAACCTGTCCTCATCTACCAGCCATCCTCTCCAGGGAATTATAACCTCATGTGAAGCCTTCTTTCATCTTAACCAGTCAACTCCAAACTGATTCCCAAATTAAATTGACAGCCAATTCTTTCTTTAAAATCCATCAAGAATGGCCCACCCAAAACAGCTTTTACTGTTCCTTTTTCAATATATAAATGAACCTTCCCTGAGGCTCCTTCAACATCTAACTTCACAAACTCAGATGTTCCAACCAATTCAGTGACATGGACACCAATCCCTTTTAAATTCCCACCAATACCTGTTTTGATGGCGAGGCCCAGATGAGTTTCCTCAAACAAAGAAATCAGGTTAATCTGAGAACCTGAATCCACCAATGCCCTAGCCTCCCTGTCATTCATTGTGACATTTACATAAACCAGAGGAGCAGAAAAAGGAGTTTCCAACCCCTCTCCAAATTCTTCAGCAGAATCAAAAATGTATTCTACCTCCTAAGAAGAAACCCTTCTCCTGGTCAAAAAATTTTTCTGCCTATCAGCTAACCCAAGACTGATAGCATACAATTCCCCATAAGAAAAGAAAATATGACCCTGATTCATCCTTTCCAGGACAGAGTTTATAAAATTAACTGACCAGAAACCACTTGCCTCTCAAAATGAGCTCTTTGCTTCACTAACTTGGTCCTAGAAGATTCTTGAGGACCAGAACCACCAACAGATTTACCATCAACAGGAATATAACCAGATCCCTCATCAGAACCTCTAACTTCAGCAGGCTTTGGCAAAGAAGCCAAAGGGACATCCTCCTCAGAGTCAGAATAGAAATCAATAGGCATTGGCTCACCATTCATGTCCAATGCTCCAAAACTAGGAGGGCCCATAGCTGCCATACCCTTCTGCATTTTATACAGCTCCTCTTTTCTGTACTTTTTACTAGTTGCACTCAGCTTAGTATCTACCTTTGAAAATTTAGGCTTTGGTTGGGCCTGAGAACTTCTCTTAGGCCTTCCCACCTTTCCTGCTTCAACATCATAAACAGCAGCCAAGAATCCCAACTTGACTTTCCACCACAAGAATACAACTCCAAACCACCAAAGGAAGATGTAAATGAGACTATATTAGCCTCCTTTCCCTTTCCCTTTCCCTTTCCATCATCTCCACCTTTACCTGAAGAAGAAGACTCATTAGGAAACTCTTCAAACCTTGGCATCCTTGAGTTGACATTATGTCTCCTTCTCACCAAGTCCTCTGGAGCCTGACCATCATTAAGCTTCAAAAAAGAACCATCTGTGAAATTGAACACTTTCCCACAAATTATATCTTCTCTTCAGACGCATCCCTATTCAGTGCCTAACAATCATTGGACTTGTGGCCCTTCCTGCTGCAATAAGAGAAGACCCAAGGATCACTCCTAACAACCCTCCTTTCAAAATCTCTAGGCTGAGAAGGAGCCTTATTGGCCTTCTGAGCCTCCTTAACAAAAATATGTAGCTCTTTTGTCAGATCAGCCAACTGCTCCACTACTGGATCAACCTCTTTAGGCTTCTCAGGAGGCATTCCCTTTTTCACACTTTCCTTACTCCTAGATTCCTCCACATCTTCAGAAAAAGCTTCACTGACCTTCCTAAAATACTTGGTGTTAGCTTCTTGGCAATAATCCACCACCAAAAGTTTCAGATGACCTTCCAAAAACTCCTTCACCACAGAAAAATTAGGCAATTTCTGATTCCTATTAGGAAGAATCTTCATCTTATCCTTCCTTTCCAACTCTTTCAGCACATCAATTCTGACATTCCTCGCCAGAGCAGACCAGAATGTATCCCTTGCAGGGTCAGTACTCTTCAACTCCTGAATATACACCAAATAGTCTACCACTGGCTCCAACTGAGTCATAAACTTCCTATACGTATGGAGGTTGTCCACACCTCCATAAGATTTCCATTCACTCTCAACCATATTGAGATCCACCATTGAATATCTAGATCCCCACCTATCTGTCATCTGCAGACACAACTTTTTCCAATCTTTCCTTCTATAACCCTCCATAGCAGCCACCTCCTTCACCAGATCCCTGTCACCAATATAGAAGATGACTTTATTCACCATGTGCAGGTGAGAAGCACCATCCACATTCTCAGAAGCCTCCAACAGCTCCAGAAACAACTTCACATCCTCCCCCATAAACATAGGCCCCTTCCAGGACTTGATCTGAAAGAAGGCCTAACAGAAACAGGAGGATTACCATCCTCAGCAGAACCAAAAGTGCCACTAACACCACTAGAGAAAGATGATCCAGAAGCCATGGTCCAATAGATTCTAGAAAGCCAATCTCCAACCACAGAAAAGATTTCAAAAGTAAAAGAAAGTCCAAAAAGCTAGCAAATCCTCACCCCACCTTGAGAGCCAGACATGTAGACAATCCTATAGTACTAGCTATAGGCTTTGACCAAGGGAGTTGGAGTAAAACTGGAGAGAAAATACCCTGTCCCTTTGAGAAATACCAAGTGAGATTTATTTGCTACAGCAAATCAGAGACTGTTACAATACCCCTTCTAACACACTTCGTGAATGCTTAACAAGTCAAGAAAGTATCCTAGATAGAACAAAGACCAAAAAGAACCTGAAATGCAGAGAAATACACACCAGAAACCAATGACACAGTGCACTTGTTGCAAAAACACAGCAAAAATACTTGAACTAGGTTGCAAAGCTACAACAGAGAAATCAGTTGCCAAAGTTGAGATAAATGAAGAACTAACGTTGCAACAAACACAGCCAATTGTGGCCAAAAAACAGTTAAAACTGATTTAGAAACAATGATACAATTACCAGATGGTTTTATGATAATTAAAGTTTCCCCAAACTTTCTTATTCAGTACGTACACACAGACTGCCTACTAAACATCCATGTACAGCAACAAAATTGGAGCTTTTGACAGCCAAATTGAATAAAAAACCTCTAGAAATGCTCCCATAATTCTATAACTGAGGTGGGCGGCCTGCCTAGAAGCGGCCAGACCTCACTGAAGCCAGAAAACCACCAAAAACCTCCAATAAAGCCCAAAATACTTAGAAAAATCCACCACAACTACTAAAACCCTTAAAACACAAAATTAAGCTATGAAAACATTGTGACATAAAATATAGAGCCAAATTAGCTCTACTTACTTTTACTAAGCACTTAAGCCTAAGACTTGAGGTCAGTTCTTAAAACATGAAAAATAAAATTAAACAGCTATCTTTTAGAAATGAAAAATGAGGAAATGACCCCTAAAAACTTAGAACATGAAAAATGTCTTAAAGAAATAAAATATAGAAAAAAAACAGGGGCTATCCAATGGTAGAACCCACATACCCATAGTCCCAAAATTTACTGAATAAAACCAGAAAAACACCCAATTATTCAACCAATGTCAAATAAGACATACCCAAACAGCACCAAACAGCCCAACAAAGGCCTTTTCCAATGTTGGAATACCACGCTGCCTCATAAAATACTATGAAACATGGCTGATTTTGTGCCTGACATCTCAAACATGAGGTCAAATACCTCCTACTTCAGTGCAAATTTTCCAACCACAGCTAAGCCCACCAATACAAAGATCCTCCCAATTCACCACAAATAACATCTATCCCCTCCCACTTTTTTGATTAAAATTTTTACACACCATTCCCCAGTAATTTTTGCACTTTTCATTCCTTTCTTTATCAACAATTTTTGATCAAGTTTCTATCCTCAAAACTCAGTTATCATGCTAATCAAACTACAAAATTCTCAACACAACCCTTTTAAATACTGTTGTAATGCTCTCAAAATGATCAATTCACATGTAATTTCCACTTGGGTTTTTTATTTTATTTTTGCATATTGACATTTATTTTGAATTTTCACTGAAAGCATATTTTTTCCCTTCCTTATTCATTTTGGTTCATCATCTCAACATGAAGTTGCATATTTTCGGAAAATGCACAATTTTTCATTCTTTTGGTTTTTCAATGTTCCCTCATATCCTTTTATTCATCTTCTCTAACTTCCTTAACTCTTCTTCTATTTATTTTATCCATCACTTCCTGAACTTCTATCTGGTCCTTTTACATCTTTGAAGACATCTCATCAGGAATTTATTCTCCAACCATTATTTTTTCAATATTTACTGATGTTCTATTTCAGAATTTGTGTATTTTATTGTTTCTATTTCTTTTTTTGTTTTCTCAAACACATTTCCTTTTTTAAGAAGGTTCTCCAGAAGCCTGGCTCTCATATCCACCAAGCAACATCTGCTTTGGCTCACTGGTTGTTGAGATATTTATCATCCACTTGGCTCAAACTTCCATAAGCTTTATTTTAATCTTCTCAAGTGAGTCTTACTCTGGAACAAATATAACACTAATAAATAACCTAGGTATCTAAAATAGATCTTTTTAGCCCATTGTTAATCCCTGGCTCTAACTTTTATAACCCTTTTTTGATTTTCTTTTAAGTCAAAAAAAAGATTCAGAAATAGGCTTAGGGTTATTTAAATGAAATATAATTTTGTTCAAAGACTCAACAGAAGCATGGCTTATATTTCCAGCAAACTGCGTTGAATTTGGTCCAGTGTTTACTGAGATATCTGCTTCCAAAGTTGAGTCTTGTTTCATAGACTAATTTACATTTTTTAAGTTCAATGTTGCATAATATGCATATAGGTCTTATGAAATCTATTTCAAATCATACTTCAGGCTTTTGTCTCTGATTCTATCAGCTAAATATCTGTTTTGGATGATTCCTTCCTATTTTGTAATTTTTTTCATGAGGATGAAGATTAACATTTGCTGAATTTTGGCTCATTCAAATCTCAGATTATTTTGATTACAGGTTCTCTAGAGACATGAATTTCATTTTCAGAAAGCAGAATCAATTTCGGCTAAGAAATTTTTGAGATATCAACTTTTAAAGTGGAGTCTTTTTATGTAAACTAATTTACATTTTTGAATTTTGATATTCCATAATATGCATATTTTTTCTGATACTTTTCATTGTACCACTCCAAAGGTATGTCAATTCCTCAACTTTTTTTTATCATTTATTTCCTCAATTTTTATTCTTTATAAATTATTCTTTCCCTGATTTGTTAATGTTTTAGATTTTTTTCAGGAATTGGTATCATTAAATCTATTTGGAACTCTTCTCAGGATAATCATCAATCAAAAATTCAAGAGATAATCATCAAACTACCTAGGAAACTCCTGTTTTGGAATCTTGTAAAAATTTTACTCATTTTTTTTGAATCTTATGAAATGCTTACTCATTTTGGTTTTTCATTCCAGATCAACCAAAGTCTGATAAACCAGGTAAGTAAAGCAAGGGGTGAAGGGTCAATTTCTAATAAATCTTTAGGGAGGGGCTCTAAATATGGTAATTAGAAGATTTTCCATTTTTTTATTTTTATTTCACAAATTTTTAAATTATCAATTATTAAAGATAATCAATCAAGTAAAACTTTTGTGCAATCAAGCCTTTCTGCTGTATAAATGTGTTTATTTAATCATTTATTTGTATTGAACGGATGGATTCCAAATACAATGCTTGTCATATTATTTCTTTGGCTTTGGTCACATATGAAATCATTGGCAGGTGGTATTGTGAATCCCATTACTTTTAATTGGTTGATTATCTTTTTTGATTTATTTATTTAAGAATTTATGAAATTAAAATGAAAATTTGGAAATCTTTACCCCCTCCTACAGTGAATTGCAGGGGAAGGTATTGCCATTTTTTTTGAGATAAATATCTTTTTCCAGACATAAAAAAAATTTTTGACATGAAAAAAATTGACAATTCCCACCCCCTAATATAGTAAAATTCAGGGGAGGGTATTGCCAAGATTCTAGATTTAGAAAAATAAGATTTGTGAATTTATGTATCTTGCGCATAAGGGTTGGTTAATGAAGCTGTTGAAAAATCATATTTAATCAAATTATTAATGGAAATCCAGAATAAATTTTAGTCATTTAGATATAGAGAAAACATTACTTATAATTTAAATACAAAAAATTTAATCAACTGACATCCTAAAAAATAGCGAGAGTAGAAGCATGCAATGTATATAAGAGAGATTCAAAGAATTGTTTTACAATAAAAATATTTATTTACATCTCTGATCTGGAAGAGGTTTTCAAGATGCATTAATGTGGCACCATTTAAATTTGAACTAAAATGACAAAGTGCAACAAAGATATGAATAGCAGGATCTCTTTGTGGACAACAAGAATAATTTCTGAACATTGAGTGATCTTTTATCAATTCAACTAAACTGAGAAATCTAGGAAAGGTTGTGAAAAATATCTGTTTAAAGCTAATTTCAGAAATCTTGTAAAGACCCTTAAGGTTAAATTGTGGTTGGTGTTGTATGGAAAGTTTTCTGGAATATAAGTAGCAATTCTCCAGATTGTCACACATGTAAGCCAAGTCAAGTTCAGAATTGGAGTTGGTATCAGAGTTAACTAATAGATCCAGGTCTAGAGTAGTAGCAGTGATTTCTAGTTGATGATGGAACGAAAGAGGCATATTAGGGAATGGTGATGAAGACTAAGGGTGAGTGTATGATGAACGGGCTGCTTAAGTGGTGGAAAGTCACTTTTTTCACATGTTGAATAATAAGCCCTTAAGAATTAGGAGAAAAAAAATCTAAGGAGATGGTGTGTCTGTACCTAGTGCTGACTAATCAACTTGAAGGAGAGAAGTTTTTCAATGGCTTTTTTTGTCAAAAAGAAGGTGTGTTTGAGGTCAAAAAACACCATCAAAATAGACATGTCCAAGGCAGGTGTATTTCATTTTCTGATTGTGTGTTTGGTAAATTTTTTGTGGTGGGTTTATGTGGCATATTTGATCAAGTTTGAGCCTCTCTAATTTACTCCATCCCATCTCATTTTCATAGAAAATATCTATTTTTCTAGAACTCTCCTTATCAGAAATGGCCCACTTTATTTTTGAGCTATTAATCCCTTTATCAATTTTATGCCACTCACAATTCTTAATATATCAAAAATATATGTTTTATATTTCCTCTAATCTTTTTTTCAAGATTTCAAATTTCAAATAACACTACCAGTGAGAGGGAGCCTGGCTGGTAGTGATTTAAAATTGCATAAAAAATACTAAACACCAAGTAAGATATCCCTGATGGGGATTTTCAGTGCAAGTTGGGGATATAATAGGGAGGAACATAAGGATAGAAAAATATGTGTAAAAAAAATATGCAGGAGAAAAATAAGTGTAAGGAAAATATGTGCAAAAAAATATGCGTGAAAAATAAGTGTAAGAAAAATATGTTGCAACCATGGGAATTTTTTTTTATAATTTTTCTCAAAAAAATGATTTTTTATTTTATTTTATTTATTTTTCACTTTATTTTCTGTTTCTTTTACCTTTTTTGATTTTTTTTGAAAAAAAAAAATTCTCATGGTTGCAAGTGATTTTTCTCACACTTACTTTTCTTGAATTTCTTTTTCTTGCACTTGCTTTTCTTACATTTATTTTTCTGAACTTATGTCCCTTACTAAAATATCCCCAACATGGACTCGATATCCCTATCAGGGATATCTTACTTGGTGAATAGTGAAAAAATCCCCAAGCCACAGGAAGTGGCTTGGTTTTAAAAATAAAAAATATATTTTGCTGCCAGCTTTAAGCTGGCAGCATTTAATAAAATAAAATAAAAATTGACCAAAGCCACTGAAATTGGCTTTGTTCAATTTAATAATACATCTTTCAGGCAGTTTAAAACTGCTTGCAAGATGTTGTGTTTAAAAGAGAGCAAATTTACATGCAGAAACTTTGCTCACTTTTTTTTATTATTTACTTGCAGCCAGTTATAAACTGGCGGGAAGTAATTTATAAAAGCAACCAAAGTCAATTTTAGCAACTTTGGTTGTGAGCTTATTGTTGCATATCCCAGCCAGATAAAACTGGCTGGGAGGTTTTAAGGTGATATTTGAGCAGCCAAATTGCTTAAGGCAGAATTGACTGCTTAAAAAATAAACTACCAGCCACTGGGAGCCTGGCTGGTAGTAATTAAATATTACATAAAAAAATAACCCGAGCCACAGGAAGTGGCTTAGGTCGGAAAATAGAAAATATATTTTGCTTCCAGCTTTAAGCTGGAAGTGTTTAATAAAAAATAAAAAAAACTGACCAAAGCCACTAAAAGTGGCTTTGGTAAATTTATTAATACATCTTGCAGGCAGTCTAAAACTTCCTGAAAGATGTTGGGGTTTAAAAGCAAGAGAATTTTTATGCAGCAAATTCACTTGCTTTTTTTTATATTAATGACTTCAAGCCAATTTAAAACTGGCTGTAAGTCTTTTTTTAAAGCAACCAAAGTTGCTACATGCAAATTTAGTTTCAATATATTTATTTTTCATCTCCCAGCCAGATAACACTGGCTGGGAGGTTTTAAGGTGAGATTCAAGCAGCCAATGCTGCTTTAAGCAACATTGGCTACTATAAAAAATAAACCACCAGCTAGGTTCTCCTGGCTGGTTTGAATTAATAAGAAATAATATGAGAGTTGAGATATTGAAATTTTCCCTACTCTTTGACGTGCCATTTTGCATTAATTTTTTGGAAGTGTGAAATGTATATGTGGATAATAAAAAATCAAAGCCAGAAAAAGTGGCATTGAATATTTTTAAATGCCAAAACATATATACCCAGTTTTAATATGTTTGAAATATCAGGATACTGATTTTGTGTGCAGATTGTTTTGCAGAAATTTACGCTTGGCTGTTAACTCTTTTGTAGCCGAAATTCAACTTAGTGGCAACAAAAAAATAAGTGATAAAAAATGTGTCCACAAAAGCTGAAGGTTAGTTTTCCCACCTTATGTCAACAAATGATATGTATAAGTGGATTGAATTTGAAAAACAAGTAAAAAAAAATATTAATTCCATCAGTGTGCAACTATCTGAGGCTTTGGTTCCTCAAATTATACTTTGTGAAACCCTATAAAACTAGCTTTAAAAATAATATGTGAGTTTTGATTAAAAGCACGTAAAAATGTTTTGTGATCATTTGTACAATATATTGCTGTGTAAAAACCTGTTGCATATACACCTTATGCAAGTCACTGCATGCCATGCATCTGGCTTCAGTAACTTGTATGTTTCTACACATATACACTAGGCAATATAGGGGGTGAACTTTCTAGCAAGTCCTCAACCTGAACTCAGACTGAACTCATACTCAACCCATAGTGAAATCAACTTGAAAACCCACCTAAAACTTTTCTGCTGAGTGGTTTTCATCCCTAATTGTATGGTTCCTTTATCAATATCTCGATGTGTGTTCAATCTATGGTGAGTGTGGGTCCAAGGTTGTGGACTCACTAACAAGTCTGCCCCCCATATTGTGTGGTGATAACTGTAAGCAAATTTTCATCCAAGTGGAAAATTTTCTACTTCTCTCCTTCCACTTACAAGAGGCAGCTTATTATGATTAGCTTTCCATCTGTTTCACTTAAGAGTTTTTTATTTTGGTTTGTCCCTTATACTTTTTTCTTAAGTAAAAATATTAATTTCACTTTAAATATGAGTTCAACATTTAGGGAATCCATTTTTCTCAATCATTAGGTTTGCCACCAAAGTAACTTGTTTACAGATTAATAACTTAGATTTTTGGTATTTTACTCTATTTTTTATCTCTTTAAAAATAAATAAATTGAACTTATTATTGTTTATAACTCTTGGCAGCTTGATCTCTAACTTGTCATAGTATAATCAAAAAGCTAATTTTTGGTTAGCATCCAAATTTTATATTGGTTCCTCTTTCTCTTTTTATTTTTTTCATTCAATTACAATGATACTTATTTTTCTACAATAATCTATTCCTAAAAATAAAAATTAACAGATTAGTTGTCCATTTATCGATCAATCAACTCCTACCAAAGGATTTTTTTTAAATTTCAAGTAAGTATATCTTTTTTCACTATTTCATTCTTTAACTTTTTATTATTCTCAATCATTATATATTAAATAATAAAATAATATAATATATCATAGCATCCACATGTGTATGTGATCAATTTTTTTCTGTGTATCAATAATTTATTGTATTGGCCTCCTGTAATTCTATTAATGGTAGAAGTATAGTTGATTCTTGTTTAAAGAAACTATAGCTTTCAACATTATAAATTATGGATATCTGGCGGTTTGACATATTATTGATATTTGGAGAAAAATTAAATAAAGCATCAAGACATACTTATTTATTATTGCTGTATTTATCATAATAATTGGGCATTGGATTTAAGCTTCACATTTAACTTTTTATGTTTAGGGTATGGTTGAATCTTGTGTTCCCAAAGCATACAGCAGAATACTATACTTGTAAGCAATAAAATGAAGCTTTAATTCCGAATATTTGATTAATATTTTAAATGCAGCTAATACTCATGTTTGCTACATGCATGTTGGATATGATTTAATATTCAATATTGAGAATATAATGATTATTTTTGGTGGCCTTATTTTTAACCATTGAATTCTTTTGCACTTTTTATTTATTTATTTTTAAATTAAATCAATTTCTTATCCACTTCACTACATGATGGAGGCTTCACAAAGTTTGTTTATAAAGAAAAATCACCGCTGAGAAAAAAATCAAACAAAAAACATGGAAAAAAATCAAGAATGCATTACTTATGGTTAAAAATTATGTTATCGAGACAGATGGCAAGATGGAAAAATATTTTTCTAGAAGTTTTGTAATAAATTTAGTTAATCCAGAACATTATTTTATTTTGAATTCTAGCTGTTATATTTTCCATCCAATCTGCTCCTCAATTCCAAGTGTGATAGTGAAAACATTTTCTATTGAAGATCTCATTCAATTAAATGTGCTTGAAGCAACCATTCAGTGCATCAAAGACTTTTTGTATTGTGAAAATTGAGTTTTGAAAAATAAAGCTCATGAAAATGGTGGTGGATTTGGTAATACGTTTGTTGGTGGTCAGTGTTTGGATAGGATAAAGTCTCTATTAATTCTTAAGTAATATATAGTCTTATTTATGAATATTTTTAATCTTCTATTATTTTAATTAATTTTTTAGGTCAATATGCTTCTAAGCCCTTATATTTGAAAGAGTGTGATTGTTGCATGAAGCAAATAGAGTTATTCTTTAAATTTTTTTATCAAAATATATCTAATTTTAAGTATCGAGAAGCAGTAAAACTCTGTCAAAAGCCTGGGATTCCTGGGTTTGGAAAAAAATTTAATGATCAAGAAACGGAACCATTTTCTGAAAATGTTACTTGGAGAACAGGCTCAAATGGAAACAGGTTTTTGAATAGTACTCACTGTGACTCAGACCATAGAAAGTATACATTTGGACTTTTCATGCCTAAAGACACTGAGAAAAACTCTCTTCATCAATCTTATGACTCAAATCAAAGACATCAAAAAGGTGGAGAGCTTAATTTTCCTGAAATAGCTTGAAAAGTAGACATTGAGGCCACTAATGGCATCACAGAGATTCTATGGCCAGAAAACCTTCTTAATCATTTCACTTCACAATGTTAGGATATTGGTGTATTTACTTGCCTTTGCTCTTCTATTCAAATTAGTACAGGAATTTTCAATACATTTAAAAAACTTCAAGAGTTTGAAATATATATTTCTGAGTAATTAGATATAAATGATGAGTTAGAAAGATGTAAATTTATTATCATGAAACTTTCTAAGTACAATGAAAAGACTGATTTAACAAAAAAAAAAAAAAGTTAGTGAATTACTATATATTTAATGTTACTAAAGACATTGAAAATTTAAATACAGAAAAAGATTCTGATATACATGTTAATAAAAAAATAAAATACTATTAAGTAGTGATAGGTAAAAATGTGATTGTATTGTACAGGTATAGTTTTAGTTTAGTGGTAGAATGATATATCTACTCACTTCCAGAAAAAAAAATTAAGAAGCTGATGATTATGTACAATCTAGTGAAAAACCTAAAAAAATAAAAGTATCAAGAAAATTTGATGTAAAAATTTAAAAATCATAATACAATAAAAAATTATCATTGCTACAAGTAAAAGAAAATAAAATATAAAAAAATATAAGAAACAAAATATAGCATTGTAACTTGCTTAATTATTGCAAATGGAAACTAAAAATATACAATATCTTACAAATCCTTCCTGAAAGAACATATGCATCATCATAAATAGATCTGTACTATAAATATTATTTTTACAAATATTAAAAACTTCCTAATTTTTGCAATAAGTTTTTTCTAATAATAAATAAAGTAAAACTGTCAGCCAAGTCACCTAGAAGGTAAGAAAAAGAAGGAAAAAAGTAAGAAGAAGAGGAAAAAGAGGAAGAAAAAGAGGGAAAGATAAATGATGACAATGATGATTTGACAAGACTTGAACTTAGAAATTAAAATATTTAGAACAAGCTATTTCAGGGGAATCATATATGATAAGTATTTTATTTTTTCTGCTTAAATAATAATTACTATTATTCAAAATACTCTTAAAGTAACCTTTTTTTATATATACTTTATTATAGATTTCAAAGGCAATAAAGAGCCATAATAAAACTATTTTAAATATAAAATTTGTAAATTAATAATAATATTAAGAATAAAAATAAAGTGAGTAATAAGATGTGAGGATACAGGGGGTTACCCAAAGCTTTTATATAGGCAAGGGGCCCTCTGAAGCACCACAATAATGTATATACAAAGTGAAATGAAACAAAAATAACAAATAACTAGTTTTGAGTAAATGTAAGGGGGACCCATGACACAATTAACTAAGAAAAATGAGTAAGAGCCCCTAGATCCACCAATTTAATCCCAAACAGTTACAAAAAAATTGGTGATTAATTAATTAAGTTTTAGAGACAATAATAACAACTATTTTAATTTAAAACATGTCTTATCACCCTTGAATTAAAGACCAATTTATGTGAAACATAATAATTAACTATTTTAACACATAAAAATAGTGTAATTAATTAATTTAGTATAAAACATGAATAATTAATTAATTTAAACTTTTTTTATTAGTGTAAGAAATTTTTTAAGTCAAGAAATGTATTTATTTAAATAAAATTACTAATTTTTAGTATAAAACATTAATAATTTATTTAATAAATTTTTTTAACTTGTTTAATACTTTGATGACACAATTAAGAGTCAAAAAAGAGCCCAATATTTATGTTCAATAATATATTAAAGGTTATATTTAATATATAAATTTAATTAATTAATTTAATTAATAAATTTACTTAATAAATTTAATTAATAAATTTAATTACATTATAAGTCAATATCAAGCTTATAATTATAATAGGGGGTATCAAAGTTAGAAATGTGTAATTATTTAAAAGGTATTTCACAAAAAAAATAAAGCCACAAAATTGAAATTGATTCTTAGTAAAAAAGTGTTTTGGGGGTACAATATGACATATTTTAAAAAACAATCATGGTTGACTTGGTAGAAAAAAGAGGTATTTTAAAATGGAAGATTTCTAAATTTGATACCCCCTAATATATGTTTACAATTAATTAATAATTAATATATATTTATTAAATACATAAAAATGCGCCATAATTTATAGAATATAACATATATTATTCTTAAGTTAAATGTATATTTAATTTATATAATAATAAAATTAATGCAACACTTATTTTACTTATGTTTAATAAAATATTTATATAATTTTATCATTAAATATAATGTTATTTTATATACATAATATGCATAATTTTATGCCCACTTTTGGTTCCAGAAAATCAACATAACTTAACTGGGCTCCTGGTAGAGCCTGGCTGCCAAAAACCATGTATTATTTTATTTTTATTTCAGTAAAAATAAAAATAAAAAATAAATTAATGGAAAATTAAATATTAATTTTTTTCTTTGATTCATTCATTATTTACTTTCATATCTAACTTGAGTTAATTTAGTGGAATTTTTCAATCTTAAATTTACTGAAAATTGTACACTAGTGTGACTTGTGATTTTTTTTATAAATTGAATATTTTTCATGATATAATTATATTTTAGTGGAGCATATAACTGAAAAATTAAAAGTGAAGAAATAAATAAAAGAAATGAGATATATTGAGAATAATGAATCTATCAATCAATTTAGATCTCCAATAAAAATTAATTCTAGTTTTAAAATTTGTCTTGTAGAAGAGGAATATTTAATTAATATGAATTTAAATTTCCTTGTAGATCTTGACTTAGGCTTCATCATCTACCTTTAATAAAGTTTCAGAATTACAAAAGCTGAATTATATGATGATATTTCTATATATCTAAATTATTTTTTTAATTCATAAAAATAAGTATGTAAAATAGAAACTACTACATCATTTTTAAGTAAATTTTATTATATTATAATAAAATATTAATAATTATTAAAGGGCTTTTACTTTTGTGAGAGAGTGGACCTCAATATATTTAAAAATAAAAATAACACAATCAAATTGAATTCTATTTTAAAGTGTTTGAATATTCATTAATTTAATTGATTTTAAGAGTTTTGGATGGATATTTCTTTTTTCTTGGAGTTGAATGAATCTTAGAAACCTAGAAAAAGATTGTAGATACATTTTTATTGACCTTGATCTATTCAGGTAGATGTAAGTAGAATTTGATTCATATGAAATTTTAGAAGAAAAATAACATTTCAATAACTTATTATTGACATTTAAGGATGAAAACGAAGGATGAAAATCTAAACAAGGTTTGTTTTAATATTTATAGAAATAATATTTATAAGTTCTTAATGAGGAGTACCTTAGTTGCTTTCTTTTCTTTTATTTGCTTTATTAGAAAGCATTAAACAACTTTTTTTCCAAATTATTGAATAAAATTTGATATCTATACATGAATCTATGAGTGTGAAAAATAATAAATATAAGATATGAATTAAAATACAGAAAGCTAAATTATAGATCATCAAAATGTAGATTAAATTTTCATTTTAAAAAAAATTGACACAGATAATAGGTTTTTTTTTTAATTCAACTAGGTTTTCAAAGACACTTTAATATAATTTCATACCAATATGATGGCTTCTCATTATTTAAATGTCTAGATATTATTTTATCATGTCACATATATATGTTATTATTATTAAATCAATTTAAAATTATTTCAAGGAGTTTTTCATAGTGAATACTTAGTATAATTGAAATAATAATGCACCTAGAAATTATAGAAATTATATTAAAAAAAGTTGACTTAAGAAAAAGATTTGATGAATTGTGAGCAAAAATTTATTACACTTACAGTTTTTTACTTTTGAACATGCCGAAAAGCATTGATAGAAAACTTTTTCATTTTTTAGTAATAATTATCTTTAAATTTGAGACAAATTTTAAGATGTATTGCCATCTTAAAGAAATATGTAGTGTTATGAGAAAAATGACTTATACTGTATTCTTAATTTTTTTCAAATTTTTGATTCATCATGATTTTGGGTTATGATTATCACAATAATATTTACTGAATAGAAAAAAGGTGTAATAAGTTTGTACAATAATATTTGTTGATAGTTTGAGCATCTTTATTCAGATTTGGTAATAAATCTCACATAAATAAATAATTTTAGTTACACAAAAAAATGTAGCAATAGGATACAGGATATATTTATATGAAGTAGGATTATGTATTAATTATGTCAACAATAGAGAAAAATGAAGAATTTGTCTGAATAAGATTCCAATAACTAAGAAAATCAGCTGCCATTAATTTAGTGATATGGCTAAGGGTGGGAGTATTAAAATTAAGTGGCATAGGCCCAGAATTATCTATTAAGGGATTGATAATATTAAAGATATAAAAATTTATGTTTTTCCAGATTTTTTCACCACCTGGATTATTATTATCACTGTATTTTCTAAGGAGCCCAATTTGTGTTATGAATTCTAAACAGTCTGAAGCTGAAACAAGCCTGTGGTCCTGTGAGAAAAGAAATAAATCATGAACACCATCAACCAAGTAAAAAGTAAGTGATTGATATTTATGGTGTGAATATTCTTGAATCATCTTCTGAATAGAATCATTATGAGACTCATAAAATTTCTTCATATCTGTTGATTTATTTTTATTCCTTAAAATTGTTGTTTCTTGTTTTGAGCTTGAGATATATTTTCAGAAGCCTCTCTAGATTTGAAAATAATTATTGAAATCATGACATCAATTATTATGTTTCTAAATTGGAACAGAGGAGGCATTGAAAAATTTGCAATAATTAACTGTGATGTTGAGCTGTCAAACATATTGGGAGCTTTTCTTTTCAGATGTGTAAGGCAGGCTAGAATATGTAGGGCACTCTCAATAGGAAAATCTGGATTGAAGTTGGATTCTTCAGAAGGAAAGGTAAACTCTTGAGAAGTGAGATAAAGAGATGATGTGAAAAGGGATTCTCACAAAGAACACTGGTGAGCACTTAAGCTAATTATTCTTAATATCATGCATATAATTGATCATTCAAGGTGATAAGTCTTCTTAAATGGAGAAAGATTATTTGAGTTTGGTTCTTCAGTGTTACAAAATTTTCTCCAAATTTTCAAAGTTCAAATTATTGACCACCCAGGTCTGCAAAGTGTCAACATTGAGAAAATACAAAGCTTAAAAAATAACAAAACAATTAGTTATCATAAAATGAATAAACAAACTTCAAGTAAGTGATACATACAGAGTTCATTAATTTTTGTAAGCATTTCATCATGAGCAGATTTCCTCCATAGAAAATTGAATTTGTGAAAAATTCCTTGCGGCTTTTTGAGAGAAAAAGACAAACAGATTTCAAATAACTGATTTATTTCTAGTCATGCCCTAAGTACCTTTTTACAGTTGACTCTACCTTCAAAAGATCAATTAATTTCAGCTATTTGCTTCTGTAACTTTGAGTTGCCAATAATTTTCAGAGTATAAAGAAGGGGATCATTAACTGTTTTTATTTATGATGATAGAGACTGTAGGATTTTTGGAATTATAATTTTAGATTTTGAAGATATGGAAACTAGAAGCTGTTTCTTTGAACTTGAATGATTTTTGTGTGGCTGGCTAGGTGGATCAATTTCTTCATTTGTGTTTTCTCAACCTCATCAGCAGAAGTAGCTTCATAATCTTTTTGAGTTAAAGAAGCTTCATATTTCAAAATTTCATCATCATCATCTTCTTCTTCTTCTACTTCCTCTTCATTAGAGCAAGATTTGCTATTAGGTTAAGCTTCAGATTGATTGTAGTTTTTAGAGCTGGATTAAAAGATAAGAAAAAGATAAAAAATAATAAATAAAAAAGTAAACAGTTTGGAGATATCTTTAACGACTAATATAAAATGGTTTGCTATATTACTCATGAAAGAAATGAGATACCTTTTGGACACATTTTGGCTAGTTTTTTTAGATTTTTGAGATGTAGAATAAGAGGAATCCTTGGCAGGAGGAGTTTTAGTAGCACTTAAAAAACTAGAGCCTCTAGAAGGTTTCATTCTTTTTGAACATCAAAGAATAGTCTTACCTCCTTTTGAGATGTTTATGCATGGCCTTCAGGGTCAGATCTTTCATTATCATTATTGTCTTTGATGATAATGAAATCACTTGGAGGAATGATACCTTTTTCATAAGCTGAATTTGAATAAGTTTTAAAGAAAAGGGGCCAATAATCTACCCTACTGAGTTTAAAGAAGTTAATATAAAATAATTTCTTACATTTTTCTTGGTCATTAATGTATTCAAGCACATTATTATATGCATTTGAAATATAAGATGGCAAAGGCTTCTGGACAAGAGTTGAAAGTAGTTCTTTAGTTTTGACTTGAGAGAATTCAAATATCTTGCCATATTGAGATTGGGTAATATTGGTCCTTTTGTAAGTAAAAGAAGGGGGGTTTGGAGACATGCCTAGAAGTGGTTTTTTCTTAGTTTGAAGGATTCAAACCAAGGATGCTGATCATATTTTGTCAAATAACTAATTGGTGCTAATATATCAAATATATTAATGGAAAAGAAAATTTAGTGTAAGAAGATACAAGAGATAAAGTAATATATCTTACATAAAGGAGGCGTCTGTTTATCACAAGGCATTTTAATGACTTATTACTTGAATAAAATAAAAAAATTTTATATCAAGGTAATAAAGAAAAAAATATATATATTACTATTGAGATTTTTAAGCTGTAATAACACAGATAAATGTTATAACCAAAAGATAATAGTAGTAAAATTAAGAGAAATAAACACCACAAAAAAAAGCCAGCACCTTCTAGTAGGTTCCAACCCCTCAATCCACTTTTGATTCAAGCATTCCTTGGATTTGATACCACTCCAGCTGGAATGCTCAATTTTCAGTGCACAGTCTTCTCAGAGGAATTACAGCTGATTTAAAACTGAATCAAATCAAAGATAGGGATTGACACCTGCTATCATGTGCCCACATTTTTTTCTGGTGAAACAAATTGAAAAATGTGGTACAAAATAAGAGGGTTTATATATTACCAGAAGCTGGTTTTTGATAGGGGATCTTTTACCATGGGATCAAGCTAGAAAGCATATTGGAAAATAGTCTGATGATAATAATGGGGTTAATAGTGAAAGGGAAGTAACTAGACATAAACATTGGGGGCTTTAAAGTATGACAAACAAAGAAAATGTACAATTTTCAATTTGAAAATGGCAAAGGGTAAATAGTTGAGAATGTAAATTTAACTAATTTAAATATTTAAATTAATTTGTAAATATCAACCTCATGCAATATGACAAAGGGATCTATTCTTGGAAATTTTGACGTATTTTTGTGTTATAAAAAAAGGGGGCAAAATCAAAGGAAAATGATAATTTAAAAAAATGTGATAAAAAAGTTAACACTAAATAATGTTATATAAAATTATTAAAAAAAATTAATTTATTCTTTGATAGGAGCTTGTTTGAGCTGCACTGGCACCCCACAGCACATACCTAGTCTAAACTTAGTTTAAGTTAAATTTATATAATAAATCAGAAATAGAAACACTTAAGAAACTTAAAATATGAAGAAATTATAAAATTAATTAAAATTATTGCCTTATAAATTCCAATAACCAAGTACCAAAGTAGCCATTATTTAAAAGTATTTTAAAAATTTGTACAAGGTTCCGTACTGTAAACCTCATTCAAAAGTAAGTGATGAACTTGTTACACTGAGATAACTAAGTTGAAAAAGAAAATAGATAATATGTATATGTTTCTAACTTGAGCTATTATTGAATGGGAACATTCAAAAAAATATAGCAGGATTAATCAGGGTATTTTTTACATTGATGTAAAACTTGTTTGATAGAGTAGTAAAAACCTTTAAATTAGGACTAAAAAAAATCAAACCAAATAGGAATATTAGGAATAGGTATTATAAAAATTATAACCAATATCTTATAAATATTGATGGAAATAAATTGCTAGTAATTGAAAAAAATATTGTACTCTTTTACCTTAAAATGGAAATATCAACTACTCATAATATACTTGAAATTACCTAAAAATAGCTAAAGGTTTCCTTTTTACCAAAAGACAATGGTAAGGAATATGTAGACAAGTGATTCTATCAAACTTTTTTCAGTAAAAGTGTCCAGCACAAGTTTTGTGGAACTTGTGCTGGACACTTTTCCAATTTGAAGATGGTAGTGTGGATGTATATTTAAGTTAAATGAGGTGTTTGTCATAAAAATTTCAAGAACAAGTTTTGCCAAACTTGTGCTGGAAACTCTGGCCATAGACAGTCTCTTATTATTTCAAGGACTGCCAAAAAAAAGCCCACATACTGAAGATAATTGATGCTATCTAAATTTTTGGGTAAAAGTGTCCAGCACAAGTTTGGCCAAGCTTTTTCTGGACACATTTCCAATATAAAGCTGTTAAGGTTCATGTTTGTTTATGAGAATTGAGGTGTTCCTCATTAATGTGTCCAGCAGAAGTTTTGCTGAACTTTTGCTGGACACTTTGACCAAGACCAGTGACTAAAAATTGCAAGGAAAACCAAAAAAATAGCCCATATAATGAAGATAATTGATGGAATGAAACTTTTTTTAGGTAAAAGTGTCCAGAACAAGTTCCACCAAACTTGTGCTGGTCACTTTTTATGAGGAACACCTCACTTATCTTAAATAAACATGCACCTCACCAACTTCATATTGGAAAAGTGTCCAGCACAAGTTTGTGAAAACTTCAAGTTTGGTGGAACTTGTGCTGGAAACTTTGGTTATAGACAGTAACTTATTGCTTCAAGAAAATTAAATAAAAATAGGCTATAACATGAAGATATTTGATGCCATCAAAAAAATTTTTGAGTAAAAGTTTCCAGCACAAGTTTGGCTGTACTTGTGCTGGAAACTTTTATGAGGAACACCTCACTTCTCTTAACTAAGCATGCAACTTACCAACTTCATATTGGAAATGTGTCCATCACAAGTTTGGCCAACCTTGTTCTAAAACTTTTACCCAAAAATTTATATTGCATCAATTATCTTCAGTATGTAGGTTTTTTTTTGGCTTTCCTTGAAATAATAAGAGACTATCCATGGAAAAAGTGTCCAGCACAAGTTTGGCCAAACTTTTACTGGACACATAGCACAATACTTAAATTCTACTAAAGTGTGTTTATCAATTACATGTTATTAAAGCCTCTTTTTATTTATTAAGGCATGAAAACTAACTATAAATTGATGATTGTTTTGTTTTTAATGATTAACAATTTTCAATAATTGTTGCAATAACTGAAACTTTAAAAAATTATTTTTCTTAAGATACTTGTGAAAATGATTTCCCATGGGTTCGATGCTTTAATTTTTTGTATATATTTTGTTTATTAACTATGGTAATTGATTATTGAGTGCATTTAATGATGTTTCTTTTTTTGTTAGGGATGGTGTTCACTTTCATAAATTTTTTCACATGTGCATTTTTATACTAACTATTCATGACATTCAGCCAATAAAAAAGCCATGATAATTATTGAAAAACAAATATGTTAAATTAAAATTCAGAGTCTAATTCTATTCTTGTTTTAGGTTTTAATTTCATCTTGTTGTAAGTATCTGAAAAGAGATTCAATTTTATTCATTTCAATTTCATATATTGCGCATAAAAAAATTTCAGATTTATTTAATCAAAATGTTTATCATGTCTTAAAGTTTTACAAAAATATATATCTATTTTTCAACCCTCAATCTCTTCATAATTGTAACTTTTTTTGCTCTCTTTTATCTTATACATCAATTAACATTTTTTTGAAAAAATAAAAATAATTTTATTTTAAAAAATAGATTACTATCACTCTATATACATGGTTACCAGTGGGGTAAAAAATCCAAGGTGCTGCTGCTCAATCTAGTTCTTTATTAACTTTAGAAAAATCTATATCTTCTTAAACCTCAAGTAATTCCCTTTCATTAAGCAACAAATTTGCTAAATATCCAGGTGAATAGCAGTTTTTTGGAAGAAATTCAGGCACATTCAAGATACCATCTATTGAAGCTGTCTTTTTAGCTGAGCAATCATAAAGTTTCTTCATTGAAGCCTTTTCAACATTTTAATGGGCCGTCCTTTTAGTAAAGTTGTCCATTTTATCTAAAATTTCATCAAGCTTTGGATTTCTCCATCCAGGAAGTACACATATAAGACGTTTCTATTCTGGATGGGGTGGGGCTTCTTCTAAATAAGACATGAGACTGGTATCATGAAGAATTGCTACAAAGCCTTGTTGATCAATGTACTTTTTTCTTGCCATGTCATAGCGGTTTTTTAAAATCTAAAATAAAATCAAATTAGTAAACGACTTTCTTTATTTATTATTCTTTGAATAAATAACTTTTTTTGATAACTCTTTATTTGTGCTATTTATCTCTTTTCCTTTCTACTTGTCTCCATCACCTCACTGTTTTGACCAGCCACCTTCCAAATCTCTTTCCCTTGTTGAACACCCATTTCTCAACAATAATTGGTGTAAACCTGAGTTTTTCTGAATCAATATTTTTCAATGTTTAGAGCCACTTAGTACAATGTTCTGATACTACACTCCCCATTACTTGATTCCATTGTGACTTGGAAAAGTTTTGACAGTTCCAATCAAAAGTGAGTCAACAAAATCCTTTTTCTTGAAGCTCTTGTTCCAAATTTTGTTTTACAGAGATTGGTACAGAAGCTCCTCCATTTTGTCCTTGGGGCTCAGGTGTTGAAATAAAAGTTGGTAGATGAATTTTGGAATGTAAGTATATGGCAGTATTTGTTAAAATAAATTGGCAATCAGAAGCTGAATTTACCTGCAGTGCTTTTTGAACCTGTTTTAATGCTGTTTAAATTGTCAATTACTTGTAATCATGCTAACTCTTCCAATATGTAAGTTCTTTGTTTTTTGGGCCAATAGGAAACTCAGATACATTAATGAGTCCACCAAGACAGAACTTAAAAAAGTGATAGATATTTTGTTTAATATAATCTGAGCTCCCTGGTACATCACACCTTGTAACTATGATTCTAACAATTCACAAGTTTTGGTCAATTTAAAGTGACTCAGCATCAAGTATTCTGCACTAATCAGTAGCTCAAATTATAAGAGAGATGTTAACTGCAAATTTTTGAAAATAAAAATTGGTAAGCCTATAATAAAACATTGTTGAAAAATTTTACTCGCCATGTTCACTGGTACTGGCTGCTGGTTTAGTAGAAGTGGGTTCCCCACAGTTTCCAAGAAACTGATTCAACAACATACTAGACTAATTATTTCCTACACTTTCTTCTTGCTGCTGAAAATTACAAGGTGCGGATTGACCATCTATATTTGTGATATTAGAAGAGAAATAAGTTGATCAAATTTGGGGATTTGATGAAGACTGAGGAGGAGGTTAGGGTTTACGTGGATTTTCTCTAGGAGTTTCATGGGGAACAGGATCTGTATGACCTGTTCTAGGATTTTGAGGAGGAGGATTATTTTGCCCTATAAAGCTAGTTGCTAATGGAGTATCAACATGCATGGCATCACCAGTATTAGACATTCTGTTCTTTATAAAAAAAACAAAAATTGTTAATTTTCATAATATAGACAAGATTATATTAAAGAGAAATTAGTTATAAATTTTAATTTTGAGTTTAATGAATAAAATATTCAAGCAAAAAAATTAGTGGAAAACTCCATTTTATTGGCTTGTAAAATATTGTCCTTAGATTTTTCAACCCTGGTTCTGAACTATTTATAATATTTTTTAAGTATAGGTAGACTTTGTATGGTACATTAAATTCATTTTAGTTGAAATTAAATTTTTAATAAAATGTCATCATTAATAGCAGGTTTTCTAAACCATATAGAATGCCCTTGTTATTGTTTGCTTAAAAATTTAGGCAAAATCCCAAAAAGTTTTATTTATTAATCTTGCATCTAGCTGTTCAAAAATCTATTAAAAACATTCCAAATCCTCCAAACTCTTAAAAATCCTAAATAACTTCAAATAGATTAACAAAAATAAAATTTACATGTTGTTTAATTTTTTTACTTACAATTTTCTGAAGTCCAACAGCAGTGATAACATTTTACTTTATTCCAAACATTTCCCTTTGGTGCTGTAAAGTGGCCACATGTCCAATAATTGAATCTTGATTTATCACAATTTGTTTTGCTTTTTCTACTCTTAATAAATGGGAATGCACTTTCAGAAACCCCTCATAGGGATCCTTTTTTGTATCTTCTGGTATAAGCTCTTTAAATGGACTAACAATTAGATATACCTTTTCATTATTGTCTTTTGAACTAAAAAGATGATCAATATTCCCAAACTGACTATCTTTTCCAAAGTAGATTTCAATGGTAGAATTCCCAGTATTCTGTTCATGAGTCATATAACACTTTCCATGGACCAATATGCTTTCTACATTTTCAACTACATGGTCTCCTACCTTCCCTGATGGTAACAAAGCCAATTTAGATGTCTCTTTTCTCAAGTGTCCCCTTACCCATTTTGTAAATAATGCCTCAGTTAAATGAATATGTCTTTTTTTTCTATCGTGCTCAATTTTTTAATATTAGATCCATACTGAGCATTATCTTCAGCTTCACCTAGTTCCAATACTCTAGACTTCCAATGCCAGCTCTTGAGAATGGTCTGTGGTATTTCTTATATGTTCAATAAAAATAAATTAGCTCATTTGCATTTTTAAGCACCCAATACCAAACTAAATATCTATATGATGCTTGTTTGGAATTTCAAATAATATACCATAAAATCTTTCAGCAGCCCAATTAGCCATACCTACAGGTGGACCAAAACGTTTAATCATTTCTGGAAAATGTTGAGTGAAATTCAGATTTGGATTAAAGCTGATATTTTTACAACCTTCTTTGAAGAATTTACGATACTCCAATAGCAGTTGTTTTAATTCTTCAACTTCATCAGTGGATACATTTTTAAAATTAAAAAGTTGGTAATTGAACTTAAAGTGGTGAGTGATTTGAGAAGATAATATTCTCTAGGTTTGTGGTCTGACGTCACTGATGTCTTGACTTGATTTAATTTTTCTACACATAGGGGGAAAAATGACAAATAAAGTAAACAGTATAAAGTACATGCAACTCCACAGCTTTGAGGGAACCTGAATTTTTAGATCCTACAGGTTTTGGCACTCATGAAATCCAGGAGAGTTTTTTTGTTTTCTAAATCACATTCCACACTGCCTCTAGCTCAGTGGCTGAAAATTGTGGATTTCTAGTTCTTTCTCTTTATTTCTCTTTCCCCTTCTTTTTACCTTCCTTATTTCTAATAGTCTCAAGGAATGAATTAGATTTTTCACTTTCAGATATGCTAATACTTGTTTGCCTTAAGGTATGGGTCGAATTTCCACTTCCACTTCCAGAAGCGTGTTCTGAGCCAAACTCTAAGGTTTGAAAGTGATGTTCAGATCTTGATGACTTTGTCCTCCTGTTTGATCCTTCTGATTCAGCTCCTCCACTATCCATTCTAAGATATGTTTGTGAAAGTCTTGTTGTACTTGTATATTGCAGTCTTTTATGCCATCCCACTAGTTCAATATTATCAGCATCACTGCTTATTAAGCTGCTTCTACATTTTTTATATTTCTTATTTAGAAATATATGAGAAAGTGCATCCTCATTGTCTCTTCTTACATGCCAATTGTTTTTTTTGTCAGCTTTTTTTCTAGGTCAATTGCTGCATTTTGTATTAGATAAAAATTTAGACTGTGATCTTTAAGATTTCCAAGCATGTGTGAATGCATCAAGTCAATTGAGCAATATTTTTTATGATGCAAATATACAAGGTTATTCAGCTTGCTTAATCAAACCCCATGACTCATAACAATAGACACCTGCTCCCAATGTCACCAACATTTTTTCCACTTCTCTGACCAGTGCATATGATTCTCATGAGTATGTAAGGAAAAATTTTCAACTTGATGCTCAACAATTTTGTCTTTTGAAATATGAAAGACAGAGCAGAACTTAGTTGCTGGGTGACTTTCAAGACCAGAAATATTTTGTATTGCAGGAATATCTTTTATTAAAGAGAATACTGCAGCCCTTATTTTTTGGCCTTGTGGATAGTAAGGTGTTTTTTCAATAAATATTCCATCCCATAGAGTCATTAGTTCATCGAAAAGAGGCTTCAGAAGATGATTTATTTGTTCACTTGTTGTTTCATTTGAACCAGGAATAATAGCATACAAAAATAGATTTTCAGTTTTGTATTGATCTTCTGGAGGCAAGTTCATACACACCAACAAGATATTACCCACAGATTTCTGATGACCTCCAATACAATTTCCACCCAGCCTAAACCAGTAAAAATAAAAACTAAACATTAAATTACCTCATTTTTTTCTATATCCATCAACACTTTTATTTTGAGTTGTAGAAATATCTGGAAATTTTTTCCATACAAAAACATCATATACATATTTCATCACATCCCTTTCCATGTTTTATAGAAAATAATTTTTTTTCTCAATCAACATCTCAAATTTGACTAGTTGAAGCTTTCTTGAAAGCCAGTCAACCAAACTTTTGTGATGAAATGTTTTACAAGGACGCTAGATTGCTTCTTCTTTTTTGTACTTAGCCAAATACAAACTTTCATCACAATTGACAGTTTTTTCTCTCCATAATAATTCTTTCAAATAGCCCTTTGAGGATGAATAAAAAGGTTGAGTACAAGATAAGATTGATGGTTGGTATTTTGGGATATACTCATAAAGAGCAAAGAACTTAGCACAGCATGTCTTGGTGACAAATAATGGATTGAGTCGCAATCAACTAAAAACTGTCTCTATAGAAAGGGGAATCAGGATGATGATTCTTATAGCATCTAGTTTATCTACATCACTAAGAAGTTTGAGTTTTTTGATTTTGTCATGCAAAAATTGAGCACAACCTTCTTTGCTTAAATAATGGATAAGAGAAAGTTTTGATGTTTGCCACATTATCTTTAAGCCATAAAGCTCTTCCAAATTCTATTAGTTTGACTGCAATAGAGATCCAATCATATCCAAAAAAGGCTTCCCCTAAGCAAAGAAAAAAATAGAGATTAATTGAAAAATAATTTCTCTTTATTTACCAAATATTTATGTCTTACAAGATCTTGGATGTTGGATCCTAAGTTAGGTGAAGTGCTGGATGTACCAACCATCTGTGCTTTTCAATTTCTTAGCTCTTCATGTTTGGAGTATGACTGAGATGTTTTGAAAGCTACACCAACTTCAAAGCTTCCCAATGAGGTCTGATGCTTTTTTGATTAAAATCCAAGATCTTCACTTGTAAAAATGTAAAAAATGGTGGCATTTTAAGACTTCTGGATATATGAAATATGTTACTGGATGGTAGCAATTGAACAAACTATTTATTTATTGATAAGTTCTTACTAAAATAAGCTAATTTTTTATGTCTCAAGAAATTTTTCAACAAGTTGGTTACCATAGATTTCTTTGAACTTCTGTTTCATGCATATCACCCATGCATTAAGTAGGTATCCATACTCTGCATCAGCAAAATGTTTCAGACATTCTACATTTTACAATGTTGCATAAATGTTTATCAAACAGCTCATTTTACACAAAGCATAATGCTATAAGAGAATACAAACTGATCTCATTTTTAAATATAGGAGAGACTATGATATAACTTGAATCAAAACAATACCATTTAAATTATAATAATAAAGTTATTTAAGTGTTGTGATTTTTTTTTCTTCAATCACCTGCATTAATAAAATTCTTCCAAGTAATGGAAAGTTTTCACTAATAATCACTATAAAATATAAAAAAAATTTATAATAATTATTTTTCACAATATAGAATCACAGTCTGAAAAATAAATATTTTTTCAACAAAATATATTACTTTAAAATTTTTTAACTCTAAGAAGTCATCAAATTAAAGCTTCCAGAATCCAAAAAAGAGAGTTTTTACATTAAGTTACTTATTCTAAACTCTGAAAAATCAGTATGGTTTCTGAGTAATCTTGGTAAATGAACTATATACCTACTAATAATGTGTTAATATAAATTTTTAAAATAAGTTTGTCAATAAAATCAACAGGCTCAAATAAGTTCATTATTTGCATTAAAATATTATCAAAATAACTTGGAAAATCAGAATTATTCTGCATTATATTTTTACCCATTTATCATGCAATAATTTTTTATTACAGCTGAGTTGCTTCCTTTTGAAGTAATTATGAAGATACATTGATATACACTACGCAATATAGGGGGTGGACTTGCTAGCAAGTCCCCAACCTGAACTCAGACTGAACTCAGATGGAACTCAGACTGAACTCATACTGAACTCATACTGAACTCTACTTGAAGACCCACAAAAACTGTTATGCTGAGTGGTGTTCATCCCTGATTGTATGGTTCCTTTGTCAATAGCTCAATGTGTGTTCAATCTGTGGTGAATTTGAGTCCAAGGTTGCGGACTTGCTAACAAGTCCGCCCCCCGTATTGCGCGGTGATACATATTTTATTGAGAAAGATATTCATGAGAAATATAATCTGTCCATCCACTCAACTCTTCATTATTAATTCTTTTCAAAATAAAAAATTTATTATAGTAGTGTTTTTGTTGCCATATCCTTTCAAAATTTTATATTTTTCTTCATTTTGCTTTTCATAATGTATATGATGAGCTCTAGTTGTTCCTATTTTCCTCAGGGAAAAATACCTACTAATACCCATGTACTTAATAAAAGATTCAATGAGATACTCCCTCAATCAACTTCTCATTTTTGAAAGTCTTTTTACAATTTCTGTCATTTTCTTTTGAATATTTTACCTCAGTCTAATGAATAGAAGCTAAAACCCACTGAAGAACAACTACACAGGTTTTAATTGTACAATATAAGCTATCTCAACATTGATATTAATTTGCCATATCCTGAACAAAATTACCTTGTTTCTGAACAAAACCCTACTATATTAAACAATTAATTTATCAAGTTTCTTCATAAATGAAGCTTTTCTGGGAAAACTTTTGCTTGGAATCTTGATTGGTTTCATGAGTGGAATCAAGTTTTGGAAAAAATTATCATTAAGCACTGGGATAAAGCTTTGGAAACTAATTAGTTGGTTTCTTAATCAATGGACTCTACTCATATTTCCTACCAAAATCAAATGGTTGCTCTTCACCGCTGTTTTATAGGTTATGCTGATAAATTATGACATGTTAAAGATTCTGATAGTTTCTGTGAAATAGTTAAAATAAGAAAGTATAAATATAAACTAAAAAATAAAGAAAGAACAAATATTTTTCTCTTATTTTTTCCACAATTTATATAATTTTGACAATCCTTTTCAGAATTCTTTTAACTGAACTCACGTTCTTAAACAATTCCAAGTGGTGAGACCTATGAGAATCTATTCAAAAATGTCAAATGTTGCTCAGACACAGAAATTGATGATGAAAGTGATTTTAAGTGGATTTTAAAGCCAAGGAGATCTGAAGAACTCTCAAGACTTGCACAAAATCTCAACCATAAACACATTCAAATTCGAGAAAATTTCCCTTATTCAGGAGAAATACTTAAGAGCTTGGAATTATATGATAGATTAAATTTGGTATCCTCAATCAAGACTTACTTTAATTCTTTTCCAGTCCCCAGGGGTTTGTAAAGTGACTGTAATTATCCATTATATCTTGCTTCTCTTAATCCTCAACAATTAAGACTTTGTAATTTTCAAGTCCCAATAAACATTTCCTACATACTTGAAAAAATTTCAAATTCTAATGTGATTTATTGATGAATTCCCTAATCAATAATCTAGAAGACTCATATTCCTTGTTTCCAATGTTTGGAAAACTTAGCCTTAAAAAATTGGAATGGATAAATTTTTTTTAGATATGATGCAACTTTTTTTAAAGAAAATTTCACCTACATTGATAGCTCAATCTTTTTTCTTTGTATCTTATAAATTCTGAATTCAATACTTCTGCTTACAAAATACTTGAGTACATGAACTTCATTTTGTTGGCCCATTCTATATAGACAATCAACTTTTTGCTGTTCAACTGCTGTATTCCAATTAGGCTCCTGTTTCAATATATTAAATAAATTCTCTTTCAACCTTTTTTATTTCAATATAAGACTCTTTGACTTACCATTATATATACATTTTGTGCACATCTCAAGTCTATTCCAACTCTTTCAGCCTTGATTTTACCAAGCAAAACTTGACATCTTTCATCATTTTGGAATTTGTCCAGATTTTCATCCCTTTTTTTCATGCTCAACTTTCCTACAAGCTCTGTGTAGCTAATTCCATGGTCATATAAAGCCTTTTTTATAATTTTTCAATGGATAGAAAATTGAAATTCTGATTACACTGAAAATAAATTATTGAGATAATTAATAGAATTACTTACATTTCCAAAAAGTCTGCATATTCTGAAAATATAACAGCCTTGAAACAAATTGTCCCCCTTTCTCCCTTTAAGAAATTTTCTAAATGACTGATTAGATGTATAATATTTGCTGAATGTTTCCATGTGAAAGGAAATGTTGGAGGTTGATCTGGGTTTTCATAGACAGTATGGTTACAAAATTGCCATAAAGTTGACAGTTCTCTGAGAAACTCAGCTGAGTCCCAAGGGAGGTTGGTTTTTTGAGAAGGCCCATAATACTCAGAATAATGTTCTTGAAGCTTAGTAAGTTTTTAGTGCCAAGGATCTGATAATTCTACAGATATTCTTTGCTCAATTTTTTGAGGAATTGATAAGATTTCTTCTTTAGTCCTCTGCAGGCATATGAAATTAATGAGAGTATGTATTGATTTTATTGAGCTAAAGCTTCCTCTGTTTAATCCATTCATAAGAAAGTTAATTCACAACCAGTTTTCTTGCCATCTTTCAATTCTGAGGAATGATATAAGGCTTTGAAGATCAGCTGTTCGGTTCTGAAGTGGTGTTCCTGTCAAGCATAGTCAATACTCATCCTCCAGGTCTGATATATTCTGATTCTTCTGCGACTGGGGAGCCTTGATTAAAATTTTAAATTATATTAAACATTTCATCAGCTTTTATAATATTATGTTCAAAAACTTTATTAATTCAAATGAAAGCTTACTGAGCCTCATCTAAAACTTTTCTGTATCAAATGAGTTTATGAGTTACTGACAGAATATGTCGAGGAGTTTTCTTTGAAGAAGATGGACTTGCTTTTTCATAGGTATTCAAAACAACTAGTTGGTTCTGAAGCTGCTCATAATCAATTTTCTTTGAATCCTTCCCATAAAGAGCCTTGAAAGGTAGTGCATTATCTTCAAAGTGAGTTCTTATTTCATTGACCCAGTTTGATAGTGTTGCAAGTGGGCAAATGATGAGATTTGCTGATGTCCTAACTCTCTCTTCTCCACCAAACAAGAGTTGGAATCATCTGGATTCACATTGAGCTGCAGTAATTAGGCCAAGAGTTGAGAGGGTCTTTCCCAAGCCCATATCAATAGCTAGAACTGAACCAATTCCTGAAGAGGATAAATCTTCTTCAGGAAATTGTTAATAATAATTATTAGAACCTACTCTCAGCCAGCTGTTGTGCGCATGCCTCCACAGGTTTTATAACTTTTCTGATAAGTTATTTTCATTGTCTATCATAAAATTGATAGCTTGAATCTGATGCGTTTTCAGAGTTGTTTTGATACCACATATAGATAGATTTGCAATTTGATTATTTCTTGTCCAATAAATTTCAGAGTTTGTGCTAATACAAGAATGAGTAATATTGAAGAAGACATTTGGATTGTAGTGTGGAATCAGTGTCAAATAAATTTGAGCATTTAGAAATACTTCTTTAGCCTGACTAATAAAATCAGTCAAACAAAAATAGAGGCCAAAAATTTTATACTTCCTGTTTAAAAGTAGAACCAAGTAAGAGGAAAAATAATAAGGTATTTGGGGATCTTAAGCCCTTTCCTCAGTTAAAATTTGAGATCAAGATCCAATTTCTCCAAGTAGTTGTCCAATTTGGCAGCTCTGTTAATTAGAGAGATCACCAATAGGTGTTGCTTCTCCTTCTTTGAATAATCCAAAAACATGAACTAAAGATCTTCCTCGTTGCATAATAACTGGAGTGGATACTTCATCAAATACAGATCTTTCTTTTGGAAAAATAGGTATAAAATTTAAAGATAATTGTCCAATGCATCTTAAATTTGACATTTTAATGCAATGAATTTTATGGTGATGGTGGTGGTTTAAAGAAAGAGAGGGTGAGAGCAAAGTTTTGAAAGAGAATAAAGTAGAGAATACATATAATATTGGATGAATATTCAAAATTGAATTTTTCATATATGTTAATAATTAATGTTGACTCACATTTTAATAATAACTAAATACAGATAAATAATTAAAAAAAGTGCATTATTTTAGAGCCTAAGTTTTGTGCCAATATATTAAAATTAGTTTCTTCAATAGTGTAAATGTAAAAAAAAATTCATTACTATTTTTTCCCCTTAAAAAAATATATATATATTTTTTCTCATACATTTAATTTTTGAAAATTGTCTTGTATTTTTTTATTCCAAGGAAAAATGAGAAATTTCTATTAATAAGGGCTCAATATCAACTTTTGTCTGGAAAATTTAAAATTATGTGCAAATATTTTTACAGAGTTATATTTTTATTAATAAAAGTTTTAAGGGGACTTAAATAGTATTCTTTTTTATATATTTGTGGAAATAAAAATGTTAATTGAAATAGTATTCCAAACCTAGTATACTATGTGTCATTTAGGATATTTCTACTAATATCAAACCTGACCTCCCAACATTAAATGGATCTAGATATAAAATTGAATATTATGGTATGTTAAGTGTTGTGGCTCAACCATTGCTCAAATTTGGTCCAACTGATGCTCAGATTGAATATGAAGCTCTGCTCAAGAAGGGATAAATTGAGGCTTAATTTAGGACTAATTTTTTTTAACCTTTTTCATCTAATTTAAAAACAGTTTTCTAACACTTTCACAACATTTCCCCAATTTTTTCCCAACCTCCTCCTGGAAGTTTCAAAAAGAGGGAACTGCTAGCAGTTCACCCCCTGATTTCTCATGGTGAGTGGAGTTTTTTGATGATAAACTATATGTCTAAAAATTAGTATACTGAAATTTGGGGTTTTTTTTTGGCTTCAGGATATTACCCTTTCCATTCTTATATATATATATATAGATTATTTATTTTATTTCAAAACTCTCCATCCATATCCTTCCCTCCAATTTCTGGCTCATATCATGTTCTTACTCTGCTAAATATTCTCCTTTATTTTAATTTTAATTCTTTCTTACCTATTCTATTTCCTCTTCACACTTTTTGATTGCTTCTCCACCCCTCTCCTTCCTACCTCCTTGGAGCTCACTCCTTTCACTCCACTCTCCAGACCCTTCTAATTGCTTCACAGTGAAAGAGGTAAGGTAGAAAGTAAAAGGGAGAGTGTGGAAAGTGTGAGAGGTGAACTGTATTGAACAGCAATAGAGTTAGGATGGAAAGAAAAGGGGTGGGGAATATAGAAACAGATGTGGTGAGGGATAAAAAAGGTTAGAGGGGGATGGAAGTGGTAGTGAGTGGGATATGGTAGTGTGCACTGTGATTCAAAAGGGTGTGGTAGGGTAATGTGGTAATCAGAAGGGGTGGGTTGCAATAGGAAGAGGAAAAGAAAGATTTAGAAGGGTCATGATTAGAGAAAAAGGGGAGAAATGAGCTGAAAAGTGAAACAGGTGAGGAAGTGTGAGAAGAGTAAAAGTTCAGTTTTGAAGGCATGGAAATTAAAACAAAGGTAAAAGGATGATGAGAGAAAGTTAAGGGGAGTGAATAGAAAGGAAACAGGTGAGGAGTCTGAAAATTATGTAAAAAGGGATGAAAGGAGCATTAAAAAAGGTGGCAAAAAACAGAAGGTGAACTCTATTTTTTGGCCAAAGAATAGAATCCACCCTGTAATAATATGATGTTTCACTTTTATTCAGAAAACAAATAGTTAAACCTGCTGTATGGCTATTTTACATCTTTAATCAATTTGTAATACATATATATTGGCTGTTTGTAATAAATACTTATATTTGAAGTAGAAGAATTATAAAAATATGAAAACTAGCCATAAAGCACTAGTAAATTAAAAAAAATCATTTCATGGAATGATTGTGAGATTTATACATAAGATCAAAAAATAAATTTTACAGGTAAATTTTAGAAAAAAATTAAAAAATGGAAAAAAGAACTTATGATATTAAAAAAAGTCTCTTTTTTATATTATGAGGTGAATTTATTTATTCTTTAATTTAATATTAAATGCTGTTGGCAAGATTAAAAATGGCTATGGCTTCCCTTATAGAGTGCAGATGAGACTTGAACAAAAGTTTCATTGCTATATTTTACCATTTATATTGATTTTGTTTGTTTTATGATTACTATACATACCTGAATAGTTATACTTAATAAATAAAAAACTTATGAAAATTAAATAATAAATCTGTTCCAATATATTTAATGAAATTTATTTAGAAAAGTAATAAGCCTCTTGAGCCCTCTCATTGCTTAAGTTTTCTCACACAAATAACTATATACAATTTAATAAATATATACATCTTGGTTGTGATGAAACTTGAGTTGAACCCCCAATGTGATCCTGCTTCTGACCACTGTTCAAAATAAGTTATTCTGTGAGATTTTTTTTTTAAATTTGATTACACACTCTTTAATGTGTGCCTAGGTTTATCTTTTTATTGAAAGGATTTATACCAAATACTATGAAATGCTTAACATAAATCAAAATTGTGAATTATTCTAATTTTTATTTTTAATAATAAAATCTTTAAATTTCATTTTAATTATTATAATATGAGTTTTTCCATATGATATACTAACAAAACTTCTAAATTTCATTTTTTGTATCTACAATTTACATGAAAAGACACAAATTTTTCTTTTTGTACTTGAACTAAACTGGAGGAACATGATTTTAGTATTTATTAAACATTATTTAGCTCCTTCTGATTATAAAAATCTTTTTCCTTAGCTTTTTACTTCAATTTTATTGAAAACTTCAAGTTGTAAATTCAGATAGTTTAAAAATTTGAAAAAAAATATTTTTCATCAATTTAAACTTGAAGATAGTTACAACTTACAGCCTTAACTTTTTCTCTTTATATTAAATAAAAATTTAAAATCTATTTTCTTAAAATGAATTTTCACAAAGAGTAATTAATTTAAGTATTTATTTTTAATTAGGAATATAGCTAAGATGATGCATGAATTCTTACTGTTCAATAAAATTTCAATTTTTTTTATATTTGCTTTTAAAGAACATTTTTTTTGAATATTGGAGTTAAAATCATATTTCTAACAAATCATAAATTAATTATTAATCTGTATCTTTTCACTTGACTATAATGCTTGCATTTTTTATTGTAAATTAGCATGGTCACTACTCTTGTTCTGGAAAGAAAGAAAGTACTTCTGAACTGCTATACTTATTTCAAAGCTCAAAAAGAAACAATTGAAACATTTCATCCCCATATTTAAAATATTTTCATAACTTTAAATTATTAAAAATTGAATTATTGTAATATTAGCCTGTTCTATCAGTATCACTATAAATATATGTTTTCTCTCATTTCAAAATATACTCTCATATATTGATTCTTCTATAAATAAAATAATGCATTGATAAGTTAAAATTCACTTTAATACATAATTTAGACTCTGTGAAAAATAGTAGAACTTGAAATTAAAATTCAAAAACTCTCATAGTGCATTATAAAAATCTGTTTATTTTGTGTTGCGTATTCTCAGGTGAGCACTATTGATATCTTAAATTATTTAATTCAAGAAAAAAAAGAATTCAGCTTACATTTTGAACAAATATTTGTTTATTTATATTAATTTTTCCATTAATATTTTGGGTTCCTTTTAATTAAGTGATTTTAAGAACAAAATTTCACTGAGTAGAAGTTAATTGCTGTGACTTGATCAAATTAACCTAAAGAATTAAAATTAACCTAAAGAATAATTATGGGTTTGATAAAAATTGCTTCAGAATTATGAAAAGCATTGTATTTATTAAAAAATTTAACATAAAATGCTTTTGAAGTTGAGCACATATTTTATCCTAAAAAAGACCAAAATTACTTTACTTACTGTTTGTATCATTTTGTTGAAATTGTAAATTTTATAAAAAAAAATGCAATTTACCACTTGAAGAATTTTTTTTGTTTAAAATATATAATCTGAGTCTTCAATTTTTATTTATTTGAAGAAAGGAGAAATGAAGGTGCTTCATAGAGTCCACCCTTTAAAAATAAAATGTTACTACATTTAAATTTTATGATTTTGTGTCTTTTATACAGAATTATAAAATATAATATGGGATAGTAGCTATCACCACAAAAAAGTAAGTGGCACCTGCAAGCAGGTGCCAATGCCTATATTAAGTTTTTGTTTAAGAGTAAATTTGATTTGATGTTGCACAAACTAGTGTTCTCATTTTTCATTGTGCAGTCTTTGCAGAAGAATTACACTTGATCTGAAATTGAGTGAAGTCAATAATAGGGATTGGAACCTTCTATCAGTTTCCCAAGTTTTTTTTCTGGTGTATGGCTTAATTTTTCAGTTTTATAATTCATTTAATTAGGAAAATTATTTCATAAGCTAAAAATTCTGAAAAAAAATTATGAAAATTCATTTTAAATTGTCTTTATAAAAAAATGAAAGTTTTGGATTATGAAAAAATGGATTTTTTCTACATTAAGAAGTCATGAACTATTTTTTAAATTTTTTCAAAAATTTGTAGTATATTTGTTATTTTGATTAAAATTTACACTTAAGAAACAATAATGTAATTTCATGTCTTTTTATCCTTAAATTTTTCCTCAGAAAGATCATCTGATTTCATTTCATCAAAAAGTATTGTTTATTGAAAATATTTCAAATGTGCTTATATTCTGATTTCCATTCAGCTTTGAATAGGTTTTCATAATACTTTCAATTAAAACTCACCCATGTTTTGTGAATATTTAAAGCTTATATCAGCTGGTTGTCTAGAAGAAGGGGGAAAAAAGGAGAGGAAACGGAGAGGAGGGAAAAGGTAATGTAAAAGGGAATTTAATAAAATAATAAAATAGTATAATTATTCTAAAGGAGAGGCAACAAGTGGATTTTAGGGACTTTATACAACAGTGAGGTTTAATAATTTCTAATATAAGTATTTAATAAGTAGTTATTCTCAATGCGCAGCAGACACTTTTTATTATTGATAGACTTAAGGCAACCTTGAAATTTATAAGATTTATATTAGAACTATAAGACTAATAATAATAATAATTTGCATACTATTTAAATATGTAATAAAATGTGAGTGTAATAAGTGATGCATTAAAGGGGATTACCCAAGGCCCTTTTATAGACCAGGGGACCTCTGAAGCGCCACAAATCAGTATATACAAAATAGTAATAAGCTAAAACAAGAATATAAAAGAATAGAAATGAAACATAGATATTAAGAGAAAAACATGAAAAATTTAACTAAACCCGTGAGTAATTAACCATTTTCCCACCATAACTTCCCAAAACACTTAAATAAAATAATTAGTAACCAAGTAAGTCTGAAACATGAGAACAGTTAGTAAAATAACCCAAAACAGTTATTACAGTGAGATGTAAAGGATTTAATTAAAACAATTAGAATTATTTTCACACCAAGATCCATGTAATCAATTCAATCCAGTATAAAGCAATTTTAATTAAATGTTTTAACTATGTAATTAATCCACTAATTAGTTTAAATGAAACATATAATAAATTTAATGATATTCCTTATTTAAATTGAGAATGTTAATACCATGATATTAAATAAGTGTTATAATTTATTTAATAATTTTACTGAAACAATTAAGGGTCAAAAAAGCGCACAATAATATTGTTTAATAATATATGAAAAGTTTTATTTAATATATAAATTTAATTAATTAATTTAATTACATTATAAGTCAATTTTACACATATAATTATAATATATGTTTGTAATTAATTAATTATTTATTTATAATTATTAAATACATAAAAATGCGCCATTATTTGTAGAATATAAAATATATTATGCTTAATTTAAATGTATAAATAATTTATATAACAATAAAATTAATATAACACTTATATTTAATAAGATACTTATATAATTTTATTATGCAATAAAATATTAATTTACATACATCAAATGCAATTCTTACGCCCTCTTTCAGGTCCAATAAATCAAAATATCATTTACTGGGCTCCTGGTATATCCTGGCTGACAGTTTATTTCAGGAATATTTCAGTCTAAGTTCATTCAGAGCTCAGTCTGAGTTCCTTTTGAGTTCAATTTAAGAACTTTCTAGAAAGTCCCCCAAAATAATGTGTGGTTTTAGTGGTGTTTATTGGAATTTATTGTCATTTTCAGTGGTGTCTTTTAGTTTTTTTGCAGCTTTTTTACTATTTCTTAGAAGTTTATTTTGGAGATTTTGGTGGTAGTTTTTGGTGGTTTTTTTTCTATCATTTAGTGGTGTTTTTGAATTCATTTTTTGCTATCATTTAGCAGAATGTTTTGGCAATGTTTATTGAAATTTTTCAGAAGTTTTTTTAATATTTTTAGCAGCATTTTTTAGCATTTTTTGTGGTTTTTTTCCTTATTGTTTGTAGGAATTAGTTAAGTATTCTGTGGGGAATTTTTGGTGTATTTGGCAGAAATTTTTGTCAGGCTAAGTTCAAGTACAGGAAAATGATAGCTTAATTAGTCAGTTATGTGGAAGAATTTAATTGTCTAGTATGAATATTTTTTTCCAAATCCAATTGAGTATTAACATATAATTCAATATAATGGTCTCAGTAATTTTATCTCACTTATTAAAAATGGTATGCAGCTCACAATTGGTAGAAAAATAGAACTAAATATTTAAAAAAAATTAAAAGACTTTAACATTACTAGTGAATATTTATTGAAATTTTTTAGTTACATATTTTCAATGTGATGTAAAAGAATGTAGAATAATAGCCAAAAAACCTCCTCCTTATATAATGATAAATCCCTATTATCCACCACTTGTTTTACCCCTTCTCTAAAGGGCTAATGAGGCTCCATCCTAGCAATCCCACATACCCATAATCACAAGTTCCATCCCATAATAAAAGAAAAATCATATCTCACACCAAAATATAAGAATAATATGGGGTAATTGATCAAAATGTAATAATAACCCAAAAACAGAGTATATGGATTTTATTCTAAAAATAAACTACTGAATAAGGAAATAAAAGGACCTAAAAATAATTTATTTTTAAGGAGTATCAATATTAGAAATTAAAACACTAATTATAACAATTTTCCCCATGAAATTTCCAATTTAAAAATAACCAATATAGCCTAAGAACCCATTGGGAAACCAAAAAGACATTGAATGAGGGGATACTGAATTCTGAGTCTTGGAAGTCACTTGAATGCATTAATACTTGACTAATTAGGAAATTTTAAGCATAGTTGTGAATTCTGGGCATTAATATTAATCTTACTCATGTAATTAGTGCGTATAATGAGTTCAATGCACTAATAATGCAATGAGCACATTAAATAAGCACCTCTCACTTATTTTAGCATGATTAAACATATAGAGAATACATTGAGGGGGTATTTTAGTGTGAAATTACCAACTTTCTTAATAATGAAGCTATTTAAGTGGTATAAATGCAGGCAGCGTAAGGCCAGTACACATATGCCATTTCTAGCATAAAAAATATCAATTTTTAAGAGTCTTATTTTTAGAAATTTAAGCAGCCATATAAATTTCTTTTAATAGAAAAAATTTATCTGTAAGATTTAAATTTAAATATAATTAAATTTATGATGCATATATCCAACTTTTAAGTGATTTAAAGCACATTTATCAATAATTTTACCAGAATAATGAAAAACAAACTTTAAGTACATTTAAAATATTATTTAATCTTGTTTCTAAGGTACTTCAGATTACCTTAAAGTATTCCAAATTAATATTATGGGGTATCAAAGTTAGAAATCTTCCATTTCAAAATACCTCTTTTTTCCACCAAATCAACCATGACTATTTTTTAAAATATGACATATTGTGCCACAAAAACACCTTTTTATTGAGATTTAATGTCAATTTTGTGGCTTTCTTTTTGTGTTGTGAGATTCCTTTTAAATAATTACAAATTTATAACTTTGATACCCCCTATTAAGTGTATAAGACCTATAAAAGGTGGGTATATGTGTGTGTTTAAGGTATTCTAATGGCATATTTCCAGGCTGAGATCAAGTACAGAGACATGAACTAGCTTGAATGGTCTGTTTTTGAGAAGATTTAAATGTTCCTATTTGAATAATTTAGTACAAATCCAATAAGTATTAAAATATAACTCAATATAAGGGTCTCAGTAATTTCAATCTCACTAATTATATATGGCTTACAATCTTATAGTTGGTAGAATAATAGATTTAATAGTTTTGATACTATTCAAAGACCTCATAAGTACTATTTATATTTATTGTAAATTTTATTGGTTATATGTTTGATTGTAATGATAAAGAATGTAGAAAACAAGACTTAAAACCCCCTCCTTTTATATACAATAACTTCCCCAATGAACCCCTTGATTTACCAGATCTATAAATGGTTAATTATGCCTCATTCAAACCAATAGACATTTCCAACAATATATAGAGTGACAAGTAACATAATTAGAATGATATCACCTGTCAAAATCCTGCAGTAATAGGGATAATCCATTAAAAATAAAGAATAAGCAAAAAAGAGAGTATATGCATCTAATAAATTAAAATAAAAGACTAAAATGGCAAAAATAAGACTTATTATGACTTAATATTAAGGGTGATTAACAGTATAAATGATGGGGCTAATCACGACATTAAACTATGTGAAATCCCCATTCAAAAATAACCAAAATTGACTGAGAAACCACTTAAAAACCCAAAAAAGGGTGTGAGATGTGGGGTAACTACATACAGTCCTTGGAAGGCACTTTCATGGGTAAATCTTTGACTAATTTAGGTCAATTTAAGCGTGGTAGTGAATTAAAGCTCCAAGCTTGAGGTTATTAATGAAATTAGTGCATATAATAAGTGACAATGCATTTATAATTAAACTAGGACACTAAATAAGTGCCTGTTGTCTATTTTAGCATGTTTCCCCACAGTGGGAATTTAATGTGGGGTAATTATAGTGTGAAAAAGCTAACTTTGCTAAAAAAATGAAGCTATTCACACAGGAAAAATGCAGGCAGTATGTGGCCAGTACACAGAAGCAATTTCTGGCATAAAAAACACCAAATTTGAAAAGTGTTATTTTTATGCATTTGCGTAGCTAAATCAATCTGTCAAAGCACATTTATAATATTATTAAATTTATAGTGCATATAGTCAACTTTTAAGTGATTTGAAGTGCATTTCTTGTTTTCACATAAAATTATGAAAACAACAGCTTTAAGTCTACTTAAAAATTATATAGCCTTATATTTAAGGCTCTTAAGATTACCATAAAATATTCTAACTTAGTATTAAGTACATAGGATATATAAAAGGTGGATATATGCATGTATATAAGGTGTTATAATGGCATATTTTGTATTTTATCATAAATTTACTTATGTATACAATTTGTGAACTCTAATTTATTGCTCCCATGTATAGTCCATGTGTTTGACATAACTTATAAGTACTTTTTACTCAGTCATGGGGATATTCAGGCTGACAAATATACTGTAGTATATGACTTATTCCACATATGTATACATATTGTATACACTAAATTACTGACCTCATGTCTAATACATATGTCTAGAATATTTTATATGCATGTTTTACCCAGTCCTAGGAATGTCCAGTCTGACATTTTTTTATGCATTTTTGGAGGCATTTAGTGCTTTATTGGTGGTTTTGGTGGCATTTTTTGCTACTGATTAGTGGTGTTTTGGTGGCATTATATAGTAGAATTATGGCAATTGTTTGAAAGCATATTAGGTAATATCAGTTCTGGTAAACTTGTATGTCATTGATGAGCATTAATAGTGCATTACTTATGCATTTCATTTTCTGCATATTTAATTTAACTTAAATTTCAACTTTGCTCTTTATCAATCTATTTTTTCCTACCTTTTTATCAAGGTAAGTGTCAACTCCTTTTTATTTTTCATGCCTATCTGATATCTCTTTCTTTCTATAGAAATTTCCACTCAAATATATGTAGAGCCCTTATCTAGATGATGGTGTACTTATTTGACTCCTCTTGTTGTCATTTTCACTATCACTTTTCAAATTTTTTGAAATTTTGAAAAAAAAAGTCAGAACTAGGGTTAAGTTTATTCAAACCTCATTTCCTTTTAGATGAAGACTCTTCAGATGCCTACCTTTAATTTTTCTCAAACAGATTTGAATTTGGTTCAGCGTTTGCTAAGATATGTACCTTGAAAGTTGAGCCTTTTACTTATCTGATATTGCATAATTAGAGAATAAGGCTTCTAAAATTCTTATCTGAGTATCATCTAGGTTTTTAGCTTTCATTCAAGTACCTGAAAATTATATTTTTATTAGTATTTGATGCTTCTTCACTTATTTTCTCTACAACACTTGAATCAATCTTTTGTCAAAATATTTCAGCTAGGTCATACTTTATATCATGAATGCACACTCAAATATATATAGGATACTTTTGTGGATAATGGTGAACCTATTGGGCCCCTGTTGTTGTCATTATCACTACCAATTCTCAAATTTTTATAAAATTTTGAAAAAAGGTCAGAATTAGGGTTAGGTCCAGTCAAATCTCAAGTAATTTTGAATGAAGACTGTCCTTAAGCTTCCTTTCATTTCCCAAAAATGGATTTAAATTTGGTTCAGTGGTTTCTGAGATATTGACCTTTAAAGTTGAGTCTTTATTTTTCACTTTTTTTCTTTTTTTGCTTTGATATTACATACTTAAAAAAAAGCTTCTGAAATGCTTATATTATGATAAGTTGCATATTAGTAACAGTCATTTTGAATTTACAAAGAAAATCTCAAGTAAACTGATATCATTTGCACTCTTGGGGAATTTCTGGATTTCTATTGTTACACAATTGGTGTCCTTTTGGATTTTAATTTTTTTGAGTTTGTTATTGTGGGATTGTGTTAAAATAAGTGAGTATTCTATTTTTATAAATTTTTTATCAATACACCAAGTAATATGGGGGGGAAGATGTGCTAGAAAGTCTGAAGCCTTGAGCCCAAATTCTTACCCAATTGAGCACACATTGAGGTAGTGATGAAACAATCATAAAGAAATAGTAAGTTTAATTTGAACACAACTTGAAATCAATTCAAACACTTATTGAAGCACAGTTAAGCATTATCAAAATAAATCTTGAGGCTTTAATTACATAAATTCTTGTAGGAATATTGAAATAAGTGAACCCCCCACAAAAAAAGTGGGCACATTCATAAGATTGGGTAAAAAAATGTTTTTTCTTTTTAATTTCAGAATAATAAAATTCTCATATAAATTAAACCAAAAACACTTTTACATGATTATACAGCATTTTTTACCAATCAACTTATAGAGTAATTATCTAATACTGTAAAAAGCTATTCAAGTAAAAGACCTTTATTGAATTGATATTTTTCATAAAAAAAGTTTCAGTAAGAACTTACAGAAGTATATATTTCTTCTCACTATATGAATATATATTCTTAAATATTTTTCAAGCTTTTAAATATTAGTGGAAGATATATTAATCTCAAAATTGAAGTTATAAATAATTTATTTAATTGTACAATTAAACAAATTAATGTTTAAACCATAATTTTAGAATTAAATTATTGTATTGTCACTAACTTTTCAAAAAAAAATTACCATTATCTTCATTATAGAAAAAAAACAAGTGTAAAATTTTGACAAGAATAAAACATATGGGTAAAAAATGTAGCACAATATTTATAGATTTTTTTTGGTTTCATGCCATTTCATTTTCAATTCCATATAATTTATTTATGTATCTATTATTTATTCTATATAAAAATTATCCTTTTGAATACTTTCCTACACTCCCTTGTGCCTTTCATACCATTCACCATACACCTTTTCTCCCTCTCTTAAATGTAGTGCTACTCTCCCTTGTCCTCTCCCCTAACCACCCCTTTTATCCCACTTCTCTACCCCTCTCCCTCCCACCAAACCTCACTTAACTCCTTTTGCTCCACATATTAACCCTTTTACTCCTTTCTCCACCCTTCTCTACCTAATATCACTCTCAATAACTTTAATCACTCTTCTTCTCACCCCTTTTCCTCAATAGAGACAAAAAGGGGTGAATTTTTAAGCAAAAGAGGTGGGGTAATTAGCAAAAGAATCAAGATGATGTTGAAGGTGAATGGTTAGGATGGGGAGCAGTAATGGTGGGTTTTGAAGTGAGAGTGTTGGGATATTTTCAAAAAGGTGTGGTGGGTTGAAGAGGGGAATGAAAGGTTGAGGTGGGGGAAAAAGATTTGGGGAGGGGTAGGGAGGAGTGAGAATGAGGTGAGTATAGATGAGGAGGGAAACAAAAGTAGTGGGGTGGGGTTAAAAATGAAAGGGGAGGATAGGGGAGGGGTAAGGAGGATGGAAACTTACTCTGGAATTTTTGATATGTTATTAACCTCCTTGGGATGGTTATTGAAATGAGAAATGTGGTAATGAAGTTGGAAGTGACTCAAAGGTAGACAAAAGCATGTAAAGAGCTGAAAGAGAAGCAAAACGAGGTAGAAAAAACTAAAGGTGGGCTCTATCTTTTGAGTGAACAACAGAGTTCACCATGTCTCTTTTCACTGCTCATTTCCCACTATCAAACAAAACATGTAAAATTGGTCTAATTATATTTTTCCACTCAATCCATACAAGATAATGTTTTATATGATGTTTTTAATAGATACTGAACTTTCGGACTGAAGATTTACGGGAATGTAAAGATTAGCAATTGAATACTATTTTTTTAACAAAGTCTTTAACAGAATGCTTCATAAAAAATATACATCTTGTAGAAAACCAATAAAGTATTTAAGCTTTTGAAACAAGTAGGGAAAAGTAAAAACCCCTAAATGAAAATTTTTAACTAACACACTTTTTTTTCTTTTATTAAATGAATGTATTTAGCTTTTACTTTAGCTCTGAATGTGTTTAATTAGATGGATAATAGCTTTAGATTAAAATATAGAATTTAAATTAATTTTTAACATGAAATACATTGATGTATTTAAAATTTCTGTTTGATTTCAAGTTCTATGATTGCTATACATACCAGAATAATTACATGTAATATCTAAAAATTTAATAAAAAGAAATATTTTAGCTTACCCAATATCTTTAATGTAATCTATAAGTAACAGAAAAAACTTGTTGAGTACTTTCATTTACTAAATTATTTTTATTTCCATGACTATATGCATTTTCAAGAAATCATATATCTTAATTTTGGTGGAACTTAGATTGAACTCACTATGAGATCCTGTTTCCAACTTTTTTTTCAAGCTAATTTAAACTTTGAGAGAATTTATAACATTTTAAACGTTTTATCAAATACTTTTAAATTTAAACATAATTATATTCTTATATCAAAAATGCTTATATTAAATGCTTTGAGTTTCTTTGAAAAAATACTAATGATGATTAAATTTGAGAGAATATTTTATTTAAAATAGTTGTATGTTGATTTTCTAATATTATGATATGACTCTTTTCTCTATATCGCAGATTAATAAACTAAATTAAAATAAAGTTAATACAACTATAATATATAAAAAAGTTATCAGATCTTTTGTTTAAATTTAAAAAACTTCAAAAAAATACTTTATTTGTTTTAAAGAGAAATTATATTGATCCTTCAGAGCCTCACATTATTTTATCTGATTTATATCTGTAATAAAAAGTGAATCCTGAAAAGATAAAAACGGTATTTTTAAAAAAAAATAAATATGTTTCTTTCAAATCAATATATATTTTTATAAAAACTCAAATTTTAACATTATTTTTCTGTTTTATATATGTACCAAAGAGTTGAAATATCCTCTATTTAGATAAATTTTTATACCAATATAATCATTCTAGTATTATTTTTTTATAATGCCAATCAAAAGAAGATTTATAAATTCTTCTTTTTAAATTAAATTTCAATGGGATTGTATTTGATAGGCTTTGAAATTTAATAGCAGAGTCATATATTTTTACCTATCAGTGTGAATATCATATTTCCAATAAATCATTTATAAATACTTAATCCATATATTTTATTCAAGACCTATGAATAAATGTTCAGTTTTGAATTACTTCTGTCAAAATTCTTTTGATAAAGACTAAAAAAGTGAACCTGCATCTTTTCACTTAAAAAAATAATCTCAACACACTAGAATTGAAATATTTTGTCTATTCATTTAAATTGTGTATTAATATTTATTTAATTAAAATATGAACCATTTAATGCTGGCTTCTTTATATGATTATTACTAAAAATAACTATTGTGTCTTTTTTATAAAATAATTATCATATAGTAGTTTTTTAATGAGAAACTAATGGAACAATTAAAAAATACAACACATACCTGTTAAATTCATTTCTTGAACTATGTAATAGTCTAAAATTCAACCTGAAACACATTTTTTCACATGAGAACACTTTTGAAAATCAATGGTTCTTATTCCCATGTGGACACAGAAATTATCCCACCATATAGCATGGAAGCACAGTTAGCATCAAAATTAAATTGTAAAGAAATTCATACTGTTTTGTAATTTTTTTTGTTTAAAATATTAAATCTGGTTTTAAATTTGGTTTTTCATATGAACCATTCACTGAATATTGATTAACTTTCTCACCTCATGAGATAATTTTAGCAACTTACAATATTTTCAAAGGTTCTTCATGGAATCTTCCAGAATCTCATATATGTATCATTTTCACCAGATTCTTATTAAAACCTGCTTAGTAGTTGAGAAATATCTAGAAAAAAAAGAGAGCAAAAATTAACTTCATTTTAATTTTAATTTTCTTCTTGCTTCATTTAATTTCAAAAACTGGGTTAAAATTTACTATTTTAAGAATTATAATTCTTTACAGAAATATAATCAAACTATTTCTCAAATATTATTGGTTAGTATAAAAAATCTGTGAGAATCCAGCATTGAGTCAGAGATTAATAAAACAAATTGTTATTTTTTATTTGTTTATTTCTGTGTTTTTTTACTGTATTCTATAAAAAAATTAGAATTTTGATGTTTCAACATGTTTTCTAGATAACTTAATTGAATTGAAAATAATTATAATGCATAATCAAAAAATGGAAAAATACATCAAAGAAAAAATCAGGCCATATGGTTTAAACTAAAAAGTTATAGCATCAAATTTTCCATTAAATGGCACCACAAAATATGGGGGTTGGACTTGCTAGAAAGTCTGAAACCTTGGACCCAAATTCACCACATGTTGAACACAGATTGAGCTATTGATAAAGGAACCATACAATCATGGATTAACACCACTCAGCAGGACAGTTTTAGGTGGGTGTTTAAGTAGAGTTCAGTATGAGTTCAGTATGAGTTCAGTCTGAGTTCAATCTGAGTCATGTCTTAGTTCTGGTTGGGAACTTGCTAGAAAGTCCACCCGCTATATTTTGTAGTGTCTATTTTTTAAATAAAAGAGTCACTGATTTTATTATATAATGTTTCTGAAAAAAATTATTAAAATCATCAGACAGGTTAAAAGTAATATTTTAGAGATAAATTATATGATTTTCAGTCTTTCTACTTATCTTTTGCAACTCAAATCTAAAATTAAACTGTGTTTTATAAGAAATTACTGTGAATTGATCAGATTCTTAAACTCCCCTTGTTTGAGTTTCTATTAAATTTTCATTGAACTCTCAATATTATTTCAGCTCCAAATAATTCTTCCTTGATTAAGAGATTAAGAGGAGCTCAAATTAAAGTTCAGTGCCAGATCATTATAAGTTAATTCTGAGTTTTATCTGAGTATCATCTGACTTCAAGTTGAGGACTTGATAGAAAGTCCCCCCCCCAAATATTGTGTGGTGATATATTAAATTTTTGCCTGTATATTATAGAATCATGTTAGCTCAAATAAACAAAAATAAATAAAGTTCTTTATCATTGTGAGGAAAATCATCAAACAACACAAGCTGCCCCTGGGTTGAAATAATTTGATGGCTTCACTTACCTTGGCTGTTCTTTTCAACTTAATAAAGACTTAATCAATAGGGTAAGTGAGTTAAGAAAAGAATATTTTTTTACTTCTAAAAGTCTAGGTAGACATGCAAAGTATGGGGTCATAGAAAGGTGAAGATTTACTCTTTTAATGTCATAATTTAGCATATACAAGTCATTTATCCACTTCACATACATGAGGTTTTAGACTATTGGGCTGTGCTTCTGTGGTATCATTTCTACATTAATTTGTGAAACCTTTTTTTGAATTTATTTGTAATTAAAATTTATTTTCTTAAAATCTAATTACTTTATCTTTATCTATTTTTCTGAATAAATAGTTTATTGTTTATTTATGCATTTTAATTGAAATTTGGAAATCTGGACCCCCTAATATGATAAAAGGCAGGGGGAGGTATTGCCATTTTTTTACTTTGGAATTTCAGGAAAGAAAGTTACAAAAATAGCAATTTATTTCATCTTAGACATATAAATTTGAAAGTAATATAAAATTTACATTAGACATATAGAAACTTACATGCTCAAATGGATGTATTTTTGATTAAAAACATAAATTAAACAATGTAACAGGATTTCATGGTACCTAGTTACATTTTGTCAAAAAAAAATGCACATGTAATTAATTTTTTTTGCATAAAACATACATGGTGAACAAAAGTAATGGAACTTTTTAAAAAAGAAAAAAATGCTTCCTCTTGTTTCAGTTTAAGTGATTCCTTCTACCTTGAGCAGGGTTCTGACTCAGTGTAATATCTTTACCATCAACAAAATAACCTGAGATTATTCAAGTCTCTCTTCTTTGTTTAACCAAGAAGGTAATTGGGAATATACAGATAAATAGCAGTTATGCATTGTTTTGTATAAGTGTTAACAGAACCATACCCTTATAAAACCACAAAAAACAGCCAACACCTGCTAGCAGGTACCAACCCTTCAATCAATTTGTAATTCAAGCACAACTCATATTTGATACTGAGCAAGATGGTATGCTCAGTATTCAGTGCACAGCCTTCTCAGAAGAATTACAGATGAGTTAAAACTGTATCAAATCAAATAAAAGGATTGGCACCTGCTATCAGGTGGCCACATTATTTTTCTGGAGAGAAAAGACATTTTCCAAAAGTTTCAAGAAAGCTCCATTACCATTGGAGCCCACAAAACCTAGTGTTAAAGTCAATTTAATTGAAGTACCATGTTTTTTCTTTTTATAATTGTTGTGAAACATAGGGTGATCCTAAATAAGCTCAACCAATTTAAGGAAATTTTCCTAGTAATTCTTTAATAGAAGTCTAAAACTAGGAAAAGATAGGTTAAGAAGCATCTGGATGGTGTACTTAGGGGTATGAAGTGCATGAGGCAATCTATGAAGAAGGTTATGTTTCCTGGAAATTTTTGATAAAATAACAGAATATTTAAGATTGCAATCAGAATAAGAATATAAGTCCAAGATGAGATCAAGAGCTATGAAACTTATTGCTTGAGGAAGTTTTTCATAATTTGAGAGTGAGGAAGGAATTACACTTATATGGTATAAAAATGTATACATTGTAAAATTCTTTGAGTTATGAAGTGTTATTCTGTGGAGTGCTTTGTATGAATGAGATGATGCTGATAAATATATGAATTGTGACTTTATGCTGAAATCAGAACTTTTTGTTGAGAAATTGTAGATTTGAGTTAAATAAGTGACTTGCTTTACTTTTGAAATACACCTTAGTTGGGGCTAGTGTGTTTTGAAAATACACAGTTAGATAATTGTGGATTTTCCAGAATTGACACCCCCTAATATATGTAATCTTATAAAGCTACCTGCAAAAAAGAAATATAAACACAAATCAAGACAGGAAAAGTTTCAATTAATCTCTGCTTCTTATGGAAAATTTTCAAAACATTCTTTAGATAGGCTAGTAAATTCAATTCCATATTGGATTCACAAATTATTTTGAGAAATATCATTGATCTACATTTTGTTGAAATTTTTTTGAAAAATTCCTTTTGAGGTCATTCACTAAGTCACTTGGCATCATAACTGTATATAGCCTCATATTATGTAGCTCTCTAGTTACTAGGATGTACTTTTCACAAATACAAATAATAATAAAAAGTCATTTATTTTTTATTTATTCTAATTTCATCTTAGGAAACTACAATTTATCTTTGATGGGAATTCAAATTTTCAATGCATTCTGATAATTTAATTGTTTCAAAAAAGCTAATTGCAAGGGCTTATTGCTACCTGCTTTACTATTGCTTAATATCTGGGCTATTTTATTAGTTCCTGAGAGACCTAAACTAATGAAAAAATTATAAATTAATTTAAAATTTCAAAAAATGTGGCAATCAAAATTTTATAATATAAATCCTTAAAACCTCAGAAACCATTTTTTAATACTTTAAAAAAGGTGAATGTTAATTTTAAAAAATTGTATGAATTTATTTTTTAATTTTTAATTTTCATGATTATTATTTAGATTTGTTCTGTCCGTTTTGTCTAATTTAACCTTATGTATTCCTGTTTATATTTAAAATCTTTCTTTTTTTTACTTTTAATTTTTAAATTTTTATGTTTGCATGATTATTTAGTTGTGATATAGCTAAGTGTAAATTCTTAATTCAAAACTTTAATCTGGTTAGTTTTACATTCTAAGTTCTTTTGAGATAAATAACTTCACTTTACCACACACTGCAGGAGAAACTGAGATAAATTTTCATTTAAGGTGGCAGTGTCCCACAGTGAAACATGAAAAAGTGCAGGAGCCCATGTCATACATAAGTTGTGTGAGATTAAATTATGTAAATTTCTTGAATTAAATACATAGTTCACAAGCCACATTACTCAAATATGCCCTCTCTGTAAGCGACATATGTAAGATGACACCACATTCAAAAAACTTATGCTTCCACTTCAGGATTGTGCTGATGCTGAAGAAGGTTCTTTTTGTTGAATGTATAAAAATATATTCATAGTGATTTATTCAATATGTCCATAGAATATCCTGTGGTGAAGTAGAATTGTTTAATTCCAATTCACTCTAGACAAAGGGCTGATGTTATTACCATAGGCAAGTAATGAAATTGTGGCTCACTCTGGAAAGATTAATGATTTTTTTACCATACTTTTCAAGATTGGAATGCAGAATCAGATAGATTTTTTTATGGTGACTAGATAAGTTCTCTTATATATTTTATCTTATCTGAAAAACTTACACTGAAAACATTTAGGCAACAATTCCAGTTCAAATTTCATCCAAAATTTTGTACTTTCTTCCATTCAAAACTACAAACAACTCAGCTGTCAGGTTGAGTTCAAGTACAGAGATGTGAATAGCTTAATTAGTAATTTGTATAGAAGACTTTAATGATCTAGTATGAATATAGTTGTCCAAATTCAATTAAGTATTAAAATATAATTCAATATAATGGTCTCAGTAATTTAATCTCATTTATTATAAATGGTATATGGCTTGCAGTTGGTAGAAAAATAGAATTAATGATTTAAAAAATATCTAAAATACTAATACAGTAATAATTAATATGTATTTTAATTGATTTGTTATATTTTTAAAGTTTATGCAAATAATTTAGAATAATAGCCCAAAAACCTTCTCCTCTTATACCTGTAAATCCCTGGTTTCAGCCCCTTGTTTCCCAGACCCATTACACTGCTATCCCTGGCCATTACAGAATGCAGAGAGGACTCATCTCCTCATGGTGTCCACTTCAAGAAGTCACAGAGGCCTAGAAAACAAAACTTTCCCCTCACAAAAGAAGAACCATTTCACATTCCAGAATACAAGAATAACATAGGATAATCTATCAAAATATAGTAATAACCCAAAAACAGAATATATTCATTTTATTCTGTAAATAAACCACTAGAAAAGAAATAAAAGAAAATAAAAATAATTTCTAAGTAAAGAAGATCAACAGTTAAAATTAAAAAAACAAGTATAATAATTTTCCAATTGAAATCCCCATTTAAAAATACCCAATATATTCTTTAAAAACATTGAGAAACCAGAAAAGGACATGAAATGTGGGGTAACTGAATGAAGAATCTTGGAAGGTGCTTTTATGGATAAATATTTGACTAATTTAGTGCATCTAGGTAATTTTAGGTGTATTTGGGAAGAGTGGGAATTGATCTTGAGTTTAATGAAATTCTTAGTGCATATAATGAGCTCTGTGCATAAATAATGCAATTAGAACACTAACTAAGTGCTTCTTGTCTATTTTAGAGTGATTAAACATATATTAAATGTACCTTAGTGAGTAATAAGTGTGAAGCTACTAACTTTTAAATTAATGAAGATATACAGGCTGTGGTACAAATCTTTCAGTAACAAAACAATTGGCTCATTTTTCAGAAATCTCAAAAAAGGGGTTTTCAAAAGTTCAGAAAAAAAGAACTTTATGTATTTGTGACTATCACAACTAGCTCTAAGAGAATATTATACTTTTAAGAAGCAGAGTTGAGTGATGGTACAGGCTTCACCCTAGGATAAGTGAAACAGCACATAAGGCTGGTCCACAGGTATCTGTTGCTGTTAGCTAAGAGCTTCACAAAGGGTACTCAAGCACAGTGCTAAGACTAAGAGTATTGATGATTTAGAATACATGCAGCACGCAAGGACAAGGAAGAACAATTAAGATCTAAACAAAGGAGGGGTTCTTACTAAGCACTGGTGAATCCATGAAACATGGATACTCCCACAACAAGAGCACATTTCATAGTAAGTAAAGAAAGTGGTACAGTATTTACCATATAATCAAGGATCTCAGGAAATTTAAGAAATGTTAGGTTTAGTATTGTGTAGGGCACCAATAGTATGATTTGACATCAAACCTTAGGTACTATTAGATAAATACAGTCTGAAACAGATTTTGTACCTAGAATACTGAGATTATTAGCTTACCATTTGATATACTCAGAATAGTTCTGAACTTGTGCAAGGGAACAAGTAGGGGAAGGAATCATTGGGTGAAGGGTTCTGATCATATAGTATATGTAAAAGGGAATACTCTTTAAAAGAAGATAGTAAGATAGCAAAATAGAAAATTACTGAAGTAGAAATTAGTAATTAGATTTTGATAAAAGACTAAGATATATTATTATCTGTGTGCATAATGGGTGTACATAGTCAATTAGTATCTCTGTAAAGTTATTTTATTACTACAGTAAGGATAGTATTAGAGTAAGTGCTTCAAGAGAGAGTGGCTAAAATTATTAGTGCTTACTGAGAATAGATCTATCCAGAAAGTTATAATCTCATTTTGTTTAAAAATATCTTTCTCTTTAGTTTTCTGTATTATCTTAAATCTCTCTTCTCTTGCTCACAACACTGTCCTTAAATATTAGAGTGGAAGGCACTTATTATTATTATTATTATTATTATTATTATTATCAATTGAAAGGAAAACCAACCCATCTTGCACTATGTCTATAGCTTAGTATTATAGAGCTTTTGTTTGTCTTCAACATGAGATAAATGCATGAATTATAAGGCCAATACACATAAGCCAATTTAAGCATATAAAAATATCAATTTTTAGAAGTCTTATTTTAAAGCTAGAAAGTAGCCAAATCAATTGTCCAAATAAAGGAAATTTATCTGTCAAATTTCATTTTGCATATTATTTAATTTATAGTGCATATACCAGCTTTTAAGTGATTTAAGGCACATTGATCAATTATTTCACTGTAATAATGAAAAATAAATCCAAGGACCTATTAATAAGTTATTTACCCTTAATTCAAAGATACTTAGGACTAAGTTATATTATTTAAACTTAATATTAAATACATAAGACCTATAAAAGGTGGGTATATGCATGTATAAAGGTATTTATTTGGCATATACTGTAGTATATGACTTTCTTCACTTATGTATACTTATTAGGGGTTATCAAGGTTAGAAATCATCCATTTCAAAATACATCTTTTCCTTGAAAAATAAACCATGATTATTTTTTAAAGTATGCAATAATATGCCCCCAAAACACCTTTTTATTGGGAATTAATATCAAGTTTGTGGCTTTCTTTTTGGCTTGTGAAATACCTTTTAAATAATTACAAATATATAGCTTTGATAACCTTTATTATATATATTTAAAAGTTTTTTACATGCTTATTGAATTTGTCTAGCATATTTTATATACTTAATTTACCCAGTCCTGGGTATACCCAGGCTGACAACAGCAAACACACCATGTGATTGTGAAACCCATTGATCTTGAAAACATCTTTTCAAATGCCAGACATCTATTTCAGCTTCACTCTTCTTCCATTCATCAATATTTCTCTTTATTTCATATCTTAGTTTTATTTAACTTTTCTTTGAAATTTAATTGCCTCGACTTACACTTATAAAAACTTGAAATAAATAACAGGTGCTAGTTTTTTTTTGCTTATAGTGTTACTAATATTTATGGATAAATTGTGATGTAGTCAGATAGGGAAATTTTATTTTTGCTTGATGCTTCTTAAGACATTGTGGTATAAATGAGGCTGTCTTCAGATGGCCTACACTCAAGGTCAAGGGTGTTCCTGAGTAAGTGAGACTGGAAAAGATGATTGAATAATATTTTGAGGGAGTGGTTAAAAGATAAGTTGAAGATAAATTAATAATTTTTCAAGATAAGTTCAAGGTGAATAATAATGTAATTTTAAAGTGACACTAAATATTAAGGTTAATCTCACAAAGGGTTGGAACTTAACTATCAAAGAAAGATTTAGGAATTTTAAGATTGAATGAAATTAATTATTAAGAAAGGTAGGAAACAATAATAGCCTTACATAAATTCAACTACAATCACAAAAATATTATAATTTAGCTCTAAGGAATTTCAAACCAAATCCACCCAACTATATAGATGACTCCACCTTGCATGGACTTTTTTAATAAACTTCCCTTACTTTAAAACTGACCCTCCAATATAACACACAGATCCCTTTAACATTACTCCTATTCCTAATCACAGACCTTTAATTATCCTCATATGCACAATAACCCAACATTGAAAAAATACCATTGAACTTAGCACTAATTAATTGTGCATTTGCTTAATATTGAAATGTATAAGCATATGATTGACTAACTTAGAGTTAAGGTTTATATAGCACAATTTCTAGTGCAGTTAAATTGAGACACACAAATTGAAAAAGAAGTTTGCTATGTAGATGTTTCTTTCTGCACTTTGCATATGGATTTGTGTACTGATTTATGGATTAAAAGATTGATTTTTTCTTTGAGTGTCACGTGGGGCATCACAGATGCCTGGGTCTAAAAGGTGAGCTGTTTTGAGAGTGATAACTTTTCATTAACCTTATCATACTTGTTTACTTTTTCTTGAAAATTTTTTAATAGAGTCTTTTAGATAAAAATACTTTAAAATCTTTCATCATGATCCAACTACAACTCCTCCTCATCCCTGCACTGATGTCAGTATACCCACATTTCAATTAAAGATAGATTTCACAGCTTCTGAAGCTATGAACTTTTTTTGTGTCAAAATCACAGCGTCTCAGGGTCCTTGCAAGAGGTTCAAGTTTTCTCAATGGAGTTGAGTGGCCTGAAATGCATTAGAGAAGAATGCAGCTGCCAAAGGACAATTTACTTTGACTAAATTTTGGTCAATTGTTTAGGATCAGGCCATTTTTGATGAAATCTGGGAGGTTCACTTTGAAAATGAATTAGTGGTGGATGGCACAGAGAATTCTCTTAATCTGGAGGAAAGGAAGGAGATTTTTGGTTGGGTGGAAGCCCTTAAATTTGGAAGCAGCCAATGGCCTCAGATAATGAGGTCAAAAAACTCATTGAGGTTGGGTCAGATTCAGTAGTTGAGATAGCTCCAACCACAAAACAAAATCAACTTATTGTTGAAGATGAAGCTTATGAGAAGGTGGAAGTAGTTGAAGCCACCAATCCTGTTTTATTCATTGAAGTATATCCTGAGTTTGAAGCAAGTGTTTTTGATTTTATGTTGCTTTTATTTAATAGTTAATTGATTCTTGGTTTTTAGAGGGCAGAAATAATTGGAGAATTGCCTATCAAACTAGTAGTTAACCCCATTGTCACACCTTGACCAGAAATTAAGCAACTGAATGAGGCTGGTCCTTTGAGGATCCAAAATCCCATATCAATTATTGTAAATTATTTGACTGGGGAGGTTGAAGAATCCTTTCCAGGCTCTACAAACCACTTTTGTCAAAAAACTTTGTAATGAAATTGATGGTATTGTTGATGTGGCTTCTTATGATGTAGCCAAAGAGTTTACAGACATTGGAGAAGAAGTAGTATTGGAAAATTGTAGAAAAAATGAAGTATTTGTTACAAAGAAAAATAGAGGAAAGAATATTGAAGTAAAAAGAAAGGAAAAAATATTGTATATAGTTTAGTCTTGAATATTTTTTTAAAAAAAATTTGTTATTTATTTTATTTAAAAGAAAAGAAAGAAAATTGAGATTGAGAGAGAAATAAAAATGTAGTTTTACATTATTAGGTTATTTTATCTCAAAGTTTTATTTTAATTTTAGTATTTCAGATAAAAAAGAATAGAAAAAGGAAAAAATGTGTTTTTTAGAAAAAAGGTTTTAGAGAAGAAAAAGGAAATGATTTAAAAATATAAAAAAATATTTTTGGTTTGAAGACAATTGAGACATAAGATGGTTTTGAGCTGTTTTTTGAAGATGTTGAAGGTTTGAGAATTGTTTAAATAGAAGGAAAAAACAAAACAAAAGAAACAAAATTTTTATGTTGAATTGAAGTTATAGAAGAAATAAAGAAGATTGAAAAAAAACAAAAATGTAATTTGGTGTAAAAAAATTTAGAGAAAAAGAAATTTTGATTTGTTTTTTATTTAATTAATTTTTATTTATTTATTTTATGTTTATTTAATTTTAATTTTAATTTTAATTTATGTTGATTTTGATTTTATTTTGTTTAAATTATATAGGGTTATAGAAAGAAAAAATGTAAGAAAATTTAAAATTTTATTTGAAAGAAGAATGTAAAAAATTTAAGGAAAGAAAATTGAGGTTAATTTTTAGGTTTTCTAGGATATTTTAAATCAAAATATTTTAAAAGTTCAGGAGAATTTGAAACATTAAAAGCTGGTTCCCAAGATTTTTTATTTGAGTCATTGAGGTAGACTTCACATTCCACAAGGTATTAAAGCTTCCCCTTGCGCCTTCTTGAATCAAGAATCCTAATTACTTTCCACTCTAGATGATCTTCTTCTTTGACTGGCTCCAGAGGGGTCTGTTTCTCTCCCAGGTATATTTCTTGAGAGTGTTCCAGAAGATATACATGAAAAAAGGATGAATTGATTTCCATTTAAAGGTAACTTGAGTTGAAATGCATTTTTAGAGACTTCAGTGTTGATTTTGAATGGACCCAAGTGCTTTTCAGATAGTTTCTTTGATTGTCAAGTTATACAAATGTTTTTAGAGTTGAGCCATACTTTATTTTCTGGTTTAAAAAGTGGAGCAGATTGTCAATGTTTGTTGGCCTGTTCTTTATACCTTTAATTTTATGCCTTGAGGTTAGATTGGAGTCTGCCTTGAAGTAGTGAATTTGTTTGAGGATAATTTTCAGCAGGATGATTAATTCCTAAATAAATTGAATTGGATTGAAGATTTCTTCCATAGATTGTTTTGTCAAAGAATGTGTTGAGTTGTTATAAGCAAATTTGGCCAATGGTAACCATGTGGCCCAATTGTTGTGGCATTCCAAATAAGGGTAGGCCTTATGGTGTCAATTTTTATGGATTATTTTATTTCCTGGATTTTAGATTATTTTGGGTTTATGGGGTCTAATTAGATATTTTTATCAAAAAGAAAGGGTTATTTTTTTAAAAATTCAATATAGATTTATTATTGGAAAATGTGGTCACTTTTGAAGGATTTCTAATTTTAATAGAGGAATATGGTTTTTATGGATTTGTAAATGGTCTCATTGTATTTTTGGGGTGATTCTCTATCTTTTGGGTATTTTTGGGGGCTCTTTTGGGTTTATTTTTGGAAGATTAGTAGCTGTTTTATGGATTATCAGGCTGGATATTTGGAATTTCTGAAGGTTTTTATTATCATTGGATAGCCCAGATTTTTCTCTATCTTTTATGTCTTTATGTTTTTTTATCATATTTTACTGTTTTCTTAGTGTTTTAGTTTATTTAGTGTTTTTTAGTATTATTGGTGGATGTGGTGTGCTCATGGAATGGCCACAGAGTTCTAGTGCTCTGGTGCACTCTGGTTTTCTTGAGTGATTTTCCAGTTCAAAGCAAAGTGTATTTGAAAAATTCTGTCACTGTGGCAAAATTAGCTAATTATTGAAAAAAGAGCTCATTGTGGCAGTGAACTTTAGAAGTTAAGTTCACAATGAGGAATGATAAAATTAAAAAGTCATTATACACACCTTTGTTAGTTTTTATTTCTTACAAAATTAATCCAATGAATTTTTTTTATTTTTCTTAAGGCAATATGATTACTTTAATTTTTCATTTCACAACTTTACTAGATTAGGGGGTATCAATGTTGACCGATCCGCAATTAAATTAATTGCGGAAAATAATCTGCATACCCCAATTATCATCTGCAATTATTTTTGCTAATAATTGGGTTATTAGACACTTTACGTGTCAATGTTCACCTATTATCCAACATTTTTTTACTCAATTTTTCATAACCACATCTTGGACAACTTTCTGTCATAACCACATCTTGACCTACTTTCTGCCATAACCACATCTTGGACTACTCTCTGGATATGCCTTCTAACTTTCTGCACACTCCAATTCTCATTCCATACTGTCCATTCTATCCGCTCAGAACCCCTCACCATCTCATCTGCTTGTTTCTGCTCCTTTTCATCTTGCTATCTCATCTGCTTGTTTCTGCTCCTTTTTATCTTCATTTATATTTTAACATGCCTCGTCATCCTAGATCTTCTCAAAGGCAGCCATCACCCAGTTGTTCTTCAAATCCCACTACTCCCTCTTTCCCCCACTCAGCCGAGTAATCTAAGACCCTTCAATTAAAAAAAGATGATCATCTCATTCTTATCAACTGGCTGAAAACCAAATCTAACTATGATTCTTGTTTTAGTACTGAGTATTCAACTAAAGTAGGACAGCCCCCAGCATCAAAAGTTAATGCCTATCTTTTAATGGCAAATGAATTACGTAATAAGACCAAGGGAAGGATTGATCTTTTGCCTAAATAGATGTCTGAACTCTTCAAGCATTACCAAGCCAAGTACAAGAAGGCAAAGGCTCTTTCATCTTCCACTGGTTTTGGGGTTACCGACATTTACATAACTAAGGGTATCAAATCCATAGACAATAAACTTGAGTCTTTATGTCCTTACTTTAAAGAGATGGATGCAATTTTTGGAGAGCAAGCTGATGTTAATCCTGTAAACATGTTGGATGGAGAAGATCCTATCTCCAAACATGATGTTGAAGCAAATCTTTTCCCATCCTCTTCCTCCACTCAAGCCTCCCCTCATTTAAATGAGACAAATCTAGATAGCTTTTCTGTAGATCCTATTGGTGATTTAACCCAACCAAATCTAACTCAGGTCTGTTTCTTTTTTCTTTTATCTTATCATTTCTATTTTTTATTTACTTATCTTTGTCTTATTTCTTAAAAGGCTGACAAACAAACCCAGGATCCTCAATCAACTGAGTCTGAAGGTAGTGACAATTATGAGGAGGAAAATATGACCTTGAACAAGAAGTGTAGGGCTTCATGTAGTCTAAATTTCCACTCACAAAGAAGACCAAAAAGTGATACTAAATCACAAACCCCTTTTTCGTCTATGGAACAATTTTTAGAGAAACGTGATGCTGGTAAGTGATACCATACCTCTTATTACTTTACTCTACTTTTCTTCTACTTTATATTAATTTTTATTACCACTCTAGAACAAGTAGAAATTGCTAAAGAGACTCTAAGCTTTGAAAAGAAGAAATATGAGCTCTTTTTAAGGAGGGATGATAGGCTACAAGATTTTGAAGAGAGGAAGTATGAGCTCTCTTTATGGAAGGATGATCGGGCCTAAGATTTGGAGGAGAGGAAATACGAGCTCTTTTTACAGAAGGATGGTGGGGTCCAAGATTTGGAGGAGAAGAAGTTTGAGTTAACTCTAAGTATTAAAAAATCAAAAAAAAGGAGAAAACACTCGAACATCAAAACCTATTAGAGCAGATGAAATATAAGTTTGATCATGAAGAAAATTCCAAAAAGAAAGATTTCTTGATAGAATGTGTTAAAGCTAATAAATATGTTGAGGAAATTGAACGTTTAAAGAAATTGTTGGATGACTAGTTTGTTTTATTTCTCTCACACTTCAACTGTTCATATTTATCTGTACATAAAATTTAAAATAATTTCTTGTGTTTCATTACTCTATCAATCATTACTTGAATTTTCATATTTTAATGTTAAATATTCTTTTTTTAAATAAAATTTTCATGTCTCCTTTGAAAATTTGACAATCCCCCACCCCTCGATTTTTTTGAAGTAAGGGGTGGGTATCACCAAAATTCTTTCATGTCATGAATCTTGAAAGTCTTATATGAAACTCTGGCTTTACTACCCCCAGCATTTTACTGGTATCCCCATAATTCTTACATGTCAAGAATTTCAGAAGTCTTATAAGAAATTTTGGCAAAACCCCCCATGGATTTTATTGAAGTAATGGACGGGTATCACCAAAATTTTTTCACCAAAATATTTACAAGTCAAAAAAATTCTATATCTGTTTTAAAAAATTGGCAATACTCTCCCCTGCATTTTGTTGAAGCAAGGGGTGGGTATCACCAAAATTTTTCTAAGTCATCAATTTCACATGTCAGATTTGAAAATTTGGCAATACCCCCCCCCTGAATTTTATTGAAGTAAGGGGTGGAAGTCATCTAAATTTAATATAATTACATAAATTATTAAATAAATATCTAATATATATCAATTTCCCTAGTTTAAAGTAATGACAATTCCTCAAGCCAAAATGCAGATCAAATCTAGAAACAAAAGTTTGGGACTTTCCACAGGTATAGGCTAGATGAACCCCATGAAACAAATAAATGTTATCATGATTACCTGTTATACAACCAAAGGTTGTTGGCTAATCACATTACTTGAGTAAATTGATATGTAAAAAATATTTATTAAAAATTTATGAAAAAATATAAAATTTTTGATGACAACTCTAATCCCCATACTTTTTGGATCTAGATAAAGTTTTTTTAAATCAATTAACTTTACCTTCTTACTTTACCTTGTTGATTCTTTGAATCAACTTATGACTGATTTGAAATGAGCAACCAAAATGTGATAAATGTTGACAGGATTCCAAACCAGGAGGAGCTTTGGTCGTTTGATGATTATCCTTAGAAGAATTCCAAATAGTTTTGATGATACCATTTCCCAAACCAAAATCAATGATGCACCGGTGGTCTGGAAAATATAAACCATGTCCTTTGATTTTAGCTGGAGATGGTATTGGTTGACCTGTTATCGGATTGATATATGAGAATATACCAAAAGTAAGAAAATTGGCATCATTCCTATCAATATGAATCCTATTTTGGAATCCAGAATGAGTGATAATAGCATTAGAAAATAAAAGATATTTGTGGCTGATATCTTCCCATTAGGAGTCACACCAATTTGGTATTCCAACTTTGGTTGCAAGTTCATGATTTTTTTCAAATTCTTTATTACAGATCTTTTTGAGTCGAAGAGCAAGAAAAGAGTTAAAGGAAGGTAGAGTGTCCCATAAGCAAAAATCTTCATCTTTTTGAGCTTTAGTGATATTCTTGACCAATGAATATATGCCTATATAAATGAAATAAGTGAAATGATATTAAGAATGGAAAAAAAATTATTAGATATACCAAGAGAATATCCTTTAACAAAACCTGGTCTCCAACCAAATCCAATCATGATACCACCCAACAAATTCGTATTCCTTATAGGTAATCAAACCAAAGCCATTTGATAAATAGTTATGATAAGATTGGATAGTTGATTAAAATTTTCATCTTTTACACCATCAAATGAATGAACTTCTAAAATGAATTGAGCCTTATAAGTATTACTGATAACTGAAACAACTCAATCATCACCAAAATCGGTTAGATATTTGATATCTTCTGGTAATTTTTTTGGATATTGATTTTTTTTATCTACTATAGTTTTATGAAAAAAAATGTTTGGGATATGATGAAAATAACTTTCAGAGAGAATTTTTTTTTCAGATATCTTTTCTTCTGATGAGACTGATTATCTTTAATTTTTTTTGATGATTTAGATGATGAATTTTTTTTTTCAGATATCTTTTCTTCTGATGAGACTGATTATCTTTAAATTTTTTGGATGATTTAGAAGAAGAAATTTTTTTTCAGATATCTTTTATTCTGATGAGACTGATTATCATTAGATTTTTTTGATGATTTAGAAGATGATTGTATTGAAGTTGATTTTGAAGAAGATGATAGAGATGATAAAGCAGATAAAGATGAAGATGATAGAGAAGTAAGGGGTGAATCTAAAGAAGAAGACATTTATTTGATCTGAAAAAAATTTAAATGTCAAAAAAAAATTCGACACATATTTTTAAAAAAAAACTCACCTAATAATATCTTTTAAAATAAAATTTAAAGCAATATCATTTTTAAAAAATAAAAAAAAATTTAAAACAAAAAAAAAATTTAAAAATTTTCAGTAAAAATCTTTCAAAAAAAAAATACAAAAGAAAACCTGAAGTTTGGTTATAAAAAACCTTCACAGAAAATCCTGTCAAAATAATAAAAAAAAGTAAAATAAAAAATAAATAAAAAATCTGTAAAAGAAAAAAAAGAACAAATAAAATTAAAAAAAAATTAATTCAGTAAAATTATTTGTAAGAAAAATTAAAAATTAATATCTAAACATTTTTTGTTTTGTAATTTACAGGGAAAGGCCTTAACAGAATGTAATAGTTTTTCTTTCTAAAATTCTGCCAAAAAAAATACTTTTTAGTATGTTTTTTAAAAAATAGGTAACCCCTCTTTAACTCCCATAATAGTCCCCTTTCCACCCCCTTTCTTTCTCTGAAATTACCTCTAAAATCCCTCCCTCCTTGCCTCAAAACCACCCTCAAATACCCTCCTTGCCTGTCTCGAAACCCCCCCTTTCCCCCCTCCTTGATTGTCACAAAACCCCCCCAATCTCTCCCCCTTAGTTACCTTAAAACCCCCCCATTTCACCCCTCCTTATATGCCCCAAACCCCCCCCCCCTCTCTTTAGCTGCTTCAAACCCCTTCATTTAGGTCCCCCCCCTTCCACTCCCCTTTAGCCACCTCTACCCCCCCTCTTTCATAACGAACAATCATTAGCAATTGTTTGTTAAGAAGGAGGGGGGGTAGAGGTGGCTAAAGGGGAGTGGAAGGGGGGAAGAAGGGTTTTGAGATGGGTAAATAGAGGAGAAGGGGGGAGAGTTGAGGCGCCTAAATGGAGGGGAAGGGGGGGCATGAGGCACCTAAAGAGGGGGGAAAGGGGGGATATGGGACAGGCAAGGAGGGTCAAATAAGGGGGTCTTGAGGAAGGTAAAGAGAGGGGAGAAGGAATGACTTGAGGCAGGTAAAGAGAGGGGAAAAGGGGTAAAATGAGGCAGCTAAAGAGGGTGAAGGAGAGAAAAAAAAAAAGAGAAAAAAGAGAAAAAAAAAGTTAGTCTAACCTTGAAAATAAAAAAAAAGGACTTACAAAAAAAAAAAATAAAAAATAAAATAAAAAATAAAAAATAAAAAACAAAAAACAAAAAACAAAAAATAAAAAATAAAAAACAAAAAACAAAAAAACAAAAAAACAAAAAAAAACAAAAAAAAAAAAACAAAAAAAAAAACAAAAAAAAAAAACAAAAAAAAGCAAAATAAAAAAATTCATGATTAGCAAATAAAAAACAAGAAAAAGGAAAAAAAAAAGACTTACCTGGTGAGATGAGTTGAGAAAAGAAAAGTGATGAAAATATTTGAGTGATGTTTGAGGAGAGGATGAAAAGGATATGAGTGATGAATGAAAAAAAAAATCACTGACAAAATATGCGATTTCAGAAAATATGCAATTTCATGTTGAGCTGGTGAAAGAAAACCAATGAGCCATCCAAAAAAAAGATCTTCACCATAAATTCCAAAAAGAAAAATGAATATGCAACAAACCAAAATACCAAACCAAGTGAATGAAGTACACAAAGAGGACATTTGGAGAGTAAAAAAAATTATTTAAAAGGGTGGTGGAGAGAAATGTTGGAGAGTAATAGGCATAATGACAGAGCATATGCTGTTTGAATGAATGTTTTGTGATTCAAGGGAGGGGAGAGCTGGTGCTGGTTCAGGATCCTATTCTTCATAAAGATCATTCCACTCATCCTTTAAATCAGCTAGGATATTGTGGAGTATAATGCAAGTCATGATCCAATGATTTGCAATTTTGATCTCCAATTTTTTTTGAAATTGGATTCTGAGCTCCCTAAGACTAGAAAATTGTCCCTTTAAAATACCTATAGCATGTTCAATTTGTACTCTTGATTGGGCAAGGTGATAATTAAATTTAGTTTTGGGGTCATTTTCTAAGGTTGCACCACGGAAAGCAGGTATAATGTACTTCCCACTTGCATATGCTGAGTCTGCAAGGAGGTACTGAGATTTGTCAAAGTATGAGTCAGGGGTTTGAGAAATCCTCATTCTTTGGAAGACGCAAGAGTCATGACATGAGCCAGGGCAGCCACTATGAAAAGCAATAAATTTTTTATTGACATTGCATACAAGTTGAACAGCGATAGAGTATCTAGAAAGAAGATAAAAAGTTAGTTTATGAAGGATGAGAAATTGGAGAAGATTTTGAAGAAACCTTTTTTTGCAATCAAAATAATGTTTGCCATCATGAGCAGGCTTTTGAATCAAAGGTATAGTTGTGCCATCAACAAAACCTACACAGCCAGGGAAACCTTCAGCTTGCATTACTTGAGAGGATTCAAGTCACTGTTCTGGAGTTGGCCAAGCAAGTGTTTGAGACTTGAGGGAAAGGATAGCAATCATACAGCACTTGGTGTATAATATCATGGTACCATATCCTATGTTAAAGAGATTATCCAAACGTCTTACAGAAGCACCGTTTCCATTTGAGCCAAAGCGACATAGTGCAACAGCAAGTTGGATGGCAGGATTACTCTGTTTGTTATGGGAATTGTTATGAAAGATAGGATGATCATAGATGAGTTGATAAAGTTTGAAGAAAGAATTGGGAGAAGTTCTAAAAAGTTGGGTGAAGTTTAAATGAGGAATGTTGAGAATGGAGGCCAGATCATATTGGGGATCATGATAAAGATTTGGCCCCCTGGTGATGATGTAACGCTTTTTGGAAAGAAAACACATATAAGCTAAAGCATCTTCTAAATCAGAGTCATATTTATAGTAAAGAACTAATAGGAAAGTAATAGAATTCATTTTTGAGTGAAGTAGCTTCCTAGTAGAGAGGTGTTTCATTGTTGCCGGTGGAAGGGTTATGTGATGAGGGAAGTGGGAATTCACTGCCAAATGTGCAGTTGGGGTGTGTAGATAGAAAAAAAACTTAAGTGTTCGCCACCAAAATTAAGTAGCATAGAGTGAAGAAAACTTAAGGATGGCATCAGCAATTATGAGTCATGTGACTTTCTTTCAAATCCATCATGGATGAGATGAGTTTGAGATCAGGAATTAGGAATGGAAATTGGGGTATAAGAGGCAGGATAATGCATTATCGTGGATTCCTTATCCACTAGCCCCGGGGCTAGTGGATAAGAATCTTCCGCAATTAATAATGTCTGATCCCGGAAAAGAAAATTCCTGATCCCTAATTGCGGATCCCTGAACATTGATACCCCCTATTGATACAATCAGAAAATTTAATTTTAATTTTGTCCCTCAACCTCCTTATAAAATAATTTAAGCCTTTAACTTTTCACCTAAAAATCCTATTCTTCAAGTTGAATCTCATAAGAATTCCCAAAAACTAGTCAAAAAAAACTTACAAAATAAGTGAGGATTGAATGATGCAGATTTGAGAGATCAATGGACTGTCAATGAATGGAAGTGGAATAAGCAGATAGGATTTGGTGTGGCATTTTCTGTTTTGGATGGAACAAAGTGCAAATGTCAGAGTGATTCTCAAACTGGAAATTCAGCCCAAAATTTTTTATTGTAAATTTTTCAGCATAAGATTTAATATTTAAAAGAACTTACCTAGTTACCATGGAGAGTATCCAGTTGATGCTCTGCGCCAATCTTGATAAAAACCTTTTGCAGCATTGGAACAACCCTGCAGTGGAAGTGTCAGCTTTTTTCACATGGTGTGATACAAAGCTCATGTCTGACATGTGCAAGATCAGATGTCCTGTTTTAATTCAAGATATCATGTCTCATTTTGTGTACAGGACATTTCCACCTAAAGCAAAGACACAACACAGGTTTGCCTGCAGTGAGATGGAAACCATGTATTGCATGTAGAAATTATTCATGAGGTCTGTCTGGAGTTAAGCTAGTTTATCACAACTTCTCAATAAGAGGTATCAAAGTTAGAAATCTTCCATTTCAAAATACCTCTATTTTCCACCAAATCAACCATGATAATTTTTTAAAATATGCCATATTTTTTCCCCAAAACACCCTCTTACTGAGAATTAATGTCAAGTTTTTGGCTTTCTTTTTGTGCTGTGAAATACCTTTTAAATCATTACCAATTTCTAACTTTGATACCCCCTAATATATAAATTTTATATAAATTGACATACCATGTAATTTTTTCACTTATAGTTCAACTCTAGAGTGGAATTCATTCATATTTCTTTTAGAAAATCACTGCAGTAATTTAGATGATGGAGTTGATTGGGCCAGAGTTCTTGCTCCAAGTCTTAACTAATTTCCTAAAAATAATCAATGCTTGAAATATATTGAAAGATATAAAGATAGGATTATCTGTGTACAATACGCACCAAGTAAGATATCCTCATTAGAAATATTCATGTGCAAGTTGGGGATATTGTAGGGAGGGAAAGAAGGACAGAAAAATATGGGTAAGAAAAAAATGTTCAAAAAAAATGTGTGAGAAATATATCTTGCAACCACGGGAAATATTGTTTTTTCATACTTTTCACTACGCAATATAGGGGGTGGACTTGCTAGCAAGTCCTCAACCTGAACTCAGATGGAACTCAGACTGAACTCTACTTGAACACCCACCTAAAACTGTTCTGCTGAGTGGTTTTCATCCCTGATTGTATGGTTCCTTTATCAATAGCTCAATATGTCTTCAATCTGTGGTGATTTTGGGTCAAAGGTTGCAGACTTGCTAGCAAGTCCGCCCCCCATATTGTGTGGTGTTTTATCTCAAAAAAATTATCATCTTTATGTTTTTTTTCTTCCCTTTTTTCCTTTTTTTTTTTTTTGAAAAAAAAAATCATGGTTGCAAATGATTTTTCTTACACTTACTTTTCTTGCACTTACTTCTCTTACATTTATTTTTATAAACCTATGTTGCTCCCTAAAATATCCCCCACTCGCGCATGGATATGCCCATTGGGGATATCTTACTTGGTGCGTAGTGGCCGTTAAGAGAAAAGGATTTAGATATGATAGTGATTTTTTGGAACTAAGCACCAAGTAGGATATCCCTGATGGGTATATTCTAAGGAGGGACATAAGGACAAAAAAATAAGTGCGAGAAAAATAAGTGTAAGAAAAATAAGTGTGAAAAAAACAAGTGTGAGTAAAATATGTGTAAGAAAAACATGTTGCAACCATGGGAATTTTTTTTTTATTATTTATTTTTCTTAAAAAAGTAATCTTTCCTTTTTTTTTTTTTTTTTTTTTTTATATATATATATATTTTTTTTTTGAAAAAGAAAAAACTCTCTTGGTTGTGAAATATTTTTCTTACACTTATTTTTCTCGCACTTACTTTTCTTACATCTAATTTTCTGACCTTATGTCCCTCCCTACAATATCCCCAACTCGTGCATGGATATCCCCATCGGGGATATCCTACTTGGTGCGTAGTGAAGGTTAGATGGGCGCGATGCGCGGAGTTTGGTAAGCAAGGTGTGAAATGGAAACCCGCGCGGCTATCTGGTGGACGTTGTAGATCTAAATTGCAGCCAAGCCAAGTTGTGGTCTTGCCAGCACTACAATAATTTAAGCATTCATCCTAGGTACTATAATTACAATAAACGCAAATAATTATGTTATATGATGCACCTGATTGCTTTTCACATTCTAAAATTGGAAATCGCTTAAGTTTACGTGTCCAGACCTTAGTTCATTTAGGCTGGAATCTGCTGCTCTCAACAAGGTTCCTCTTGTTATAATGTAGTCGGCTGGCTCATAGTAGCGCATCTGGAGTTGCAAAACTGAATCATAAGGGAAGTGTCAGATTGGCCTCCAAGTTATTTTAAAATGGCTTTTAAGTTGACCTTGTTAGACATTCAAGCAGTATCATACGTTCTTGATGTCGTTTATGCCCAATAGTCCGCAGTTTCTTTGAAAATATAGTTAAGTGGTGGTTAGACTCCGCGCTAGTGTCAAGATGATACCGTGATTTCAATCAAATAAAGTGAGAGGTGCATTTAATCAAATTTCAAAGTTTTGAAAAGAGGGTTAAAGGATATGGGACTTTTTTAACGGCGAAATCTTTAAATTAAATTTTTTCATCCGTCTAGATAACCAGAAAAAAAAAAGCTTTCAAATAAATTCAAACTAGTATTTATAGCGCTTAAGACTCGAAGCATGATTCCTGTCTTTACCATTTCAAACACAGTACAAAAGGTGGGGTTGAAAAGACCTTCAATCATTCAGTTTTATATTTATAGAATTGAGGAGTCTTAATTGGCAGCAGTCTCAAAGTGCGCCTTTAAACAATTTTTTTTTCTTTTTTCTAATATTAATTGGGTTCATCTTTATCAGTTTATCTATTTTGAGTCGATTTATTTTTATCCAACTTGTCTGAACAGATGGTTGGCGTTAATTTTTCTTAAAAAAAAAGTTTATTCGACAAGAGTACTTATAATACTTTTTGCGGTTTGATTATTTTTCCTCTAACACCAACCAGAATCCAAAGCATTTCCTGTCTTGTCCTCCAGCTAGTTGCGATTTGGACTTGGAAACGACAAAGCCCATGCCAGATTTCCGCGAAGAAAAAGTGGATTGTTTAAAAATTATCCTTTGGGATTGTGGACTTCAAAGTCAGGTCCCCATTGAAAATAAAGATTGGACAACGGCTATTAACCAGCAAGTAATTAAAAAGCATGCCACCTTAAAGCAACTAAAGCATATGTCAGGAAAAAAGAAATTTTTTGCTCCCTTGAAGGCTAAATCATATTCAGTCATAGGTCCTTCCAATGAAGTGATAAGTGATTATCGAGACAATACTTCAAGCAAATTCAAATCAGAAAACGGAAGTATTGTGGCAGTAAGTGACATTCAGCTCTTTTCTATTCCCGTTTCAAAAATTGCAGGTAGTTATCATCTCACCTTATTTAAATTTTTCTTTTCACTTGAATCTTTCTAAAGAACACCAACCGTAAAATATTTGTTTTACCGAGCAAAAAATTTGATTCTAGTTCTAGTTTGTTGAATGCTGTGTGTGCAATATTGGTTTGAGAGCTATCGATATATCAAATACAGCAGTCTGAAAAGTTTACATATAAGTGTAGCTCTTGATCAAATTACTCATTGATTCCTAGTTAAAAAAATTGCAAAAAATCAAAGTGAGAGAAAAAATTATAAAGATCAATTCCTTTTTCTTATTTTCTTCGATCAAATGATATGATTTTTTTTATCTTGGTTATATGACTCACATAAAGTTTAGCCATATAAGTTTCCATCAAATTTTGTATCTTACTAGCTCACACCAAATATGTATTACAGTTGTCCAATGTGATTTCCGAACACATTACAATATTTCCCTCATGTATGACTAGATTATCAGCACTTGATAGACATTAACCACAAAAATATTGCTGGCACCTGCTAAAAGGTCCCAACACCTAAATTTATTTGTGATTTAAAATAAACTCAGATTTAATGCCCTGAAAACTGATGAGGCCAGGTGCCCAAATGTTCTTCTGTTGATTGTATTTAGAAATTTTCCTCAATTTACAAGCTAAATGACAAAAGTATCTAACATTCTCCCTTAATTTTAACGTTGTGTTCTTCATTCTTCATTAGTTTACTTCAGTCCTTTGAATAGTTTCAGGGACTTAATTATCATTTTTATAAACACAAAAAGAAATGTATCAGTACTAATAATCACCTAAAAATATTGAGAAGGAAGATTCTTGCTAGCAAGACTCCAGCCATAACTTTCATGGAACTCAAATGGAAATCTGCGTGACATCAACTTGAACACAGCATAGGCCAAACCCTCGGGCTTCGTGAACTTGCTGGGTGAGATTTTAAGATAATAATAATATCAAAAATAGATTGAACCCTTTAAAAAAATTATTGAATTGATTCTAAAAGCATAATCAGGATGGATGTTCAATTAGGTTTCAAGGTGAGTTCTGTGAGGTCCAACTCTTAATGTTTTGTTGCATCATTAATACAGCTACATCAAAAAAGGTTGGTGCAGAAATCAAAAATTCATCCCAACTTACCCAGCATTTTTTTAGATTTTTTTGTTCCATCAGCTTGTTGCAAGTTTCACTAGATGAGGATCTAGTTGACACTTGGTTTGCTCACGTATATTCTATTACTTGATAAATCAGCCCCTGAGCTGGGTGGGTTGGGTGGGGGGGGGGGGGCTCTCAGGAAATTGCCCCACCCATTTTGCACTTTCTCGCCCCTATTTAAATCCATTTTGTCTTCCCCCCTCCCTCCTCAAAAGTAAGTCTTCTCCCGGTTTTCTTTTTTATATCTCATTAATTTTTTCTTTTTTCTTTTCTTTTTTCTTTATTTTTCTTTTCTTTTCTCTTTATTTTCTTTATGGTTTTTTAACTCAATTTCTAAATTAAAGCTATGTAAGTTGTTTTTTATTTCTTTTTTTATTTTATTTTATTTATTTTGTTTTTTTTTTCTCCTCAGATGCCTAATCTCGATTTGATTCTCAATCCGCCCCTTTCTCCACCACCTTTCTACAATGACAACAACAGATATGATGAAGTCATTATTAGTCAGATCCCTCAATCCTCAATTGCAATAAATCTTGAGTTTGTCTTTTTTTTACCCAAAAAAAAATAAAAATGATAAAAAAAGAAGAATAAAGAGAAGGAAAACATGCCAAAGAGGAAGAAAAATAACAAAGTATCTATCAAAGTCAGTAGGGTTGTGTCTCAGCCAGATAAGTTACAATTTTCTTGGGATCCTTCAAATCATAATCTAGAAAACTTCAAGAAGCACACTGTCAATTTAATATTTGAATGTCAACCGGAAAAAATGAAAATTTATGTTGAGAAGGAAATTAAAAAAGGTACTGTTGTATGGTACACTATTATACCACATGTCTCAGGTTTTTTGGAAAATCAAAAGAAGATTCTTGATTCAAATGATGTTTTTGTCCAATTTTTGGAATTGGCTGAAGTGAACATTCATGATCGCAAAATTTATTTACGCATCGAGCAAATTGACCCCCAACCAGCTCAGCAGGTGAGTATTTTTTTTCTCTTTATTTTATTAATATCTTATTTTGCTTTTCTGCAGAGAGAGTCTGCCTACCAGGACCTTGAAAACTCTTCGTCTGAAGAGGAAGTAGAAACTGATCCAGCTGAGTGTTTACATGGACAAGCCGCCCACATAGAGAAGGTCTGTCTGCTGCTTGATTGTCACTATCCACGTCCAGAAATCACACATCAGCAAGATGCCCACTGTTGCATCAATCCAGCGAATCCTCAAAAGTATTTTGAGCTAACCTTTTCAATGGCACAAAATTGGGCATGTGCAATGGTCAGTTTTTTTTGCTTCTCAAAAATCTTAATCTAATAATCTTTTTCCATTTCATTTTCAGGTTACAAATCCTAAAGAGGTGACATACCTTGTGCTGCCAAAGACACCCCTTTTTCAGTGGCATCCAATGAAATCTTGTGCCCAAGTCAATACTTCTGAAGCAGCAGCCTCCATTCTTCCACCTTCAATCAGATCCTCACCTGAATATGATGCCTTTGTAGATGAATCAACCTTGGAGGAGTTTCTATGTCATGCACAAGTCAAAGTAGCAGATTCTGATTTGCAAGAAGGGTTGTCAGAACTTTGAATTACTCACTGGTCTTTATTTCAAGACTTCACTTCAGAATGTCTTATGCAGGTAGGTATTCCTGAAGCATATGCTTTGGCATGTGTCAGGGCAGTCAAAACATATCCTTTATATTTGCGAAGGAAGGGGAATAAGACATCTTAATGGAAGGGGGACTTAAAGGGTTTATAATGTGTAACTTCTACTGCATAGCATTTAAAGATGTTATAAAATCAAATATCTATATTTCCATGAACATGAGTGAAATATAATTTTACTAGTATGTCTGATTTATGTAGCCACTAGCCCTAAACAGCTTCTTCATCAAAGAAGGTGTGAATACCAAATGAACAAGTTGATAAATAATTGCCATGTCCTTTTTTCCACCAGAAAATTTTCCTTCACGGCGTAAAGCACTTTTTAAAACACTAAATCCCTTTTCAATAGGATTAAAGTCAGGAGAGTAAGCAGGTAGATACAGCGGCTTACATTCCCTTTCTTCAACAATTTCTGAAATACATCCACTATGGTGGAATGCAGCATTATCCATTATCAAGACACTGTTAGGTCCAGGATATGGGTTCATCATAGGAAGCTTGTGTGAATGAAATAAAATCTAATTTTTAGTATATTACCAAATCTTAATATTATTTTTTAACAACTTACCAAAAAAAAATTCAAATAATACTCAAAATGAGTGTGAAAAATCATTGGCTCTAGGATAGCTGTTGCCACTAAATCAGACATAGAAACAGCTGGTATAATATTGAAGCGGTGTGTAGCTCGCGCCTGTGGGATTTGTGGAGTACGTTGACCTACAGGTGCCCATGCTGTTGTGTGAGCAACACCTTCTGAGAAGACTCCACACTCATCTTGAATGGAAACAAACACTTTAAATCAACCAACAAATATACTTAAAAAATGTCTCACCAGTAAAGACCAAAAAGTTTGGGTCAAAATCTGCCACCAAAGTGATGTATCTGATTTGGGAATGTTTATTTTGATTAGGGTGGACTTTTCTACATGTTTTTTTAGACATTTTCAAGTGTAATATTAACTCTTGGTGAATTGTGGACTGTGAGACTCTAATATTGTAATTTTTGAACAAAGCGTTTTGCAGCTCCATTTGGTACACCGTAGGATTTTTGTTTATCATCTCCAGAGTAAATTTGCGTTGTTCCTCATCCAAAGTAAAGGGGCGTCCTTGTCTCATATACGTATCAGGATTTGTAATGAAAGACTATGTCTCTTGATATAATCCCATCCAGCGAGATAAAGAATTCCTATGAATTTGTGAGCCATATTTTTCATTGATATCATCCAAGGAATTACCATCTAATGCGCTCATTACCACATCTACTTTAAAATGAGGGTCATATTTCAAATAAACCATTTCAAAACAACAGAAAAGAGAAGTCAAGAGGAGAATAATTTGAAGGTTTCAAACAGTAAATAAAAGTAATATTAATGTGCAAAGAAAAAAAGGATGAACTGTCAAAACAAAAATTCAGTTCATTAATAATTTTGTAATATTTTAAGCTTTGACATGAAAAATATATATTTGGGGAATAACACAATTTATATTTAAAATAAACCACATTTCACACTTTATAACCACTTCCTCAAAACAAATTCTGAGTAAGAGAGCTAGTAAAAACATTTCTAGTAAAATTCTCAATAATTTTACCATCCTTTTCCCCATCTGTGAAGACCTCAGCACAATTTATTATAGACTCATTATCAATAACCAATGCACTTGAAGGACCTGGATAACAATTCATCAAAGGAAGCTACTAAAATAAGTTGTTAGAAAAACAAAAAAAAATAGTTTTGGTAAAACTTACCAAATTGTTCTCTAAGAACTGCTCAAAATCTATTTGAGAAATCGGCCCACTTTGAACAGATACAGCATTTAACCCAGAAGCAGAAATAATGTGAAAACAGTCAGAATCTTGGGTGTTTTGTTTTCCAGATCTGAGCCATCCACAATGATGCATATATTGACCTTTTGAAATACTACACTCATCTGCTTTAAAAAATGGTTAGCAAATAAAAATAGAGCTTAAGAAGCAAGAAAAAATCATACCTAAAAAAACAAGTGTTTCAGGGTTGAATTGGTCTATTGGAATCAAAGATTGGGGGCCTTATTGAAATTAGGCATCTGAGGAGAAAAAAAACAAAACAAAACAAATAAAATAAAATAAAAAAAGAAATAAAAAATAACTTACATAGCTTTAATTTGGAAATTGAGTCAAAAAACCATAAAGAAAATAAAGAGAAAAGAAAAGAAAAATAAAGAAAAAAGAAAAAATTAATGAGATATAAAAAAGAAAACCAGGAGAAGACTTGGTTTTGAGGAGGGAGGGTTGAAGACAAAATGGATGTAAATAGGGGCAAGAAAGTGCAAAATGGGTGGGGCAATTTCCTGAGAGCCCCCCCACCCCCCTCCACCCAGCTCAGGGGCTGATCAATCAAGTAATAGAATATACGTGAGCAAACAAATTTTCAACTAGATCCTCATCTAGTGACACTTGCGACAAGCTGGTGGGATGAAAAAATCTAAAAAAATGCTGGGTAAGTTGGGGTGAATTTTTGATTTCTGCACCAACCTTTTTTGATGTAGCTGTACATCAATCTGTATTCAATCCACAGTAAAAGAAATATCCTAATTGAGGACTTTTTATACAGTCTTCCTCACATCTTATGTGGTGAATGAATAGCTTAATTGACCTGTATGTGGAACTCTCTCCTTCAACTCTATTTTGGCCTTGGTCTTGGTCTTTTTTTTTTCTTTTTTTTTTAGCTCTCCTAAAAATATTTCTTTGAAATTTCAAAAGTATGTTGAGAATTAAGCAGAGTACTCCCCTAAAAAATGTTTTATCTCAAAAAATATGGGCACAATAAAATGAAGAGAAAGTGAGATATTTCAGAATCACACTTCACTAGACTAAAGTAAGTGAAAACTTTAAATTTAAAAGGTTTGGGGTCCTCAACTTTTCCACTCACACAGGGAAGCTGAAGTAGAATAGAGAAATTGTTAGGAGGGAGTAAGAAATTGAAATCAAAAAGAAATGTGTGTTCTATGGATGAAGAAATAGGGGTGTGTTAACATGGATTGTGGAAATAAAAGTCTTAACTCATAACATTGTTGTCAAATCAAAAATAACAATCCGCTCCTTATTTAAAATTGAGAGAATACATCAATAGCTGCGTCAATGTGCAGTCTGATTTTTTAGGCCTTATTCATACCCCTAGAAAAACTTCCTAAATTCAAATTAAACAATCACTAAAGTTGGAATCACACAAATAGGGGTTAGACTTCTAGAATTTCTTTCCTGGACTTCAAAATAAATCAAAGGGGGCTTCTTTTGTTGTAAATCTTTAGTAAATTAAACTCTATTAATCAAGATCTTCTTTCATTGACTCTTTTGAGATCTTTTTGTAGTGCGGTGTCAGCCTGTAGAACTCCGGAAAGAACCAGAGAACAGCAGAAAGCACGACTACAGTTTATATACACTGCTGCATAAGAGCATCCACACTTGTTCGGTTGTGTAACTCCTGCTTACATGCATATTACTTCTGAGTTGGACAAATTTATGATATCATTCCACACTCATTTTTTAAAAAATTCACTATTTACAAGTTACATGAAATATTCATCACTCGTGTTTCTTGGTTTATTCAATAACATCATTGCTTCCACGGCACTAATTTCTTCTATCCCTCCTTCTACCATACTCATTTTTCTTCACTCAACTGTTACATTTCCTATGCCTTTAAATTTCTTTGATGATTTATTAATTGTGGAAGAAGAAGGTCTCCTTCTTACATATCTGTTAACTACCTATTGCAACAATCAATCATCTAATTCAACTACACCAAGACCAAGGAAAAAAATGATACAAAAAGATTGTTACACTGGTAATGCACGCTTAATGAAAGACTACTTTGCGCAAAACCCCATTTACAACAATATTATTTTTGAGTGCCGATTTAGAATAAGCAATGATCTATTTACAAAAATTGTTGAGGATCTACAGATGCACAATAAATATTGGGTTTTAAAATCTGTAAGTATAGTAATTTTTTAATAATATCCATCACACTTTTTCTCAAATTTTTACTAACTACATTACTACAGGATTTGTCAGTGTATCTAGTATTTAAGTATGATATAATAGTATTTATTTATGGTCCTACTACTTATTGATAAATGATTTAGTGATTAAACCTCAGGGGAAGACTAATAAAATAGTTATACTCAAATAAAACTCAAAATACTTGGATTTAAATGTGTGCTAGTGGTGGAAAATAGATAAATATAATATAGTTATAGCTTATACAAAAATAATATCAATTTATAATGGCTTTATAATATATCTTTGAATAATAATAATTGTGTTATAATGTTTGTTTGAGTTGTAGTAAGTGAATGATGTCTAATAACTGTCAAAATCCTCCCTTATATATACCAAAATCCACTGGAGTGCACAGACCTTCAATCCAGATGATGTCACTGCTATCCCCAGCAATTACAGCACTGTGAGTGCCCATCACCTCCCCATGGCGTCCACTTCAAGCAGATTCAACACCCAGACCTCCAGTAAGGACCCTCCATCACAATTAATGATAACACAGACCTATACCATAAATAGAAAATCCAGATAAAAGTGGATACCATAAAGAAACTGGTAAAATAACTCATCCAAAGAGAATATAATGAAGCCCAAAGCATATAAAGGAAACAAATAAAATGTCCAAGCCCCCAATAACATCCCCAAGCATCCATATTAACCCAGCAATGACCTCCCAACCCATAAATATGTGAATATCCATCCAAGGAAGCAGATTAAGTTGTCCAGACTGAGTGTATGTGCCTGAAATAGATGTTTATGCTTCTGTAGGTGTTGTGAGTCCACTGGATACGTCCATATGACCTAAAATAAGCATAAAAACAAAGGTTATAGGCTATTAAGAGGCTAAAACCTACTTATATACCTAAATATACATAATATACTGCATATTTCACTGAATATGAGATTTATGTATACATATAAGCTTATGTATGTCAATAATTACTTAGTATCACTTAAGATAAGTATATTATGACTCCATTAACACCTTAATAAGTATTATTAGGCTATGGATAAGCTATTTAAACTTTTATAATTTATATAATAGAGTAATAATTATATATATATGTAATATAATCATATATATTATTATTTTAACCTTATTTTTAAGATATAAGCTTAATGTACTTAAGGTTGTCTTATTTTAAGTATAAGAAATACTCAGTCCTAGAAGTATCTAGGCTGACAGGATTGCTGCGGGAAATTTCATGTATAGTTATCAGAAGAATTCTGTGAATTCTTGTGTAAAAAAGAAAAATAGTATTTCATTACCAATTACTTTACTATATTACTTTCTTAGTCTTAAAGCGCATTGTAAATCAAAAATTTAAAATAAAGATGTATAAAATATAGGTTTAAGTTCAAAAATATCAATAAAAAATAATTATCAATCATTTTCCATATTGGTAGAATAGAGCTGTAGATTGAGGGAGTGGACTCTGATGTTTGCCCAAAGAACAAAGTTCACTCTCCATTTTTTACTACCTCAATGGACAACTTCTCAATCTCTCCACACAACTTTTTCTGCCTTGTCCTTTCTGTTAATTTAGGGCAAGAGGAGAGAGGAGGGAATTATCTTACCAGTAATTAATTGGAAGAGCCATTTGGTGCTTGCCTGCAAGAAAGAAAAAAGTAAGAGGAAAAAAAAATAGTAATTAATTTCTCTCCTCTCACCTATTTTGTTTTTGGTTTTGTTTTTCCTTTTTTTTCTTTCTTGTAGGCATGCATCAAATGGCTCATCTGATTAATTTACTGGTAACTTATTTCCCTCCTCTCTCCTCTTGCCCATTTTTTTTCTTTTTTTTTCCTTCTTGCAGGTGAGCAGCAAATGGCTCTTCCGACTACATTTTTTCCTCACATACTCCACATGGTAACCCAAAAGCCCTTGCAGCAAATGTCTCTTCCGACTAATTACTGGTAAGTAATTTTACTCCTCTCCATACAATTAATAAATGTATTTAGTTTTATTTTTGACTCACACTTCTTTTTATTATTACTGCTCTTTCATATTCATTTTGACTCACTTTTATTTTTCTTTAAATCATTATATATATTTTAAAATTCACAAATAAAACAATAATTAACAAACTAAATCAAGAGTTACTCTTTTCAATCCATCTCCTTTTCATGTCCTCCTTCATTTTTTGTAAAAGCTCCAAGTCTTCATCAGTACAACAATTATTTTCTTTAAGTAGTAGAAGTTGTTTCATATCATTACCTCTCATTTCACTTAGATTTTTCTCTTTGTCCAGTTGGAGATGCTCTTTTTGGAATTGAAAGTTTCTCTTTTGTAAGTAGAATTTTCTGTTTGGTAAGCTCATTTTGTTTTTCTGTTAACTTCATTTTTGATGATCAATTTTCTGCCATTTTACCCATTTTCAAAGCCAGGTTAGTTTGTTCCTCAAGATTGCTTGCTTCACTAATACAAAGTCTTTTTGAAGATTTTAGACCCAGAGGATGTGGAGAAAAGGCTGATTGTGGGGTGCCACTATGTGTTTCCACTTTGCTGTTGCTGCTTGCCTCTTCTACTCTATTGATATCACTTGAGTATGTGTTACTAGATTGAAGATCCTTGCTTGTATCAAGTCTCCATTTAGGAACATGCCTAAGTTTGTCCCACGCAGTCAAGCTTTTAAAATATGATTTAGTTTGTTCTTGATAAAGAGATTGTGCAAGCCTCATACAGTCACTGGGTGAGCTTTCACTAGGTGGGTTTCTTTCAATTGAGTTATAGATAGCTCTGAACTTCCAGGTGGATGTGTTAAGGGCTTGCCAACTATGGTTGATTATTGAAAAATAATAAATAAGTTTTAATAAAAATGTAAGTTTACAAATTAAATAAAATTTACTGGATTCTAATCTGTTCATGATCTCTATATTGTGTCTTGCTATACTCATTAAAATGGCTTTCAATTTTCCTATAAAATGTCTCACCAGATTGGTATGTATAAAATTCCAGTTGCTTGCTAATAGAAATCAAAGATATAGCAAGTTGTTCCTTGTCAGCCAGGCTGTCCCAGGAGCCCAGTAAATAAACATACAATTTATTGGAATTAAATAAAGACATAATAATTGCAGAGTATGCATTTAAAATTAATATTATATTAAATAATAAATTTATATTAATATTTTATTTATATAAATAAAGTAAATATTATTTTAATTTTATTATAAGATAATTTAAAAGAATTGAATTATATTCCATAACAAAGGGCACATTGTTTATTTAATAATTATAAATTAATTAATTAAAAACTTATAAGATAATTATATTCAAGTGTTTATCTTATATTGTAATTACTTTAATTAATTAAATTAAATTATTAAAATATACTTTTTCATATACTATTATTGATAATTATTGCCGCTGTTTTTTGGACCCTTAATTGTGTCAATAAAAAATTAAATAAATTATAATACTTATTTTATAAAATAATATTAAAAATTCTCAACTTAATTTAGTAATAAATTAATTAATTTTTTCATTTAAATTAATTATTTAATTACATAGTTGGAACAATTAATTAATTTCTTTATACTAAATTAAAATTGATTACATATTTTGTTGCGTCAAAATATTTTTACTTGTTTCACTTAAAAAACCCTTAAAGCAGACTGTACCATCTTTTTTGAATTATTTTTTCTCATAGTTCCTATGTCTCAGGCTTGTTTAGTTACTCACTATTTTTACTTACTGATTTGGTAATTAGTTGTGTGAAAATTTGGTTCTTATTTGGGGTTTTAATTATTTGTTTCATATTTTTCTAAAAATTGTTAAGTTTCACTTATTCTTTTATTTTCTTGTTTCATCTTATTATGATTCTTGTATTTACAAATGTAGTGGCGCTTCAGAGGACCCATTGCCTATAAAAAGGCCTTGGATGATCCCCTGTAGCCTTATCACTTACTATACAAACCAAATCTGAACAAACTTTCAATATAATACGTTTTATTCTTATTTTTATTAGCATTAAAATTCTAATTTAAATTCTATATAAATATTTACAGGTTGATTTAAGTCTGATAGTAATTATAGTGTTTGCCGCGCAGAATCCTTACTTTAAATAATATTGTCATTAAATAAAACCTCATTTTGTGTCATCCCTCTCTTTAAATCAATTATTACTCTATTTCTTTTATTTTCTATAAATCTTTCTTGCCTATTTTCCTTTCCTCTTCTTTTCCTTCTCCCTTTCTTACCTTCTTCTAGACAACTGGCCAACATTCCTCCTCATGTTGAGACCAATTTGGTGACCATTTTCTCTTATTTTCAAATTTGCTGGAGCTTTGAGGTGTAGACATAGCTTAGAAAGTACTATAATATAAAAAAGTGATAATTTGGTGTGATGTGATGATGAGAAGTGAGAAAAGTTATGTTTGGTAAGAAAATAGCAAGTAATGAAGTGTTTGGTAAGAGTGAAGATTTAATAAATTGGAGGTAGTGAGGTGTTGCGAGGTTGACCAAGTGAGATAAATTACTAAAAAAATGGCGGGGCAGAGAATGAGTTCCACTAATGATTCAATAATTCATGGAAAGATCCACGACTTACTGAAAAAATTACTGATTTGACCCTTTACCAAAAGACTGAAAATAGATGAGTGTGGAATTTTAGTGGTGTCATTCCATTATCGCCTATTGTTGTATTTTACTTATTATTTCTTTTTAGCTTTACCTTAACTAATTACCTTTTTCAGTTTTACTTTTAAAATACACGATAATTGTAATCATCTAGCTTTTCTCTAAAAGCACTTAATTAATTCCTTAATGCGGATTTGTTCTCTCCACCCTCTTGTATCTTTTTGCGCCTATAAAAACCGCGCCCAATTGTGTAATGAAGACCAAGTTCAACTTCCCTTAGAAACTCAAACGCACCTGAGAGCACTAAGGAATCACAGATACTTATCTGTGAGTTTTTTTTTACTCACTACTTTCTCTTGATACTTAGTTACTTATCTATATTGACCTTTTCATAAATTCCTTTTTTTGAAATCTCATCAAATATCTCAGATAATTAAAACTAACTCGTCAAGACTCTAACCTTTCATCTTAACTTTCTCAATCCGTAATTGTTGAACAACATAAGGTAAAAAGATTTCTAATTATTATATTTACTGAATCTAAACTTAAAGAAGTTTCTTTTAAGCCAAATTCAGATGACCAAAGCTCCAGATAACGCTACTCTAGCAGCTCAAATAACTTACCTCCTTGAAAAACAGTAAAGGGCTGAAGAGCGACTTAGACAGCGTGAAGAATATGATTGAAGGCGTGATGAAGAGATAAATTACCTACGTTCAATCCAGTCCCAACCACACAATCATGGTCACTCCCTCAGAATCGAACCACAGAAATTTAGAGGATATGGCAAAAACATTAATCACTGGCTAAAAGATTTCAAAAACATTCTCACCTCAAAAAATATTCCAGAAGAGAAATGGCCTGCGATAATGGGAGGCTATCTTATTGGAGAAGCTAAATCCTTCTTTTACCAGTTACAAGATGATAACAATGAAACTCTCCTTGGTTGGCACACTATCAAGAAATGCTTTCAAGAGAAATACAACCCGAAATATAAAGAGGAAGAAATTCGTCAACAATTGGAAACAATGACATATCAAAATGGAAAAATCGATGACTACGTTGTTAAATTCAGGGAAATCATGGCTCAACTTCCCCATAATCAATTTTCAAATCCTGAAAAAATATTTTTATTTAAAAGAAAACTTCCTCCTTCTCTTTGACTCCAACTGACTCGCTCAGATTTTCCAGATGAAGTACCTTTAGAAAAAGTCTTCAATATAGCAAGGGATTACAAAAAAACCTACCAACGAACAATGAAAGGAAATGCAAACCATATAAAAATCGACTCCCTCACTAGCCCAACTTGGAGAGCTTCTAGCACCCCGTCAACCAGCCACTTTAACAAATCATTCAAACTTCAGAGTCCAAAGAAACCAAATTTCTCCAGAGAACGACCAACACCAATGGATTTAGACTTCATAAATCCAGCCTCTGCCAAATGCTACAACTGTCACAAGAAAGGACACTTTGCTAAAAATTGTAAACAAAAGGAGAAAATCACGAAGGAACCTGAAAAGAAAATAAACAGCTGTCATGCTATTAGTTCCGACTTGACATACGATAAAGAGGTAGAAGACATTCAGGACTTCTGGGAAAATAAAGAAGATAATGGAAAACTGAATCTTATTGAAACTATTAACAACGCCAATAATCCCATACTTATTCATGACAATGAAGCAACAATGAAATTAACAAAACGTGACAAACCGGATAGCCCTATATTTAACCCTGAAGATTTTTCAGAAAGAGGACATGACCCTTTCACTTTTAAAAAAAGATTCCGTGAAGAGCTTTCAGACTTTAACTCCTCTTCTTAATTTACTGAAGTTGGACCAAGTGCTTCAGTAAGCCAGATCTCAAAAACTAAAATAACGGATCTCTCTAATATAATCACTAAAGAAGAAGAAGAAATCCCTGTCCCCACATTCAACGTTCAAATAGATAAAAAATCCTTTCAAGAAATCATAGACTCTGGAGCAGGAGCTAATTACATCCACCCAGAAGTAGCCAAAATCTTACCAGACAACATCAACCGAAACTCTGGTCACAAAGCCAGACTTGCTGATGGTAGCCTAAAAGTTATCGACGGAAAAATGAATCTCAACCTGGTTCATGACAACTTAACCACAGGAGGGACATTTCTAATTCTCTCTAATCTCAACTTCGATATAGTACTAGGTTTACCTTGGATTGATAAACATAACGTGTTAATGCATCCTAAAAGAAATTTTGCAATTTTTACTGATAAAGATGGAAAAAAGGGAAAACTCTTTCCGGTAAGACAAATAAACTCTATTTTAACCAATACAAAAAAAACTGATGAATTATCCATCAAGATCTTCAATTTTTCTAAAAAAATAGCCCCCAGATGTTTTAGCAAGGAATTGACTCTAAACCTTAACAGCAATTATAAGCATACTATTGAAACACAAGATACATTACCCATCAAAACCAGAGGACGACCTCATAATCCAGTTGAAAACAAAATAATTCGCGAAGTTGTCACTGATGGATTAAAAAAGGGTATTATAGAAGAATCAGATTCACCTTGGTCCTCCCCCTCATTCTTGTCAAGAAACCAGACGGCTCAACTAGAGTATGTGTTGACTACCGACCTCTCAATAATGTTACTATAAAAAATGCTTACCCTCTACCACGCATCAATGATACCTACCTCTACTTGAAGGATGCTACATTTTTTTCAACCTTAGATTTAAAATCAGGATTTTGGAAAATCCCTATGGATAAAGAATTGAAGGAAAAAACAGCTTTCACTTGCCGGATGGGACACTTCCAATGGAAAGTGATGCCTTTTGGCCTATGTAATGCACCAAGTACGTTTCAATCAACCATGCATAAAATACTAAAAAATTTTATTGACAAATGTGCTTTAGTATACTTGGACGACATAATAATATATTCTAAGGATCTTAAAACTCACATTAAAGATATAAAAGATATTTTAACAACACTCAAAGCAGAAAAACTCATTTTATCGGTTGACAAATGTGAATGGGCAAAACAAGAAATTTTATTTCTTGGACACATAGTAAATGGAGATGGAATAAAAACTAACTCAGATAAAATTAAAAAAATTATTGAATGGCCTATTCCAGAAAATATTTCCCAGGTAAGAGGATTCCTGAATCTTTGCACATATTACAAAAGGTTTATACATAAATTCTCTTCTCTCGCAACACCTTTATATAAACTCACCGAAAACTCACCTAAAAAGGGAGCCAAGATTAACTGGGGGGAAGAACAGGACAAGTCCTTCCTCCTATTAAAGGAAGCGCTCACAAAGACTATCCTTTTGAAACACCCTCAAGCCTTTCACCCCTTTATTCTTGACACGGATGCCTCAGGAACAAACATAGGTGCAGTACTCCAACAAGACACAGAGACAAAATATAATGCTGATAATTTCAACCCTACCCTCTACATTAAAACCATCAAAGAAAAAAATATACGACCCATTGCTTATGAGTCAAGGAAATTATCCAAAACTGAACAAAATTACTTGGCACAAGAACGAGAGTTACTTGCAATAGTACACTCACTCAAACATTTCAGATGTTACATTGAGGGATCACCAGTTATAATTAGAACGGACCATCAATCTCTCAGGTATTTTAAAACCCAAAAAGATGTAACTCAACAATTATCAAGATTCATTAACGAGATTTAATTTTTTAGTATCCACATAATTTACAGACCAGGTAACAAACAACTTGCTGCCGATGCACTTTCAAGAAAACCTTATACAAAAACAGATGAAGATCCACCTGAAATTGCCACTCCTCTTTTCAACATCAACCAAAAAAATCCGTGGGAACAGTTAAAAAAGATAATACGAATTTTGTCTTCACAACAAAATCACCCCGAACATCTCAAAAACTATTTCTTGTACGAAAACCAGCTTTATTTCTATCCTGACACCACAAAATCAGAAGAATACCTGAAGGTCATCACTAACGAATGAGAGGCAGAAGGAGTCATCTATGAAATACATAATGAATTAGGACATAGAAATTACAAAGACGTGGTCAGTACTCTTAAAAAAAGGTTTCTCTTTCCAGAAATGTTAAAACTGACTCAAAAAGTCATTGACCGCTGTCCGGATTGTCAGTTCAATAAAGAAGGATCATCTCAATTACAGCTACCAATTCTTCCCATTATTCGAGGAGGACCATTTGTAAGATGGTCATTAGATTTTGTGGGACCATTGCCACAAACACAACAACAAAACCGCTTCATCATCACCGCAATCGATTATGGAACAGGATGGGCTTATCCTACACCTCTAAAACAAACTTCTACCCAATCAGCCATTAACATGGTAAGTCAAATTACCCTAAATCACGGGCTTCTGGTAGAAATTCTTACAGATAATGGATCTGAATTTGACTCTTATCAGTTTGAAATTTTCTTAAAAAACGCCAAGATAAAACACATCAAAACCACCCCGCATCATCCACAATCAAATGGCCTCATAGAAAGATTCCATGGTACTCTTGAAAACGCCATTAGGAAATTTGTCTCACCACAGGACCAAAACAATTGGGATAAGTTTTTAGATAAGGCCTTATTTGCTTACAGAAATTCTCCTTCACAATCTCTAAAAACAACTCCTTTCATTATGACTTATGGCATTCAAGTAAGATTGCCATCTGATCCAGCCCTAATTGGTGAACTCCCTGAATTAACTGATACTAATCAAGAAAATATTTATTTCCTCCGCAATCTAGCAAATACTTGGCTACGCTCAGAAAGACAACAGAGGATTGACGAACTTAATAAAAAGGCTGAAGAACGTTATACAAAAACAGATGAGGATTATGTTGAAAGAGGATTACAGGTTGGAGACATGGTTCTTCGAAAATTCGAGGACCGACCTTTGAAATTACACCCAAAATGGGACGGCCAATTTCTTATCAGAGAATGTCTCCCAAATGGTGTGTATCAACTTATGACTTCCAATGGGCACATCTTGAGGTCTAACACTAATGGATCCCGATTAAAACTTTTCTTAGGAGACTCAGATAAACTCTATTTTGCCAGTAGTCAACTCAGATACCAGGACGAACAGGCAAGAACCAATACAGGCTACAGAGCTTACAACAGAACAACTACAGCAAGAAACAGACAAGTTCGGATTTCCCAACCCCAGATATCATGACACCACTATACTTCCAATGGGAATTTTTCAAATGGAAGGAAAGACTTGTAGAACTCCCAACGGACAACTAGACAGACATTTCAGAATCACCTTTAATTTTTATCTTAGTATGTGGCTTAGGTATTTATTTCAAAATGAACAAAATTGGAATATATTTCATGTTACCAAACTTTTCCATGGTCTAGAAGTAATGTTAGCTGCTGCCTATAACTTGATCTGTGAAGTTGATGAAAATCTTCTTGAAAGAAACATCAATTTCACAGCTGAAGATATGGCATGGCACCCTCATCAACGCCGTACAACAGATTAAAGAGGGGATGGTGTCATTCCATTATGTCCTATTGTTGTATTTTACTTACTATTTCCTTTTTTAGCTTTACCTTAACTAATAAACTAATTACCTTTTTCAGTTGTGCTTTTAAAAACACAATAATTGTAATCATCTAGCTTTTCTCTAAAAGCACTTAATAATAGCTTTTCTCTAAAAAGCACTTAATTAATTTCTTAATGCGGATTTGTTCTCTCCGCCCTCATGTATCTTTTCGCGCTTATAAAACCGCGCCCAATTTGTGTAATGAAGACCAAGTTCAACTTCCCTTAGAAACTCAAACGCACCTGAGAATACTAAGGAATCACAGTGTGGAATTTTAGTGGCTATTTTCTGTAAAATATGCATACCAAACGGGTTTACTGAAACGAGTGGAGATGCTCTAACTAAGTACATATTGTTAAGTACCTAACACTTTTACATTAAAATTTTTGGAAACCATTTGAAATTTCAGTCAAAACTTAATGGGGTCTCTGGCTAGATATTGCCTCTTTGAATTGCTTTTGTACTTCAGAATTGAATTGAAAAGTGCTAATCTACACCCATATCGCACTTGCATCTTTTTCACTTTTACTTTCACTTTCACTTTCATCTTTTTCACTTTCACTTTTACTTTTACTTTTACTTTCACTTTCACTTTCACTTTCACTTTCACTTTCACTTTCTCTTCTACATTTAAAAACCTTTGCAGAAACGCAAAATCAAAATCTCGAAAATGAGCAATTCAAAATAGAAAGTTCAAGAATCATTCTATTAACTCAGTGAATAAGCGTAAAACTTTAGACGAACCGCTTCTGTTGTAAAAGGTGTGATTCTCGCGAGTTCTGCAGTTCGTCGCAGAAGTAAACTATCAGTTAGAAAAGTGGGAACTGAGTCCATAGCATTTCGAAAGGCGCAGTATTTATAGGCGCGAGACAACATTTTACTGTTACAAGATGATGATGGAAAAGTAAATAAGCAATATAGATGTTTTTGTGGATTTAGTGATTATTAGGAATATTATATCAGGGAATTAGGAAATTATGAAGCGGCATTATAAAATAGGGAATTATTAGTGGAAAGGGATAAGCCGATAAAAGAAATAGATGATAACTAAGTGTTATCATTAACTAAGTAATTATACTATTACATGATTGCCGCTTATGGCATTATTATACTGATACACCCATTAAGGGAAAACATAGAAGGATAGATGAAAAAGGAAAAGAAGAGAGTCCGGAAGAGGTAACACTTCACACCATCCCTTCCTTAATTGCTGGTGTCTTCTCCAGCAAGTTTGCGGGCGTTTTCAAGTTCTTCATAGGTGAAGTATATATCCTCGTCTAATAAAGTATTGTCTATCTCTGTGATTAAATCATACGCAGCACACATCAAATGTTGCATACCTTTATACATATTTACCACATGTTTGATTTCCCATCCATCAGAGTTCTCCATGTAGTTTATCCAAGACTTGAAATAGTAGAGAAAAGTAAAATAGAAATTAACATCAGTGCAGCCATTTGGGGAGCTACAGAAAGGGCCCGAACGATGGAAGATGCCTTTAGGTAGTTCCATAGCATCATGAGTTTTGTCGATTTTCGGAAATCCCATGACGTCTGTTCTGTTGGGATTGGTCATATACTCGATATCCCGTTGTATTTTTTGCTTGTTGGTCTCGTAAGCGGAGTCGAGAGGAAGCATTGTAAAGAGAGTTGGAGTCTCCTTTGAACAGTTTTAAGCGTGAGCCGTTTGTGAGTGTTCGGAGAATATGGCCATTATGAGTCATTAATTGATATGTACCATTTGGAAAACATTCCCTGATTCTGAAGGGTCCATCCCATTTTGGATGTAGCTTTGAGGGACGGTCTTCAAATCGTCGCATGACAAGATCCCCAACTTGGAGACCTCGTTCAGTGTATCTTCTATCAGTTGCTGAATATCTAGCTCGGGCTCTTTCATTGAGTTCTTGAATCCGATTTTTTCTTTCGGACTGAAGCAATCGGTTAGCTTGGTTACGACGGTAGTAAATCTCTTCAGGGTCTAATGTAGAGATGTCAGGTATTTGGTTAGGGAAGAAGGAATCGGAGGGGAGTCTTACTTTTATTCCATATGTCATAAAGAAAGGAGTAGTCTTTAATGAGTTGGAAGGGGAACTCCGATAAGCGAAAAGGGCTTTGTCTAAAAATTGATCCCATAAACTTTGCTTGTTTGGGGATATGAACCGTCGGAGAGCACCCTTCAAGGTTCCATGAAATCTTTCAACTAAACCATTAGACTGAGGATGATAGGGGGTAGTTTTAATATGGTGTATTCCCGATTGTTTTAGGTATGTTTCGAATTGTAGAGAATCAAATCCCGAACCGTTGTCTGTAAGTATTTCAACAGGCAATCCGTGATTAAGAGTAATGTGACTAACCAATTTTATTACTTCCGAAGCGTTTGTTTTTTCTAAAGGTACAGCATAAGCCCAAGCAGTTCCGTAATCGATTGCAGTGAGAATGTATTTCTTACCACTCTGACTGATTGGTAAGGGACCAATGAAATCCATTGCCCAACGAACAAAAGGAAGGCCTCGATCTATAGGGAGTATTGGAAGTTCCTCTTGTCCTGAAGGATTTTTATCAAACTGACAAGCAACACAATTTTCAATGACTTTTTTAGTTAGATTATACATTTGTGGAAAGAAGTATCTTTCTTTAAGTACCTGTATTACGTCTTTAACATTTCTGTGGCCGAGTTCCTCGTGTACATTAGCAATGGTGGATTCAGCGTCTCGCTCATCAGTGAGTACTAGAAGTTTTTCGCCGGGTTTCTCCAGATTTGGTCTGTAATTAAGGATTTCTCCATCCAAAGAGTAGTGTTCAAGAGTTTCAGTTTTGCCATTCCCTTTCTTAATATTTCTTTTTATGCGATCAAGTTGCTCCCATGGACACTTCTCAGTGGCCATGAATAAAGGAGTTGCAGTTTCGGGTGGGTCTAGGTCCATCGGTGTAACTGGTTTACGAGAGAGGGCATCAGCTGCCAGTTGAGTTGAACCAGGCCGATAAATAATGTAAACATCGAAATGTTCAATTTCGTCCACAAATCTGGCCAACCTTCTATTGACATGTCTCTGAGTTCTAAAGTGTTTCAAAGACTCATGATCGGTTCGGACAATAACTGGTGAACCTTCAACATAGCCCCGAAAATGATTTAAAGCATGTACTATAGCAAGGAGCTCTCGTTCTTGAGCTGAGTATCTTTGTTCTGTTTGAGAGAGTTTTCGAGATTCAAAAGCTATAGGTCGGATATTACAATCTTTAATTGTTTTTACGTATGTTAGAGGGTCAAAATTTCCTTCTTTTGTAGTGATGGAGGTGTCTTGTTGAAGTATTGCCCCAATATTTGATCCTGAAGCGTCCGTGTCAAGTATAAAAGGATGAAAAGGTTCGGGGTGCTTGAGTAGTATTGTGGAGGTGAGAGCTTCTTTTAGGGCAAGGAATGATACTTGATGTTCCTCCCCCCATTTAATTTTAGTGCCCTTTTTTGGAGAGCCCTGCGTGAGTGAGTAAAGTGGAGAAGCAATCGAGGAAAACCCTTTAATAAAGCGTTTATAATAAGTACAGAGATTCAGGAATCCTCTTACTTCAGTTATATTACTGGGGACTGGCCATTCTTTGATTTTCGCAATCTTCTCTGGATTAGTTTTAATGCCGTTACCATCTACCAAATGTCCTAAGTATATAAGATTTTGTTTTGCCCATTTACATTTAGACTGAGAGAGAACAAAATTATGTTTACCTAACAAGGAAAGGACTTCTTTTATATTGGTAATGTGAGACATCAGATCTTTCGAAAAAATGATGATGTCGTCCAGGTAAACTAATGCACAACGATCAATAACTGGAGCCAAGATATCATTCATGATCGATTGAAAAGTACTGGGTGCGTTGCAGAGTCCAAAAGGCATGACCTTCCATTGGTAATGTCCCGCCCTACAAGTAAAAGCCGACTTTTCTTGTGAGTCCAAGTCTAAAGGGATCTGCCAAAATCCAGATTTTAAGTCAAGAGAGGTGAAGTATTTTGACCCTTTTAAAAATAAATAGGCTTCGTCAATCCTGGGGAGAGGGTATGCATTCTTCTTGGTGACTGCATTTAAGGGACGATAATCGACACAAACTCTGGTAGAACCGTCAGGTTTCTTTACTAAAATAAGTGGTGAAGACCAAGGGGATACTGACTTTTCTATTATACCCTTCTCCATAGCATCGTCAACAAATTGTTTGATGATTAAATTTTCAGCTGGTGTGTGTGGACGTCCGTGAGTCTTAATAGGAGGACTACTACCAGTGTCTATTTTATGAGAGAACTTACTGTTTTTGTTAAGAGATAAATCATCCTTGAAACAATTCGGAGAGTACTTTCTTGCCATCTTTTCAATTTTAATACTTATAGAATCAGGATCAAGATCAAAAGTATAAAGAGAATTTAAACTTACAGGGACAATTTTGTTGATCTTGTCGTTGCTGGCTATATAGACAGTGTCTGTTTTAAAATCAATCTCGGGTAAGTATTTTTTCAACCAAGGTCTACCGAGAATAAGATCGAAGTTTTTGATTGAGAGAATATGAAAGTCGTCTTTCATTTTAAATTTGTTATAGACAAATTCAACATTTATCATTCCTTCTATATCCTGAAGTACCCCGTTTGCCATTCGTGCTTGTTGATGTGGGGAGTCTTTGGTTATGAAGGGAAGTTTTGAAGAAAGGGTAGAAGAGATGTAGTTTGCACTCGCACCATTGTCAATGATCGCAATCGCAGGGTGATTATCAATTAATAATTTATAAGTGGGTAGTCTTTCAGAGAAGGGATCTCCTATATTATTCAACATAGGGATATTGGACTCCGGGCTGATTGTTGCTGATGGTGCCATTTCATAGGAAATGGATGGATCATTGAATTTTTGTAGTTCATTTATAAATTCTTCATTGAACTTTACCGAAGGAGAGAATTTGGGGCTGTATTCGAAGAATTCAGAGTAAGAATTTTCTTCCCTAGTTTCTTCATTGTTTGTCTGACTTCCAAACACCTCATCCTCCCAGTTTTTCTCGTCAAGCCACCCCCACATAGGATATTTTACCACTGTAGGAACTGGGATGTCATCATCCTCATCGAGGGTGAGGTCCACACAATTTTCGATATGATTAAGAGATGAGTGAGGTTTCTGGACTCGTTTCTTTTTATTCTTCTCTTTACAGTCTTTTGCTAAGTGTCCTTTTTTGTGGCAGGAGTAACATTCAGCTTTAGCGACATCTATTACGTCCAGATCCATAGGAGTGGAAGTGTCAGTGTCAAAACGGATCTTGCTTGGGGAGGTTGTCTTGACGGGGGCGCGGGACAGTTTCCATTGAGAATTGGAATTAGATAGACCAAAGGTCTTGCGAGCAGCCGAAGAGGGGAGATAACTATTGTTAGTGGTACGTACTGTTCGTTTATGGGTGGCCTCACTATCTCTAGCTGCACTAAAAACTTTTTCAAGATTTATCTGATCGGCAAAATCTATTCGGTTTAATTCATATTTGACTGGGGGAGGGAGTTTATCTTTGAAGATATAGATCTTCTCTTCATTTGATAGGCGTTTTGCAGGTATCTGTCCAGAAATAATTCGGAATTTAGTGATGAATTCCTCCATTTTACCTGAGGTGTAAGTTAGATGTTTCAGCTGGTCACGCATCTCGTCGACTTTGAACCTATGATTATATTTTTCGACCAAAGCATCTTTTAAGTCCTCCCAGGGAAGAGAGACTTTCTCGTTATCGTCTAAGAGTTGAAAATAGAATGTCCTTGCGTCGCCTGTTAAGTATCCCAGAGCCAATGTGGACCATTTTTCTGTTGGGATTGCTCTAGTTTGGAGGATGCTCTCAAACTCAATAATCCAATGTTCGATATTATCGCCGTATCCTTTAAATTTTTGAGGTTCTATTCGTAAAGATACCTCTTTCTCGCTTGGGAGAGTATGAGGCCGGTGGACTGTGCGGAGGTAGCTAATCTCCTTGTTTTGTCTTGCCAGCTGTTCCGCGAAGTATGCGATTTGTTGGCCTAATTGCCTCAAATCAGGAGTTTCAGTCATCTCTCAGATGGCTTCCAAGTAATAATAATAATAAGGTACCTATTAGTATCTAGTAATCCAACTAGATAAAAAAAACAATTTTACTAACCTACCGAGTAATAACTTTGGCCGAAGTTTTTACTAGGATAAATATATATATATATTTTAAGAGTCTTTAAGATTTTTAGTAGATCACTAATTATAAATTGATAAGACTATAATTTAAATGAAGGAATAATATTAATGGTTTTAGCAAAATTTAAACACTTGTAAGTCTAGTTTCTATTAGTTCGTCAATAAAAACTTTATACTCACAAATACGTATTTGTGATTCTCGCGAGTTCTGCAGTTCGTCGCAGAAGTAAACTATCAGTTAGAAAAGTGGGAACTGAGTCCATAGCATTTCGAAAGGCGCAGTATTTATAGGCGCGAGACAACATTTTACTGTTACAAGATGATGATGGAAAAGTAAATAAGCAATATAGATGTTTTTGTGGATTTAGTGATTATTAGGAATATTATATCAGGGAATTAGGAAATTATGAAGCGGCATTATAAAATAGGGAATTATTAGTGGAAAGGGATAAGCCGATAAAAGAAATAGATGATAACTAAGTGTTATCATTAACTAAGTAATTATACTATTACATGATTGCCGCTTATGGCATTATTATACTGATACACCCGTTAAGGGAAAACATAGAAGGATAGATGAAAAAGGAAAAGAAGAGAGTCCGGAAGAGGTAACACTTCACAAAGGATGATAATATGGATGATGATGAAGTATGAGATCCTCAAGAGTTGAGATGAATGTTTTTGATACGCTTTATATATAAATATTTCCCAAGTGAAAATAACAGATTTCTGGGTGCGAGAGTTGAGAGAAGTAATTCTTCGTCGAGCAAAGATATGCATATTCATTATCTTCGCGTCATCCAAAGCCTGGGGTCCGGCCAATTGTCCACTACAAAAGTGCAAGAGACTATATCAGCCATTCCACTCTTGGATACTTCTCATCTTCCAAGTCTCCTCATTTTCGTCAATCATGAAACGTTCAAGGCGTCTTTTCAAACAGAACGAGGCAGAAGTTGACGACACCGACCAACAACTCATCCATGATCAATCCTCCAGGCATTCCAAGAAACTTAAATCTACATCTGCCGGAGCTGGGTCCGAGTCCAATTCTTCTCAAGTTAGCACTTCCAAAAGGCAAAAAACAGGGAAAACACCAACTGGTTCGCCAGTTGAACCTCCTCCTCCAGCTCAATCTTCAACAACAAAAACTAGAGCTGCAAAACACTCTAAACAACCATCACCTTCTGCCATAGCTAAGGTGGGAGACCAAGGGCAAAACTCACTTTTCATTCCCGATAGGTCTTCTCTATTCTGTTCTACGAAAAATGGTTCTCATGACTTTGCAAAATTGGATCCAATCAGTGCTTTACTTTTGTCAGCCCAAACTGGTTCAACCTCACGGAAGAACAAAGCTCTATGCCGTCAATCTGAAGATCATTCACTCCAAAGGGCTCTGACATCTTCTATTGAGCATAGCGGTTCAGAAGGCGAGTTTTATAATATGTTTTTCAATCCTTCATGCCAATAACACCTATCAATATCTATTCTGTTCCTTGAACTTCGTACTTTTTCTCAATTATTATTGCAACCTAACTCTACGTCATCTTTTCTTCTTCCTTTTTTTCGTTTCTCCTTTTTTCTCCTTCTTAAATGTTCCAATCCCTGTTTTTGGGAAATGATAACACTTCAACTTGATACTTTTGGGTGAGTGAAACTTAGGACTTCATGAAGTTATTGATGAAGACCTATCGCTTGGTTTAGTAAGTAAGGATGGTCAAGTCCCAGCTAGTCCCAATAATCGGACCTTCTCGCAGTGGCAGATAACTGCTAGAACACTATCTGATGGATCTAATGTTAAAGAATTAATCTCCTGGATAAAGGGAGTGAAACTCGCGCAATCTGACAAAGAAGAATTAGTCGCTTTTGTAAATAATCCGGCTGTTCATATGAGTAAGCATCTTAACTTGTTGTCATTTTGAACATGAAAAAAATGGATGATGTTTACACCTAAGTTGACCTTTGCATGATCTTTATGTTTTTTAGAGAAATTGAATACTCTGATCAGGAAAAAGAAAAAGATTTTTTCTTTATGTTTGAGAGTTGTATCCAACATATTCGGCATGTATTTGTGGATTGACCCCAGTCACACCTGTCCGTCATATTATGTGACAATTGGTGACGTTTCAACGTATGATCAAGCAGCTATCAAATTGTGTGAGCAATGAATGTGAAGTTTATGTATTACAAAAAAAAAAAAAAAAAAAAAAAAAAAATCTATTTTGACTTCACTTTTTTTGGCAGCCGGGCAAGATAGCATGAGATCAATTTTTGAGGAAACTGATGAAGCTGGATCTGGCAACCGTCAATCCCAAGGACTTGAACAAATAAAATCCTGTCAATCCAGTTATTCTAATCGTATGCCATCATTAGTCTCCAATTTGCCCCCCAGTAATGTCATTTTTCCAGACTCAAGTGCAAGTCAACAAGCTGCATCGTCTCATGAAAAATTGATCAAGGAACATGCTGAGCTCCAGACGTCATTTCTAAAAGTACGCTCCATCTTAACAGCTGCGTTAGAGATCAACGCCTCCAACGACGCTCAAGCGATTGAAGTAGAGCAATTGCAAAGACAAGTTGGAAAGTTGAAAGCTGAAAATGATGACTTAAAACTTATCAAAAAAGAATATGATAAAATTCAAGCTGGATATCGCGGACTAGATATTGAGCTAACTGGACGAAAATCAGAAGTCTTAGCACTATCCGACCAGCTAGAGAAAGTTAAAAAATTATACGAAACCGAAAAGAATACGCGACGTGAAAGTTTAAGCGGCTCAATAAAAAAGATTGAATCTACTTTTGGTGTATTCAAAACTCAACTGGTCGCCGAGAAAGAAAAAATGAGCTCAGAATTGAAGTTTAAAGAATTGACCATTGAACGCTTGAGTTCTGGTTATAAAAGATCTGAAGCCGCATTGACAAAGATGAAAAGTCAGCTGGTTGATTTAGGAAACAAGTGTTTGAAAGTCGAAGGAGAGTGCTTGATATATATACATCGCAATCAAGATCTAAGCATGGAGGTAAATTCGCTGAAGGAAGAAATGCGGGATTTAAGAAGACAGAGCAGTTGCAGACTCCAAAATAGTATTCATGATCTCCAAAGTATTGGTGGGAAGAATCCGGCTGAATTTCTGGTGGACGAGACCGATGGCTCTAGCCAGCAGGTCAATCCTAGTAATTTTGATAAAAGAGAAGGCAAACACAAACATGAAGCTGGCCCGAATGTAGATCTTTCAAAAGGAGAGGCAATAAGCGCCGTAAAAATGACCGGTAAGTAGTTATGATTATTAACCAAACCAATCAACGATCCGGTTGTTCTTTTTGTGATGCTCAAATCACATTTCATCAGATTCAGATGTGCCCTTCGATTCACAAGTTGGCGAAAATGAAAGTCCAAAGTCGGCTGAAAAGAGTCACAAAGATCTAAGACGTAATAATTCTTTTCCTACTATTTGCCCCGAGCAGAACTTAACTCTGGATAGGACCGACGATGATATGATTTTAAGCCAACTGCCAAGATCTGATTTCACAATGACCCAAAATTCATAAAAGTCACCGTTACGTTGGATTCAATAATAGATAGTCGAGCGTTGACAAAAATATTGTAACACTTTATACCAGTATTTTTGAATCACTATCCTATTTCAACCCTTCCTGCCCAAAACCTTTTGAAATTTTTAAGCATAACATATGTTTACTTCTTTCCTTGAAACAGGAAAACAAATAATGAAAAATGTAATGATAGTTGCTATATACACCACTTCAATATTCTGGTTAGGTTAGAATGGTCACAGTGCTAGCGCAGATGTCCGTATGGCATCTCAAGTGCTCCTCTGCTATTGATAGAGTAGGGATTTATTTATTAGCGTTATATCCTAACTAAAATAAATATCAGCTTTTCTTTCATTCTTGTGTCACCAAAAGGAAGAGGTGGTTTTAAAAAATAATATTTCGCAGTCTCGTCATGGTTTTTTTTTTTTTTTTTTTTTTTTTTTTTGTATATATTTTAACTAGAATCAATATTAGCTTTGTTTGTTTGTTTTATGCAATGAAAAAGTAGACATTTATTTCTTTTCTTTTCTTTTCTTTTCTTTTTTTTTTTTTTTTGAATGTTGAGATTGTTTATTTGACATATATATATATATATATATATATATATGTGTGTGTGTGTAACAAAAACTAAAGCAATTCAGACGTCTTTACTGAGATTCTAATAAAGTAATTACGGTAGCTGAGTTGTCAAAATTCATGTAAGGATGTATTTATTTATTTGGATATCAACTAGAAGGTGTAAATAAAAAGGTGAAGGAGTTGATAAATTTTTGTTACCCACAGAGTTCATATATTGTATGTACATACACATGCACACACATACATGCACATACATACATGCACATACATACATGCACATACATACATACTAAAGTTACATTCATTACATGAATAAAATCTAAAAAGGATACATAAAATATAGGTTTGATTATTGATCTGTATAACTCTTGTTGAAATCAGTTTGATAGATTAGTTGAAATACAAAATGGATTTTTTTTTTTTTTTTTTTTTTCCATTTTTTTTTTTTTTACGTGTTAGATTATCTAATGCTTTTTATTGAACCTTGATTTGATTGAGCTTTCTGTGAGAGTGAGTGAGTGAATGAGAGTTGTGATTGAAAAATAATTGAGTTTGGTTAACATGTAAAGGATATCCTGATATGTAGTACTTTTTTTTTTTTTGTAAATATAAAGATGTATATGATTTTCATATGTTCTAAATGATTGAAGAAACTGTGGGATCATGTCTTTTACTCTTGTAATGTGAGGTATAATTTTTTTTTTTTTCACATAGAAAAATAAAATAAAATTGAAAGACATGAAAAAGGAAAGACGTACATGATTATATTAATTATTGTTTCATGTCAAAGGATTGACTTCTTTTTGTATATCTATATCTATTTTTTAGGGTATGTAAAAAAATAAATAAATAAATAAATAAAAAATAAATAAAAAAATAAAAAAAACTGGTTTGGTATACATTTTTTCAATTTTTATTTATTTATTTTCATTCTTAACCTTCTATAACACTTCTTCTTACTGCAGTTCCCCTCTCTCTTCAAGCTCATATCTATCTAAGTCACATTAAATGATCAATATATATATATAGATGGAGTTAGTTGTTCATGTGTTAGGGTAAACTATCATTTAATTAAAATAATATTAGCACAAAGTTGAAAATCATATTTTACATTTTTATTTCTTACAATCCCATCCAGCTTTGAATATGAACAAGTAAGACACAAGACAGGTAAAGTAAGTAAAATGAGAGTAGGGAATAATGGAGGAAATGAGTAGGGAAATGAAATAGAAACCAAAGACTAGGAATTACTAAGAGATAGGAAGATTATTGGTGAATTGTCGGCCAGTAACTTATTTAAGATATGTAAACTGGACTGATAAAATTTTTAACTCAATAATTATTGAAAATATTAAAATATTATAAAATTAATATTTTAACTTCATTATGTTACTAATTTATTACATTTCTTAAACTTACTTAAACTTATTATATTTTTAATAAATTTACTTCTTTAAGTAATTTTTTTATTCTGTCAACTCAACTTCTTTTTAATTTTATTTAAACAATTGAGTTAAAAATTAATAATAATTAAGGCAAAGTTGTAGATCTAAGAGCATCCCCAGCCATGTTGGTAAAGTGGTTCAGTATGGATATTTTACCAACTTATTCCCCAATTGTTGATCAATTAGACTCTAGTAACTAATTTATTCTGTAGTTATATAATCAAGTGAGAAACGTTTCTTGAGTAGCTTCTGTGATTGCCAAAACCTTGCGCCACTTTTTTTCAACTCAAATATTATCTACTGAATCCAGACGTGCCTCATTAATTACTTATCTGTTTTTTCACCCTCGCGTCGCACAACAATAACCAAAACTATTCATTAAATTACTACATAGATTTGCATTACACAATCCAGTCACTTCTTCTCATCTTTAATAACTCAATAATAACTCATTTATGTCAACTGAATCTACAAAAAAAGGTCCCCTAATTGACACACCCAAAAAGAACAATTTTCTCTGTCATGGATGAGCATCAGCAAGCAGCCTGAGTGCTCCATATTTGACTTACAGTCCTCTGTTTTCAATACACATTATATAGCTGTATATTGTTAGAAATTTTAAGAAATAGAGTTTTCCCAATGCAAAAATGGTGGTCATACATGGTTAAGTTGTAGGAACTATTTGTATTAAAGTAGTCTTTTACAAGCTGGTGATGTCCATCAATGTGATGGTGATTAATAAATATTTTTTGTGGGCTTTATTACTTGAATTCATTGACTCTAAAAGTTCTCTAAATATGATTTCTTCTTCTTCAATATATTTTAGTTCACCTATAATGTGCATGAATTGTTGTTCCAAGCTATTGTGGATGATGTTGTATGAGTTGAAGTGTGAAATGGATGTGCTAATAGTTATTGAATGAGTTACATGATTGATGAATATTTTTTAACGTTTGTTTAGTTAAAGAATTTGCTTATGGCTGATGAATGTTGAAATTAAGTAACAAATGGTGCCAGTAAAATGAATATAGCTACTGAATGTTTGCTGAAACAGCTTCAGATGCTCTAAGCTCACTGTATTTACTGGAGCTCAGACCTTGCTTGAGGTTAGCTAGAGGGGGGCCAGGGAGAGCAAAAGAGAGTTAAGGTTGTTAAGGTTTTAATCTGAGAATTTAAGGTTCCTATTAAATTTTATAAATCATTTCTTTATTAAAATTTGATTTTTTTTATCTTGGTTTCATAAAAGTTTGACTTTTAATTCTATTTATTAAATCTTAGTTACATTCATTTAACTCTATTACTCTTCTCAAAGTTTAAATTATGTTTAAAATAATTAATTTAACTTTGTTTTCGTTCATTTAATTCAACTTTTATTGCACTTTAATTTTATTATTACTTTATCAAGGGATAATGTTTACTTTAGCAATTTCACATTGTATTTGCTTTTTGATATAAAAGGGGTTTTATTTGTATTGTTTTTGATCATCCTTTTTTTATAATAGGGTGTGTCAGTTCTGGAACATTGGAATTTACAAATCCACACTTATTTAAGTGCAGATTTCTAAAACACACAAGCCCCAACACTGGTGGAGCTCAAAATGAAATAAGTCACTTATTTCACTCAAATCTACACTTTCTCAACCAAAAGTGCCAATTTCACCATACACCTCATTTCACTGATTTGTCAGAATCATCCCATTCATACTCAGCACTTTGAAGCATAACACTTTATAACTCAAAAAATTGTACATAATTTACATTTTCATACCATATAAGAGCCATACCTTCCTTGCTCTCAAATCATGATAAGCTACATCAAGAAATGAATTTCACAGCTCTCACAGGGTTAAAAAAAAGATGACTGGTAGGCAAGTCGTTTTTGAGAAACTTTAGAGTAAACCATGAAGTAATATTTAAGGAACCCTATTGTACATCCTTTAGCCCTGTACAGGTATCATTCACATCAGTATTTTGAATAATATGAGAAATCAGAGTAGAAAAAAGCACCATCAGCAAATATGTGTGAATGACAAAAGCTTTGCACTAACCAAAACTTTCAGTTTTACTAAACCTCTGAGGCGATTTCAAATATTTATTTTACTCAAATTTTATAAATGAAGAAAACGCGTTATTTGAATTACTAATATTATGAGGAAAAAACTCCTTAATGATAAAATTTCCTATGTAAAGTAACCTAAAAGATATTTCATTTTGATTGATTCTGCTTATTAAATTTGAATTTCAATAAGGATATATTAATATAAATTATAGAAAGATTAAACATAAAAATTTTATTGCAACAATTATACAAAAATATCTATCAGTAAGTTTTCTCAATTATTTCAATTTAGAATTTCAGATTTGATTTAAATCTAAGGTGATTATTGAAAACATGTCCAGCCAAAAAAAAAAGTGCTACAATTACCATGGAAGCTGAAATTTACAACATAATTATATTTATATAATCTATCATTAAAATAAATCTTTCCAACACCAAATATAATATAGCTTTCATAAATTATATTTCATTAGAACTAGTGGAAAGGTGTATAGAGAAATATTTTTTTACTAATTTATAAGAGTTTTAAATATTTGTGACTAATTAATTTAACAGTCCATAATAGGGGGTATCAAAGTTCAAAATTTATAATTATTTGAAAGGTATTTAAAGAAACAAAAATAAAGCTACAGAGTGAACATTAGTTCTCACTAAAAAGGTGTTTTTGGGGGAAAATATACCCTATATGGAAAACTAATCATGGTGGATGGGGTGGAAAAAAGAGGTATTTTAATATGGAATATTTTTAGCTTTGATGCACCCTAATAAATTTCTATGTGAGTTATGTTGTCTGTTGAAATGAAAGAAAGTTAAATTTTTTTTTTCATTAAACCAAAAAAGCCCCTCATATATATATAACATCATTTGAATTTTCATAACTGAAGAACAAAGTAAAGTATAAAAAAAAATTATTTTTTTCATGCACATAAAAAAAGGTTTTCTTTCATTCATCATTTATATTGAATTTTTTGTATCATATAACACAATTCACCTGGGAAATAAATTGATGTCACTTTCTGGAAGGTTTCTACCAATAACAGGATTCTTTACTTCAGTCAATTAAAGGGACCTTCTAGAAGGTTCCAAATTATTCTTCTGGTGATAAAAATTAGGCTTAACTAATATATGAGATTCATATTATATTTAAGAGTTGAAATATATTTTCATGACCAAAAATTGATTTTCAAGGTGATTTTTCACAGTAAGATAAGTTTTTCATCCACAATTAAAGTAGAAAAAACTTTTTCCAGAGCTCAATTGATGGTTCTCCCTCATTCAAATTTAGTGATTAAAATATTCTAGTCAAAAATATTGCCATTAAAAGTTTAGTCTCTCATTAGCACCTTGGCACAAAAATTTATAAATCCCTTATGAAATGTATTAAGACTATTTTAATTGTAAATATTTTATAATAATTATTCACCATAATTTCAAGAAAAAAATATTGTAATTAAAATGAATCATTTTTCTAAGAATTTAATGTATATGAAATTATCAATTCTTTTCAATATTCAAATTTATTTAGTTAATTATTGTGACATCACAGAAATATTTTTTTAATCAATATATCATATTAATCCAGTTAAAACTTCTTTTGAAGAATTAAACATCTGTTTAGTTTATGAAATTATTATTTTTTAAACATTTTGATAAAATATTTCAAAATAATTCTTTATAAAAAGAAATAACTCTTTATTAAAAACAAACTAAATAAAAAAGGTTAATTTTCCAGTAGCTCTATAAGTATATTATGTTTTTCCCTTTTTTTTACCCATGTATAAATTTTCATATCCCTTTTATCACCCCCAGTGGACCCCCACCAGGCCCAACATGGGGCTGAGAAAGGGCTTACAACTTTCTAACCTAGTTACATTAACAATGTTTAACTTTAAAAAAAAATCCAATTCCCTTAAAATAGCTTCCACCTTATTTATTTACTTACAAAATACAACCTTTCATCATATTTAGGAATTTTTGTTGCTTTTTTACTTCACCTGATACTTTATAATCCTATACTTGTTTCATAATAAATTTATGAAGCACCTACTCAAATGTTATTAAAAAAGAATCATAAAAGAAAATAATTTTGGGGAAAAATTCATTATATTTTTTATTTTTCAATAAAAATTTATATATTTTATTGGCAGGTCATCTAGAAGAAGGAGAGAAAGAAGGAAAAAAGAAGAGATAGAAAAGGAAAATAAAGAAAAGGTTTGTAGTAGTAATTGAGAAATTAGATATAATTAAGTTAATGGAGATAAATACAATGACACAATAGTAGATTCAAGTGATAATTAATATATTTAATGTAATAAGTTATAACTCAATGCGCCACAACAAATAATTATTGTTAATAGACTTATGGCAACCTTAGAATTATATAAAATTTAGATTAGAATTGTAGTACTGATAAAAATAATAATAATTTGTATTATATTTAAAATATGATAAAGTATGAGTGTAATAAGTGATGATCTACCAGAGAGGTTTCCAAAGCCCTTTTATAGGCAAGAGGACCTTCTGGAGCGGTTCAGTAGTAATTACAAAAGAGTAAGACAATGTGAAAATGATTAAAAGAATTTTAATTAAAAACATACAAAATAAGAGCAATGAATTAAACCTGTCAGGCTGAGGTCAAGTACAAAGATGTGAACTAGCTTGAATGGTCAGTTGTCTAGAAGATTTTAGTGGTCCTATATGAATACTGTAGTACAAATCCAACAAGTATTAAAATAAAACTCAATATAAGGGTCTCAGTAATTCTCATCTCACTAATTATATATGGCTTACAATCTTTATAGTTGGTAGAAAAATAGATTTAATAAATTCAGATACTATTCAAAGACTTTATAAGTACTATTGATCTGTATTGTAATTGTATTGGTTATATGTTTAATTGTAATGATAAAGAATGAAGAAAATAAGACCAAAAACCTCCTCCTTTTATACACAATTACTTCCCCAATGACCCCTATGATTTAACAGCTCAATACACAGTTAATGACGCCTCATCCTAGCCAATAGACATGTTCAGAACCAAAAAGAGTGAGTAGTAACATAATTAGAATGATATCACCTGCTAAAATCCTGTAGTAATAGGGGTAATCCATCAAAAATAAAGAATAAGCAAAAAAGAGCGTATATGCTTATTATACATTAATATAAAAGTCCAAAAAGAGAAAATTAAGACTAATTAATACTTAATAATAAGGGGGACTAACTGTAGAAATTTTGGGGCTAATCATGGCATTATACTATGTGAAATCCCCATTCAAAAATAACCAAAATTGACTGAGAAACCACCAAAAAACCCAAAAAAGGGCGTCAGATGTGGGGTAACTACATGCAGTCCTTTGAAGGCACTTGAACAGGTAAATCCTTGACTAATTTAGCCAAATTTAAGCGTGGTAGTGAATTAAAGTACAAAGAATGAGGTTATTAATGAAACTAGTGCATATAAAGAGGGTCAATGCATTTATAATTAAGCTAGGACACTAAATAAGCGCCTGTTGCCTATTTTAGTGTGTTTACCCACAGTGGATGTAGAATGTGGGGTAATTATAGTGTGAAAAAGCTAACTTTGCTAAAAATGAAGCTATTCACATGGGAAAAATTCAGGCAGTATGTGGCCAGTACACAGAAGCCATTTCTGGCATAAAAAACACCAAATTTAAAAAGTGTTATTTTTATGAATTTGAGTAGCCAAATCAATAGTCCTAATTAAGAAAAATTGATCTGTCAAAGCGCATTTTTAATATTATTAAATTTATAGCGCATATAATCAACTTTAAAATGATTTAAAGTGCATTTCTTGTTTTTTACATAAAACAATGAAAATAACAGCTTTAAGTGTACTCAAAAATTATGTAGCCTTATATTTAAGGCTCTTAAGATTACCCAAACATATTACAACTTAATATTAAATACATAAGACTTATAAAAGGTGGATATATGCATGTATATAAGGTGTTATAATGGAATATTTTGTATGTTATCATAATTTTTCTTATGTATACTATTTGTGTACTCTAATTTATTGCTCCCATGTATAGTCCATGTGTTTAACATAAATTATAAGTACTTTTTACTCAGTCCTGGGAATATTTAGGCTGACACTCACCCACCCAAAAAAAAAACAATAAAAAAATGATAAGTTATACACTTTTTTTATTTTATATTATTTTTCAGGTATTCAGAAAATTCTGTAGCATTAAAGATTAATTCTTTAAAGAAATAAAACATAATAAAATATTATGAGAACTGGTTTCTTAACCTCTCAGCTGGTTTAACAGTAATTTATTTCTGTTTAAATTTTTTAAGAAGGGAGGATAGATTTGAAATTTCTTTTTCAGGTATCCATTTATCAAATTCATTTGATTTCCCCTTAAATCTTAATAAATACTCAGTTCCTTTCTCTTTAGTAAGAATTCTTTTCTTGAGTATTTTTTCAATCTCTGCCTTTTCCACAATTTCTTCAGGTTGCTTTTAGGCCTTCCTCTTCTTTTTGGAAATAAGTCAGGATCATTTGCATGGTAAGGTTTTAATAATGAGATAGGGAAAACTGGATGTTTCCTATCATATGGGGCATATAATATGACTTCCACAGCATTATTACCAACCATTTTTCTTACTAAAAAAGTTCCTACAAAGGGATCCTTCAATTTAACATTACCTTGTAAGTTAAAATGTAGTGTTGAAATTAGGACTTCATCTCCTTTTTTGAATTCAAATTCTTTATGAGATTTATCCCACCTTTTTTTTCATATTCAAATACTTTTTGGATGCATCCGTCTGCATGCTTTCTACAAATTTGTTGCATATGAATAAAGGATTTAGTACCAGGGTGTATATCCAACCTTGTTAATTTATTTAAATGATTTACTGGGGTATTTGGTACATATCCCAGCCAGAGTTCAAATGGTTTTTTCTCTGTTACAGAATGAGTTGTGCTATTATAAGCAAATTCAAGGCCAGGAATTCATGTTACCCAGTCATGTGTTAATTTCTCATTGTTTTTGTATTTTAATCCAAAGGCACAATATCTTCTGATCATATCTTCTAGAGTCTGTATCATTCTCTCAGCCAGCCCATCAGTTTGTGGATGGTGTGCTGTAGACAATTTCAACTGACAACCTGTTACTTCCATCAAAGATGTCCAGAACTCTGAAGTAAATTTAGGGTCTCTGTCAGAGATTATGGTTTTAGGGAACCCAGCAGTATTAATCATTTGAGTCCACCATAGTAATGCCAAGTCTTTTTCAGATACCTCTTTATGGGTAGGGATAAATTTACACATTTTTGTTAATCTATCGACAATTACCCAGCAAGAATTGAAACTTTCTTTTCCTGCTAATGGCAAGCCAGTGACAAAATCCATGTTTATAATTTCCCATGGAGCTTTTGGCTTCTCTATTTGTTGTAACAACCCAGATCTCTTCCCAGTTAATCTTTTAGATTTCTGAAAAGAGTCACATGTTTCAATGTATTTTTGGACATCTTCTTTCATGTTTATCTGCCAGGCTGTATTTTTAACTCTGGTTAATGTTTTGTTAAAATCAAAATGACCAGCTAAGATGTCATCATGACAAGTACTCAACATTAACTCTTTCATAGAAGGTGGTATTACTATTACATTACTTAGCCTTTTCTGTAATATATATATCCATCTTCAATCGACAGTTTACCTTTTTTCAACGCATTTTTAAACTTTGGAGGAAAGGTTTCAATTAATGCACTCATGGAGGAATTAGTTGGATCACTTAAAATGGTAGATAATTTAGCCAAATCTTTATCAGATGAAGAATTTTCCAATATAGTTTGCATAAACTCTTCCTCTAAATCCACTATATAAATCCCAAATATATGTATAACCTCATTTTCAGGTACATAAGCTGGGTTGTCAGCATCATTTGGCAAAGGACTTCTGGATAATGAATCCACATTAGAATGCAATGTTCCTGCTCTATGAGTGATTTTCATTTTTCCTCTGTACTCTTGTACAGCTAGTTGCCATCTAAACATGTGCCTATTAGGTGTTTTCATGTTTAGTAATGATTTTACTGCACTGCAATCTGTTATTAATTTAAACTTCTGGTCTTCCAGATAGTAATGAAGTTTCTCCAAGGCCCACACAATGGCTAAAAATTCCAGTTGGGTGGAACCATACCTTACTTCTGTCTTTCTTAAGGTTCTGGATATATAACAGATAACTACTTCAGATAGTTTTCCATTTATCATCTGTTTTTGCTGTAAGGCAGCACCTAACCCTATGAAACTTGCATCAGTGTACAAGATAAAAGGTAGATTAAAATCTGGATGTCCTAATATTGGAGCTGAAATTAAACACTCCTTCAATTTATCAAAGGTGTGTTGTCTTTCATTATTCCAAATGAAAGCTTCATTTTTCCTTATTAATGTTGTTAAAGGGGCTGTAATTAATTGGTAGTTTTTTATATACTGCCTATAATATCCACATATACCTAGAAAACTTTGAGCATCTGTCAAATTCTTAGGTATACTAATGTTATTTATTGCTGCCACTTTGTTTTGGTCAACACAAATTTTTAATCCAGATACAACATGTCCAAGTACTTTCAAGGATTAAAACCCAAACTTACATTTTTTCAATGCAATTGTCATATTAATTTCATCCATCTTTTTAAATACTCTTTTCAGGTGATTTAAATGTTCATCATATATTTTTGAGAACACTATGATGTCATCAATATAAACTAAAAGCCATCCTTCAATCATTTCCTGATGAAAAATACTATTCATCAATTTTTGGAAGACTGAAGGCGCATTTTTTTGGCCAAAAGGCATTCTCACATATTTATATATCCCTACGTGTGTGGTTATGAGTAAGAAATTCTGAGAATTCTTTTCCACAGGAGTCTGGTGGTAACCTTTGTTTCCATCCAGAAAGGAAATATATTTTTCTCCTTGTAAGGTAGCATGGATAGAAGCTATCCTTGGTAGAGGGTAAATATCATCCACAGTGAATGTATTCAGAGCTCTGTAATCACCACATAATCTTACCTTATCTTTTTCATAAGAGATTAAAACTGGTGAAATAACACAATACTTAGGTGTTGTGTCTACTTTTTCAAAAATACTCATTTCTAACAACATTTTAATGTTATCTTCAATGTCTTTCCTTTTTGCAGTAGAAGCTGGGTAAGGTTTCTTTTTCAAGCTGCCAGTAATATTATCCAGATCAAAACTTAAAGAGATTTTCATCTCATGGTCTTTGACCAATCCTAGTTCATTTGAACCATGAGCAAATGCCATAGGATATGATTTAATCAATCTCAAAATATTTTCTTCTTCAATTTTTGAGAGTTGAGGACTGAAAGAGGCATTTTGGATTTCATTTTCCAATTCAACCACTTCATTGGTGGTTCTTCCACCTTGCAGTTGTTCTTCTCTAGGAGAAATGGCATACACTGAATTTTCAGAACATATCTTGAATTTTCTCTTACCATTCACTCCTATGGTGAAACACCTGTTTTCAGAATCTAGTTTAATGCCAAATTTTGTCAATAAATCATTGCCAATAATAAACCAATCACTACAATTATTATTATCCATTACTAGAAATTCACACACTGATCTGACATATCCATTATAATATTTAAAGAATACAGCTTTTTTGTATTTGCCAATTGGATTTAATACTGATCCAAAACCCCTCCAGTTCTTTGTCTGTTCAGGTTCTAGTTTTTCCTTATACTTACTATCTAGTTTCATTAATGTATTGATTGAAACTACACTACCTGCAGCCCCAGTGTCAAGAATGGCATTCATTTATTTTCCACATATAATAACAGGTGCTCTAATAGGTGTTATTTTTTAAGTATCATGAGATACATCTTTGATAATTTCAGCTTCTTCAATGGAAGTTAAAGATGTATCTGTATGAGGTATTGCATCATTTATGAACATAATATCCTGTTCTAATACATATATCTCATTTTCATCATCACTGTAAGAAATGTTACTAGAACAATCCTCACTAGATTCCTCTTTTTCATCTTTGTGATTACTTTGTTCAGAATCTTGTGAGTTTTCAATAACATTTATTATTTTCTTACAAGTATGAACTTTAGCCCAAGGTTCATTAAATTTGTATCAAGTGTTATTTTCTTGTCTTTTAGGGACAAGGGGAGCTGAAGGTTTTTTCTTCTCCACTGGTAACCTATTGTAGTAGGTTTTACTACCTCAACACTTTGTTTGTAATTATTATACCTGGTTTCATATTTGTGTTTCAATAATATTTCATTGCATATATTACTATACCCAGAAGTATCTCTGATGGTTTCAGTTCTAGCTACAATAATGTCTCTGACTGATATAGGCAATTTATATATTATTTTTTCTTTCCACTCATCACAATCCATTTTTGGATCCATGGCTTTCATGATTTTTATTAAATTCATTAAAAATACCATGGGTTTATCTCCAGCATTAGGATTATATCTGGCTTTCTCATACAATATTTGTTTAGTGATTCTAAATTTTGGGCCACCAAATTGCATTTCAATTAGTGACTTCCATTCATTCCAGGAGTAGTTAATTCCATCACTCAATACAGATTCAAACCATAAGAAGGCCACATATATAAATAAAGATATCAATTTTGATGTAACTTCTTCATCAGGTAATTTGTATGAAAATTTTAAGTAATCAGTTCTCTGAATGAATTGCTGTTAATCAGATTTTGAATCTCCGTAAAAAGAAGGGTACTGATCTAACTTAGACCAGTTCTTTTGGCAAGTGTTTGCTTCCCTAACCTGAGGAATATTGAGTAATTAACTTAATTTAGAAAGTTGATCATTTATTTCATCCTTTACTGATTTTGTATTCTCAGAGCCCATGACACTATCTTCATGTTCAATCCTTGGTTTATCATCTGAGTGTTTCATAAAAACTGGTACTATTTCCACATAAGAGGTATTATCTTCTACTTTATCAGTATTTTTCAAAATGTTAGCAATTTTGATTTCTACTCTTTGTAACCTATCTTTTATTGCAGGTACATGAGTTAAGGAATCATTCACATTTGAAAGAGACAATTTTACACGTCCCTCTATGGTAGCCATAATATTCTGAGAATTTTCCAATTTGTTTTCAAAATTTTTAATCTCAGAGTTTAACTTTTGTTTTCATTGATTAATTCATTATTGGAATTCTCAATAATTTTTAACCTATTAGCTGTTGTACTCAATTATTGTGTGAGATTTAATAATACACTTTCTGTATTATTGTTTGACTCTCTAGAGAATTCTTCCAATTTTTCAATTCTTAATAATAATTTACTAATTATTTTTGATTCCATTGGATTTTCTTTTAGAAAATATTCAATTTTTTCTGTGTCCAATTCAGAAGACTCATCATCAGGCTCAAGATTCAATTCATTTGGTTCCATTTTTATATTTATAGCATTATCCTGGTGGTCAATAAAACTATGTACATTGTCCTCATTTAAAGACAAGTTTAACATGTAATTTTCAAATGAATAACTTTTTAAATCCTTATCAATTTTATCCAAGAACTCTCTATCAATTTCATTACCTATAAGTAATTCATTGTTAGGATTATATAATTGATCCTGAGAAGATGGATGACTTAAAAAGGTCTTATTCCATTTCTCCTGCCTATCCTTGGCTTTACCCTGTAAGGGTGACTGCTGGAGCCCTGCTGTTGAGGTTTATTGTAGTTTTTGGAGTACCAATACCACTTCCATTTGCTTACAGTAATTTTTTGGTCCTCCTCTTGGGCTGAAGGTGTTACTATGGAACTTTTGGGTGCCACTGTTGGTGGTTGAGCTTTTATTTCTACTAGAGCTTGATTGACTTCTACAAAAACCTGAGCTGCTCTATTTTTCAGATTGTTTATCTGGTCCACTATATTTTTTACTCTTATTGTCAAGGTGTTCAGTAGAGTGGAGAGGGAGTGAATTTTTTCTTGTAAGGTATTTCTTGTTTTCTTTATTGATACCTGTTTTAACAGTTTTTCCCTTTCCTCCAGAGACATTTGTGGAGTGTTGCTGTTTGTGGGGGAATCCTGGCCCTCCATTTAAAATTCCTGTAACAGGTCATTCAGCTCTGTATCTTAAGCTATAAGGTTTTGCCTTATTACTCACAATATCATTGTTTTCACACATTTTTACATGGAATTTAATCAAAGAATTGAAATTTGAGATTTTTAAAACTTCAAAAAAGGAGTTTTATCAGTATTTATCAATACCACTGAAGATAATTTTATTGCTTACTTGTAGGTATGAAGTGAATTTATAAGTTCCAAAATTCAAATATGCTTTTATGTGGTCACTTGATTTAACTGGTCTACAATATGTAGCCGTGTTTTTATATTTAAAAAAGAAAATCTGTCAGTAAGATTCTTTCTAAATATTTAATAAATTTTACAAACCAATAAAAAGGGATTAAGATTCCTCTTAAAAGAAAATAATTAATCATTTTAATTGGTTTATCATCTGCAAAGATCACAAATTTAATTGTTCTATTGACAGACTCCCACTAATAACAATTTTATGTTAAATTAATGGTAAAAATTTTTATCTGCAAAGATCACAAAATTAATTGGTCTATTGACAGACTCCCACTAATAACAAATATATGTTAAATTAGTGGTAAAATTGTTGATTCAATATCACAATTTTATTATATAACAGGGCTTCTTTTCTGAAATCACTATATAAGTGACCTTAACCTGTTGTAATTATCCAAATATTTCTATAGGGATTCTATTTACTTGTAGCCTCTTTTTTTTGAATTTTTACTTACTGGAAGATAACCAACAGAATTCTTGAGGAAAGGCCCCCAATTTTCAGGCTGAGGTCAAGTACAAAGATGTGAACTAGCTTGAATGGTCAGTTGTCTAGAAGATTTTAATGGTCCTTTATGAATACTGTAGTACAAATACAATAAGTGTTAAAATAAAGCTCAATATAATGGCCTCGGTAATTCTAATCTCACTAATTATATATGGCTTACAATCTTTATAGTTGGTAGAAAAATAGATTTAATAAATTCAGATACTATTCAAAGACTTTTCAAGTACTATAAATATGTATTGTAACTGTATTGGTTATATGTTTAATTGTAATGATAAAGAACAAAGAAAATAAGACCAAAAACCTCCTCCTTTTATACAAAATTACTTTCCCAATGACCCCTATGATTTACCAGCTCAATACACAGTTGATGATGCCTCATTCTAGCCAATAGATATGTTCAGAACCAAAAAGAGTGAGTAGTAACATAATTAGAATGATATCACCCACCAAAATCCTGTAGTAATAGGGATAATCCATCAAAAATAAAGAATAAGCAAAAAAGAGAGTATACGCGTATTATACATTAATATAAAAGTCCAAAAAGAGGAAATTAAGACTAATTAATACTTAATAATAAGGGGGATTAACTGTAGCAATGTTGGGGCTAACCATGACATTATACTATGTGAAATCCCCATTCAAAAATAACCAAAATTGACTGAGAAACCACCAAAAAACCCAAAAAAGGGCGTGAGATGTGGGGTAACTACATGCAGTCCTTGGAAGGGGATTTCACGGGTAAATACTTGACTAATTTAGGAAAATTTCAGCATGGTAGTGAATTAAAGCGCCAAGAATGAGGTTATTAAAGAAATTAGTGCATATAAAGAGGGTCAATGCATTTATAACTAAGCTAGGACACTAAATAAGTGCCTGTTGCCTACTCTAGTGTGTTTACCCACAGTGGACGTAGAGTGTGGGTTAATTATAGTGTGAGAAAGCTAAATTTGCTAAAAATGAAGCTATTTGCACAGGAAAAATTCAGGCAGTATGTGGCCAGTACACAGAAGCCATTTCTGGCATAAAAAACACCAAGTTTAAAAAGTGTTATTTTTATGCATTTGGGTAGCCAAATCAATAGTCCTAATTAAGAAAAATTGATCTGTCAAAGGGAATTTTTAATATTATTAAATTTATAGTGTATATAATCAACTTTTAAGTGATTTAAAGTGCATTTCTTGTTTTTTACATAAAACAATGAAAATAACAGCTTTAAGTGTACTTAAAAATTATGTAGCCTTATTTTAAGGCTCTTAAGATGACCCTAACATATTCCAACTTAATATTAAGTACATAAGACTTATAAAAGGTTGATATATGCATGTATATAAGGTGTTATAATGGCATATTTTGTATATTATCATAATTTTACTTATGTATACTATTTTTGTACTCTAATTTATTGCTCCCATATATAGTCCATGTGTTTAACATAACTTATAAGTACTTTTTACTCAGTCCTGGGAATATTCAGGCTTACAAAACCCATGAATAAACAACCACTTTCCCACCATAAAGTTCTAAATAAATAGAATTAATATAATGAATAACTACATGAGTATGAAAACTGAGAACTGTGAGAAAAAAATCTAAAACAGGTAATATAAATAGCTGAAAAGGTTTAATTAAAACAAAAGGAATTATTTTCACGCTTTTATTATATATAATAAATCTTAATTTGTATAAAGAAAATTAAATTAATCATTTTAACCATTTCAAGTAATTTAATTATTAATTTAATTGAAACAACTAATTAATTTAATAAAATAACCTATTTAGAATGAGAAATTAACTTTTTCATATTAAATAAGTGTTTTACTTAATTTAGTAATTTTAGTGACACAATTAAGGGTCAAGGAAGTGCCCAATATTTGTGGATAGTATTATATGATAAGTTGTATTTAGTTTATATAAATTTTATTATTCAATTGTAATTACATTATAAGTTGAATTTTACACTTATAATATAATCTTAAATAATTAATTTATTGATTTAGAATTATTAAATACATACAAAATGTGCTATGATGTTATATAATATAATATCCTTTTATGTAATAAAAAGTTTCTTAATAATAAATATAAAAATTATATTACTTATAAAATATTTATATAATTTTATTCAATAAGATTTTTTATTGTAACTACATAAAATGTATAGCATTATTCCCTTAAATGATTCCAGTAATTTATCATATATTTTACTGGGCTCCTGAGATAGCCTGGCTGACACTCCCTCACTTTAAAAAAAACAATAAAAAAATGCTAAGATTTTTTCTTTTTATACTTTTTTAACAGAGTAGGAAGATTTGAAATTTCATTTCCAGGTATCCATGCATCATGTTCAGATGACTTGTTTTTATATCTCAATAAATATTCAATACCTCTTTCAGAAGTGATAATTCTATCATTGAGAATTATATCAATTTCTGCAGTTTCAGTGACTTCCTGATGGTTTTTCTTAGGTCTTCCCCTTCTTTTGGTAAATAAGTCACAGTTGGAAGTGTAAGGTTTAAGTAAGGAAATGGGGAAAACAAGGTGTCTCCTATCATATGGAGAATACAATACAACTTCTACTGCATTATCTCCAACCATTCTTTTAACAACAAATGGTCCCACAAAAGGATCTTTTAATTTGTTATTTCCTTGTAAATTGAAATGGACAGCAGATATCAACACTTCATCACCCTTGTTAAATGTGTATTCTTTATGGGATTTATCCCATATTTTCTTCTCATATTCAAATGCTTTATCAATACAGCTTTGAGCATGTTTTCTGCATAGCTGTTGCATTTGCATAAAAGATTTTACACCAGGGTGTAGTTCCAACTTAGGTAATTTATTATTGAGAATTTGAGCAGGAGTACTTGGGACATAACCTAACCAAAGCTCAAAAGGCTTTTTCTCAGTGACATAATGAACAGTGCTATTATATGGAAATTCAAGACCAGGCAATAGAGTGACCCAGTCATAAATAAATCTGTCATTGTCTATATATTCTAAACCAAAGGCACAATAACTTCTAATCATATCTTCCAGAGTTTGAATCATTTTTTCAGCTAGACCATCAGTCTGAGGATGGTGAGCTGTAGACAATTTCAACTCACAGCCACAAATATCCAACAAAGAGGTCCAAAACTCAGAAGTAAATTTTGGATCTCTATCAGAGATAATGGCTTTTGGAAATCCAAAAATATTAAAAATGTAAGACCACCATAAGAAAGCTAATTCTTTGGTGGATACATCTTTGTGGGTGGGAATAAATTTGCACATTTTGGTGAATCTATCCACCATTACCCAACAAGAGTTATAACTGTCTTTACCTACTACAGGAAGACCAGTGACAAAATCCATGCTAATGATTTACCAAGTAGCATCAGGTGCTTCAATATGTTATAACAATCTTACTCTATTACCTGTCAATCTCTTAGATATCTGACAAGAATCACCAGATTTGACATATAATTTAGTGTCTTCAGACATATTAGCCCACCAAGCGGTGTTTTTGATTCTGATAATGGGTTTTTCAAGATCAAAAAGTCCTACTAATATGTCATCAAGACATAGTTTTAAGATGGTTTCTTTCATAGAAGGAGGAATAACAATGACATTGGTCATTTTTCTCCTGTAGTAAATATAACCATCTTAAATGGAAAACTTTCCTTTATTCAAAGCACTCTGGTACTTTGGAGGAAGAGTTTTTATCAATGCTTGGATAGAAGCATTCTTTGGATAATTCAATATTGTAACACATTATTTAAATCAGAATCTTTTTCATATGAATCTAAAATTAATTGTAACAGTTTCTCTTCTATATCCACAATGTATATACCATGTATATGCACTGTATCATCTTCAGGTACATAGGATGGATTTGATACATCTTTTGGAAGAGGTAATCTGGACACCATATCAAAATTTGAATGAACATTTCCAGCCCTGTGAATAATAGTCATTCTACCTCTGTATTCTTGAACAGCTAGTTGCCATCTAAACATATGTCTATTTGGTGTTTTCAGGTTTAAGAGGGATTTCACAGCACAGCAATCAGTAACTAATTCAAATTTTTGATCATCTAATTAGTAATGAAGCTTTTCTAAATCCCATACAACTTCTAAACACTCTAATTGAGTGGCACCATATTTCAATTCACTTTTTCTTAAGGTTCTTGAAATATTACAAATTACTACTTCTGAAACTTTTTCATTAATAATTTGTTTTTGATGAAGAGAAGCTCCAAGGCCAATAAAGCTTGCATCTGTATAAAGAACAAAAGGCTTATTAAAATCTGGAAGGGCAATGATTGTAGCTGACATTAAACATCTTTTTAATTTATCAAAAGCTCTTTGACTGTCCTCATTCCATATATAAGCTACATATTTTCTTGTTAGTTTGGTAAGTGGTAAGGCTATGACTTGATAATTTTTTATGTATTTTCTATAGTAGCCACACATTCCCAAAAAACTCTGTATTTCTTTTACAGAAGTTGGTGCTGACACATTTTGGATAGCAGCAACTTTTCCTTGGTCTACACAGATCTGTAAGCCAGACACAACATTACCCAGGAATTTTAAGGATTGAAACCCAAATTTACACTTTTTTAAGGATAAAGTCATGTTAATTTCATCCATTTTTTGGAAGAATTTATTCAAGTGTTGTAAATGTTCATCAAAAGTTTTAGAAAAAACTATGATGTCATCAATATAAACCATTAACAAACCTTCAATAATTTCTTGATGAAATGTCTTATCCATTACTCTTTGGAATACTGGAGGGGCATTTTTAAAGCCAAAAGGCATCCTAACATATTTGTAAATTCCCATATGGGTTGCAATTATCAAAAAAGTTTGGGAAGACTGTTCAACAGGTATTTGATGATAACCTTTATTACCATCCAGACAGCTTATGAATTTTGCACCTTGCAAGGTAGCATGTATAGAGCTAATTCTGGGTAATGGGTAAAGATCATCCACAGTATAAGTATTAAAAGCTCTATAATCTCCCCAAAGTCCAGCTTTATCTTTCTCATAAAAGATTAAAACTGGAGAGATGACACAATATTTTGGTGCAACATCCACTTTTTCAATAAAATTCATACTCAATAAAGTTGAGATATTATCTTCTATATCTTTTCACTTTGTGGGAGAATCTGGGTAAGGTTTTTTCTTTAGGCTAGGAGGTATTTCATCCAAATTTCAAGATAAAGAAATTCTCATTTCATCTTTAACTAATCCTAAAACATGGGAACCATGAGCAAAAGCGATTGGGCAAGATGTAATTAAGGCTACTATTTAATCCTTTTGGATATCAGTTAATTGATCAACAAATGAAACTGTTTCAATTTCAGACAATAATACATTCATTTCCTCTGTTTGTCTACCTTTAAATTGGATCAAATAATTACAAGATTTTAATAAGGGTGTAGAATGCTTTTTAGATGAAGAAATTTTAATTTTTCTTTTCCCATTCATTCCCAAAGTAAAAAAATTGTTTGCAGGATTGAATTTAATTCCAAACATGGTTAAAATATCATTTCCCACAACAAACCAATTGCTTAAATAGTCATTTTTCATCACAAAAAATTCACAAATAGCTCTGACAAAACCACCCTTATATTTAAAAAATACAGTGGTTTTGTATTTGCCAATGGGACATAAAACAGAACCATAACCTTTCCATTTTTCAGATTTTATAGGTAATAATTTGCATTGATAATCCTTATCCACAGAAGCAAGTGCTTTCTCAGACACTACACTTCATCCAGCACCAGAGTCAAGAATAACCTCAACATTTTTACCATTAATAATAACTGGTGCCCTCAAAGATGATATTAAAATGGAACTTTCAGTAATATCTCTAATTACTTCAGAATTTTCTACACAAGATAAGTCAATATCACAATTATCAGACCAATTATCTAAATATTGGATATTTTTTCCTAAAACCAGAACTTCCTGAGAAGACTCATGGTCATAAGAGATATTGCTATCACAGTCACTTGAGGAATAATCATAATCAGCTTGAGTATTTTCAGATTCCTCATTATGCTCTAAAAGATGAATTTTCTTGTCACAAATATGTCCTTTTTGCCATGGTTTGTTACATTTAAAACAAGTATTAGTTGCATATCTCTTTGGGGAAACTGGGGCAGAAGGTCTACCAGTTTTGTGGAGGGCTTTTGTTGGTCATGATAAGATTTAACATGATAGTTTCTAGGTTCATATCTATGATTTAGTAGGACTTCATTACAGATATTAATAAAAGAAGAATTCTCTCTCACATGCTCAGTCCTTGCCACAATCAAAACTCTCAGAGAATTTGGTAATTTATAAAGAATTTTATCTCTCCAAATATAATAATCCATTTTAGGATCCATGGCTGTAAGAATTTTTGTAATTTTCATAAGGAAAACAATAGGTTTTTCAGGAGAGGAGGACACATATTTAGAATTAACATGTAATCTCTGCTGGGCAAGCCTGAATTTGGAACCACCAAATTGATTTTTAATCAAGGTTTTCCACTCTTTCCAAGTGTAATGTTGGTTGTCCAGTAAAACAGATTCATACCACATTAAAGCTACATTGGAAAATAAAGAAATTAGTTTAGAGACAATTTCTTCATCTGGAAATTTATAAGAGTTTTTCAGATTATCAATTCTCTGAACAAAGTGTTGCCAGCCAGATAAAGAGCCACCATCAAAAGTGGGAAATTGATCCAGTTTGGGCCAATTTTTCTGGCTACTGGGATGGTCCATATTTTGATTTGAATTATTTAACATTAATTAATCTTGAAGTTTTTCCAGGTGTTCAGAAATTTCATTATTTACAGAAACAGCTGATTCATGACCATTAAAAGATTTTTTGCTAGTAGCAAAAGATTTAACAGACTCATTGTCAGTTTGTTTAATGGTTGAAATATTGGGATGAAAAGAGCTGCTTTGTTCAGGCTCCTTTCCTTTATTTTTATGCAATTTATTGGCAGCATATTCATGTACATCATAATGATTGGAAGTTTAATCTGAGAATTTTTCCTGTATGTCAGACACAGAATTTCTTATCCTTGGAATTTCAGACATCTGGTCATTTATTTTTGCAAGGGATAAAACATTTATGTCCTCAAAAACTGTGTATCTGGTACTCAGAGCTTGGAAATCATTTTTCAGCTTTTTCAACTCATTGTTTAGAGACTTAATTTCACTTTTCAATGAATACTTCTCTTCAATAAAGGGTTTTAACTCACTCGAAGTTTTATGCAGATTGATATTTTTATCTGAGATAGCTCTATGATCACTTCTTATTTGTTTTTGTTGGCTAAGAATAATATTCAAAGTTTCTTTGATTTTAAAATAGACTGTATCTTGCACAGAAGAGCTCACCTTACAATGTAAGTGCAAATTATTCAATCTATCACTATCATGTACTAATACATCTCTTAAATTTTTGTCTTTTACAACATTAAAATCAAGTGTATCTTTTAATATATCCTCAGAGGTTTTCTCAAGCAAGGTATACACTTCAGGGGAAACAGAAAAATTTTTAATTGCAAGAGAAGGATTAATTAAAGAAGTAGACATTAAATGTAAAGGTTCATCAAATGATAATTTACTAATTACATGATTAGGGCTACTCATTAAAGGAAGTTATCTCTTTAAGGGTTTAACTGTTCTTTCACCATTATCCACAATATTACCTGTGGGAGAAGATTTTTTATTATACATACCAACATGTTTATCAAACAAATTACTTACCATGGCAAGGGAGGAGGTTTCCCCTGTGCCTTCTTTCTTCTGCCTACCTGATAAGGATGGGCGGTTTGTGTCCTGGATGGGCCAGGGTGTTGAGCTACTGGCTTCTGAACATTCTGTTGGTAATGGTTCATCAGGTAATCCTATTTCCACTGTTCCACTTGTAGAGGGTTTTGAATTTGAGTGAAAGAGCTGGGTGCCTGATGGGGCTGAGGCTGAGGCTGAGGCTGAAAGGCTGGGAAAGGAGGAGATTGAACCTTCTTTTGATTTAAGAGCTCCTGCATCTGTTTCCAGAGTGTGTCTACTCTTGCCTTGTACTTCATGCTTTCTGCTTTCAGTTCTTTTATATGGCTGGAAAGATTGTTTATTTGTTGCGTCAGAGGAATCTTTTTTATTTTTATACCCTTTAGAGGATATTCCTGATTGATCTGAGGCTTTAATTCTTTCAGAGTAGTTTTGTGAGGGGTTTTTCCACTTCTCCTAACATTTATATGTCCTGAAGGGTATGAAGATTTCTTTTTAACTGAAGAATTCTTGTAAGTTAATTTTGAAGAACCTACAGATTCATTATCTACATCCACATCAATTTCATCCACATGAAGGTTATCCATGCTGTTTGAAAAACTACTGGACATGGGACTGTGAATAAAAAATTCAAATGTCATTTAATTATTTAAATTTATATTTCAATAAATAAATTATTTCTTGAAAAAACTAAATTCAAAAAAAATAATTAACAATAAAAAATGTAATACAAAAATATGTAATTACAATTGATATTATTAAGAATTACAATTCTTATTAAGGGACCAAACCAAAAGGTTTAATAATTCAACCAAAATAATTAATACCAAAAAAAAATATTTTGTTAATATTGGGACTAAGTACTGAGTACTATTATGGTCAATCAATTTAAATCAAAAAAAATTTCAATAAAATTAAAGTAATAATTTATTTAAAATATTTTATAATGATCTTCTAGGACTAAGAGTTATAACTCTATTATGTTCAACTAGGAAAAAAAATATAAAATTTGAACACTTACACTGAGTGAATCAGAAATTAAGCCACAATCACTGTTATTGCAATAAAAATTTAATAATATAAGTGAGAGGTGCAAAGGTTAACTTACTATAGTGATCGAGAAATCACTTCAAAAGTATATATTATTTAATATATTATAAACCTAAAAGTTCAAACCCAAGTTTGAAACACGGTTGTGGAAAAAGTTTGCTTTTTTGCTTAGGTGGTCTGTGCATAGTTTTGTTTGTTGCAAAAGGGTGTGTTGTTGTTGTTGTTTGGAAAGGCCTCCAATTATCAACAGGAAATCTAGAAGAAGGAGAAAAAGAAGGACAAAAAAAGAGATAGAAGAGGAAAATAAAGAAAATGTTTGTAGTAGTAATTAAGAAATTAGATATAATTAAGATAATGGAGAGAAATACAACGACACTTTATAAGCAATGACACAATAGTAGATTCAAGTGATATTTAATATATTTAATGTAATAAGTTATAACTCAATGTGCGGCAATAAATTATTATTGTTAATAGAATTATGGCAACTTTAGAATTTTATAAAATTTACATTAGAATTGTAGTACTAATAAAAATAATAATAATTTGTATTATATTTAAAATATGATAAAGTATAAGTGTAATAAGTGATGATATACCAGAGAGGTTTCCAAAGCCCTTTTATAGGCAAGAGGACCTTCTGGAGCGGTTCAATAGTAATTACAAAAGAGTAAGAAAATGTGAAAATGATTAAAAGAATTTTAATTAAAAACATACAAAATATGAGCAACAAATTAAACCCATGAATAAGCAACTACTCTCCCACCATAAATTTCCAAAAAAAATAGAATTAATATAATGAATAACTATGTGAGTATGAAAACTGAGAACTGTGAGAAAAAAAATCTAAAACAGGTAATATAAATAGCTGAAAAGGTTTAATTAAAACAAAAGGAATTATTTTTACGCTTTTATTATATATAATAAATCTTAATTTGTATAAAGAAAATTAAATTAATCATTTTAAACATTTCAAGTAATTTAATTATTAATTTAATTGAAAAAACTAGTTAATTTAATAAAATAACCTATTTAGAATGAGAAATTAAACTTTTCATATTAAATAAGTGTTTTACTTAATTTAGTAATTTTAGTGACACAATTAAGGGTCAAGGAAGTGCCCAATATTTGTGGATAGTATTATATGATAAGTTGTATTTAGTTTATATAAATTTTATTATTCAATTGTAATTACATTATAAGTTGAATTTTACACTTATAATATAATCTTAAATAATTAATTTATTGATTTAGAATTATTAAATACATACAAAATGTGCTATGATGTTAAAGAATATAATATCCTTTTATGTAATAAAAAGTTTCTTAATAATAAATATAAAAATTATTTTACTTATAAAATATTTATATAATTTTATTCAATAAGATTTTTTATTGTAACTACATAAAATTTATAGCATTATCCCCTTAAATGATTCCAGTAATTTATCATATAATTTACTGGGCTCCTGAGATAGCCTGGCTGACATATTTCTTCTCAAATTCATGTCCCAAATATAAATTGAATACCATGAGACTTCTATCAAAATGTACTAATATTTTTTCATGTTTTTTCCAAGACCTGGTGATGTTTTTTTCTTCAGTAGGGGGAGTAAATTTTATAAGTGATGCATCAGGTAACTTACTGGTTTTATGTAACAATTTTGGTAGAGGTAGTTTTTCACATCCTCAAGATTTTTCACAAGATAAGGTGGTCATCAATAAAGTTTTTTGGAATTTTTAAAATTTACTATTTTTTTTGGACTCCTTTGGATTTGATTTATTGTTTTTATTCTTGAAATGTGATTGAAGTCACATTCTGAAAAGACACAGCATCTTTTCTCTTGTGTGACTTTATTTCACTTTCTCCAGTTTAACATGATTGATGGAACACAAGAAAAACATATTTTGTTGCATCTAAGTAATAAAAATATATATTTTTAGCCCAATACATTTTTTTCATTTATATTACTAAAATCATGTTTGATACATTAGATTTTCAGATGAACCACAAGCTAACATCTTTTATGGTCAGTCAAAAATTATTAAGTAAGAATTTATTGTTTAGAAAGAACAGGTCATGTGCAGAAAATATGAAACATCTTTTCTGTTCACTTGACTTTCTTTCATTGTACTAGTAAAAGTAGTCCAATGGACCACAAGTTTTCAAAAAATTCTTGTGGCCCAGTGCACAAGTTGAACTGGAGCAACTGAAATGAAGTCATAAGAAAGAAAAGATGCAGCATCATTTCAGCGTGTGACTTAAACCACCTTTAATACATAAAACCCATCAAAAACACTTTTAAAAAATGCAGAAAAGACTTAAAACTTGAATAAAAGTCAAAGAAAACTTGAAATCCTAGAAAAAAAATTCAAAAAAAAAATCTAAAATTTTTTTTAAAAAAAAAAACAAAAAAAAAATAGAAAAATCTCAAAAATTTAAAAAAAAAAAAAAAAAAATATTAAAATTCAAAAAAATGTAAAACAAAATTTAAATTTTTAAATTTTTTTTAAATTTTTAAAAAAAATCTAAAGATTCAAAAATTTCAAAAATTTCAAAAACACTCAAGTAAATTAAGAAATAATTTAATTTATTAAAAAAAATCAAAATTAAAAAAATTGTGAAGAATTGAATGAATATTTAAACTTTTCAAAAAACATCTGGAAACTTTTTTATAGACTCAAAAATACTCAATAAAATACAATTGTTTTTTCACAAGATATTTTCTAAAGAACAATCCTTTTCCTGAAAATTACTTGAAAAATTTTTCAAGAAGAAAAGAAAAATTCATAATCAAAATTCAGATACCGGATACATTGTTGAAGCATTCTTCCAAAAAAAAAAAAAAAAAAAAAAAAAAAGAGGCCACTAATGTACTACTGAGGTAACTCTGGGGGTAGTCTGAGGGACAAAAAATCACTTTCCTACAAGTTGTCTTATATTTTACCCTGTCTCTTAATCTCCTCTTGGACTCTGATTGTGATTCTGATTCTGATCTTGAAGAATATTTTCTTTTTTTATCAAAAGTGGACAGGAAGTGTTACCTTCTTCCAAGAAAGGCTCAAGTAATTCATAACCCCAAGTACACCATACAAACACTTCTTAACCTATCTGGACCCAGTTTTAGACAGTTTTTCAGGACATCTCAGAAATTTTTCTTAGAATGGTTATTTTTATTTGTATATTGACTTTGATTTTGAATTTTCTGTTATAGTCTCTTTTTATCAGGTCTCTTTGTTTTCCTTCATTCACTCAACATGAAATTGCATATTTTCTGCATTGCATAATTTTCAGTCATTCTTTTTTCTTTCATCACTCATATCCAGTTCCTCCTCTCCTCTTTCATCCCTCAAATAATTTGAAGTCAATCGTTTTCTCAACTCATCTCTCCAGGTAAGTCAATTTTTCATTTTTACTTATATATTGGCTAATTAATTCTTTTTTCTTTTTTTTCTTTTTTGTATCTAAATTTTTTTAATAAGTGTTAATTTTTTTGATTTTAAAGGTAAAATTAACCTTTTTTCTTCTCTCCCTCTTTTCTTTCTTTTTTAGCTCCATCATCCTACTCTTCATCCCTCCTTGGTATGTTCATTATTCCCCCTTTCCCCTATTTAACTATTTTTTTGGTTCCATGTAATTGAAACACATACATTGCACGTTTTTTAAGCATTTCACTTGCTTCATATTCGATTTCCTCCAAATTCCAAATTCACTCTTTCTCACTCTATTTTCTCTACCTTTCAATCAAGGTGAGTTTCATCTCCTTTTTTTAATGTCTATATTATATCTCTTTCATTCTATGAAAATTTCATACTTAAATATATGTAGGACTCATATCTGGATAGCAGTGGACTTATTCAACTCCTCATTATGTCATTTTCATCATCACTTTTCCAGTTTTTGTTAAATTTTGAAAATCAGACTTGAAATTAGGGTTAGATTTATTATAGTCAAATTTCCTTTTAAATGAATATTCTACTGAAGGCTATCTATTGGCCAGATGTCTAGAAGAGGAAGAAGAAGAGGGAAGGAACAGAGAGGAGGAGGAGAAAATAGAAGAAAAGGTTTTACAAAAGGGGAAGAAATAAAATAATAAAATAGTTTTAATTATTCTAAAAGAAAAGGCAATGAGGATTCCTTGGAACTTGACACAATAATGAGGGTTATTAAATTATAAAATATTTATTTTAAATAGGAGTTTTTTTCAATGCGCAGCAAACACTGTTATTATTAATAGACCTATTTCAACCTTTAGTTATTTATATAAAATTTAAATTAGATTTGTAATACTAATAAAAAATAATAATAAACGTATTATATTAAAAATATGTTCAAGTTTGAGTGTATAATAAGTGGTGAGGCTACAGGGGGTTACCCAAGGCCCTTATATAGGTAAGGGGCCCTGTGAAGCGTCATAATAAAGTATATACAAAAATTAATAAAAATATAAAAACAATTAAATGATTCTGAGTAAGTATAAGGGGAAATATGACACAATTAAGTAAAACACATGAGTTAGAGCCTAAATATCCACCGATTTAATCCCAAAAAGTTATCATAAAATTAGTGAGTAATTAAATAAGTTTGAGATGCATAAAAATAATTAATTTAATATAAAACATGTCTTATAATCTTTTTAAATAATAACCAATTTATGTGAAACATTAAAATAACTTATTTTAACACTTGAAAAATAATGTAATTAATTAATTTAGTATAAAACACAAATAATCAATTATTTTAATTACTTTTATTAGTGTAATAATTAATTTAATTTAAAACAAATACTTTTTATAACAACATTACTAATTTTTAGGATGAAACATTAATAATATATTTAAATAAGTGTTTTAACTTGTTTAATATTTTGATGACAAAATTAGGGATCAAAAAAGCGCCCAATATTATTGTTTAATAAGATATGTAAGGTTTTATTTAATATATAAATTTATTTAATTAATTTAATTACATTATAAGTTAATTTTATACTTATACTTATAATATATGTTTATAATTAATTAATTAATTAATTATAATTATTAAATACATAAAAATGCGCCATAATTTATAGAATATAATACTTATTATGCTTAATTTAAATTTACATAGAATTTATATAATAATAAAGTTAATATAATACTTATTTTATATATATTTAATAAAATAATTATATCATTTCATTATGCAATATAATATTAATTTATATACATAATTAGCATATTTTTACACCCTCTTTTGGTTCCAGTAAATTAACGTAACATTTACTCAGCTCCTGGTATAGCCTGGCTGTCACTCCCTTACTCTCAAAAAACAATTAAAAAAATGCTAAGATTTTTTTTATACTATTTTAACAGAGTAGGAAGATTTAAAATTTCCTTACCAGGTATCCATGCATCATGTTCAGTTGATTTGTTCTTATATCTCAATAAATATTCAGTACCTCTTTCAGAAGTGATAATTCTATCATTGAGAATTATATTAATTTCTGCAGTTTCAGTGACTTCCTGAGGGTTTTTCTTAGGTCTTCCCCTTCTTTTGGGAAATAAGTCACAGTTGGAAGTATAAGGTTTTAGCAAACAAATGGCAAAAACAGGATGTTTCATATCATATAGAGAATATAATACAAATTCTACTGCATTATCTCCAACAATTCTTTTAACAACAAATGGTCCCACAAAAGGATCTTTTAATTTGTTGTTACCTTGTAGATTGAAATGGACAGTAGATATCAACACTTCATCACCCTTGTTAAATGTGTATTCTTTATGGTATTTATCCCATCTCTTCTTTTCATATTCAAATGCTTTATCAATACAGCTTTGAGCATGTTTTCTGCATAGCTGTTGCATTTGCATAAATGATATTACACCAGGGTGTAGTTCCAGCTTAGGTAATTTATTATTGAGAATTTGAGCAGGAGTGTTTGGGACATAACCTAACCAAAGCTCAAAAGGCTTTTTCTCAGTGACAGAATGAACTTTGCACATTTTGGTGAATCTATCCACTATTACCCAACAAGAGTTATAACTGTCTTTACTTGCTACAGGAAGACCAGTGACAAAATCCATGTTAATGATTTGCCAAGGAGCATCAGGTGCTTTAATATGTTGTAACAATCCTGCTCTTTTACCTGTCAATCTTTTAGATTTTTGACAAGAATCACAAGATTCAACATACAATTTAGTGTCTTCAGAAGTATTAACCCACCAAGCAGTGTTTTTGATTCTGATAATGGTTTTCTCAAGATCAAAATGTTATGCCAATACATCATCATGACATAGTTTTAAGATGTTTTCTTTTATGGAAGGAGGAATAACAATGACATTGGTCAGCTTTCTCCTTTAGTAAATATAACCATTTTCAATGAAAAACTTTCCTTTATTCAAAGCACTCTGGTACTTTGGAGTAAGAGTTTTTATCAATGCTTGGATAGAAGCATTCTTTGGATCATTCAAAATAGTAAAAAGTTTATTCAAATCAGAATATTGATCATATGAATCCAGAATTAATTTTAACAGTTCCTCTTCCATATCCACAATGTATATACCATGTATATGCACTGTATCATCTTCAGGTACATAGGATGGATTTGATACATCTTTTGGAAGAGGTAATCTGGACAACATATCAAAATTCGAATGAACATTACCAGCCCTGTGAATAATAGTCATTCTAACTCTGTATTCTTGAACAGCAAGTTGCCACCTAAGCATATGTCTATTTGGTGTTTTCAAGTTTAACAGGGATTTCACAGCACTGCAATCAGTAACTAATTCAAAATTTTGATCATCTAAGTAATAATGAAGCTTTTCTAGAGCCCATACTACTGCTAAGCACTCTAATTGAGTGCCACCATATTTCAATTAAATTTTTCTTAAGGTTCTTGAAATATAACAGATTACTACTTCTGAAGCTTTTTCATTAATAATTTGTTTTTGATGAAGAGAAGCTCCAAGGCCATGAAAGCTTGCATCTGTATAAAGAGCAAAAGGCTTATTAAAGTCTGGAAGGGCAATGATTGGAGCTGACATTAAACATCTTTTTAATGTATCAAAAGCTCTTTGACTGTCCTCATTCCATATATAAACTACATCTTTTCTTGTTAGTTTGGTAAGTGGTAAGGCTATGACTTGATAATTTTTTATGTATTGTCTATAGTAGCCACACATTCCCAAAAAAACTCTGTATTTCTTTTACAGAAGTTGGTGCTGACACATTTTGGATAGCAGCAACTTTTCCTTAGTCTACACAGATCTGTAAGCCAGACACAACATGACCCAGAATTTTTAAGGATTGAAACCCAAATTTACACTTTTTTAAGGATAAAGTCATGTTAATTTCATCCATTTTTTGAAAGACTTTATTCAAGTGTTGTAAATGTTCATCAAAGGTTTTAGAAAAAACTATGATGTCATCAATAGAAACTATTAACCAACCTTCAATTATTTCTTGATGAAATGTCTTATCCATTACTCTTTGGAATACTGAAGGGGCATTTTTAGGGTCAAAAGGCATCCTAACATATTTGTAAATTCCCATATGGGTTTCAATTAGCAAAAAATTTTGGGAAGACTGTTTGACAGGTATTTGATGATAACCTTTATTCCCATCCAGACAGCTTATGAATTTTTCACCTTGCAAGGTAGCATGTATAGAGCTAATTCTGGGTAATGGGTAAATATCATCCACAGTATAAGTATTTAATGCTCTATAATCTCCACAAAGTCTAGCTTTATCTTTTTCATATGAGATTAAAACTGGAGAGATGACACAATATTTTGGTGTAACATCTACTTTTTCAATAATATTCATCTTCAATAAAGTTGAGATATTATCTTCTATATCTTTTCTCTTTGTGGGAGAAGCAGGGTAAGGTTTTTTTTAGGCTAGGAGGTATTTCATTGAAATTGCAGGATAGAGAAATTTTCATTTCATCTTTAACCAAGCCTAACACATGGGAACCATAAGCAAAAGCCATTGGGAAAGATGTAATTAAGGCTACTATTGAATCTTTTTGGTCATCAGTTAATTGAACACCAAATGAAGCTGTTTCAATTTCAGACAATAATACATTTGTTTCCTCTGTTTGTCTACCTTTAAATTGGATCAAAGAATGACAAGATTTTAATAAGGGTGCAGAATGCTTTTTAGAAGAAGAAATTTTAAATTTTCTTTTCCCATTCATTCCCAAAGTAAAACAATTATTTGCAGGATCCAATTTAATGCCAAACACGGTTAAAATATCATTTTCCCATGATAAACCAATTGCTTTAATTTTTATTTTTCATCACAACAAATTCACAAATTTTCTGACAAAACCACCATTATATTTAAAGAATTCAGTGGTTTTGTATTTGCCAATGGGACATAAAACAGAACCATAACCTTTCCATTTTTCAGATGTTATAGGTAATAATTTGCATTGGTAGTCCTTATCTACAGAAGCAAGTTCATTCTCAGACACTACACTTCCTCCAGCACCAGAGTCAAGAATAACCTCAACATTTTTACCATTAATGATAACTGGTTCCCTCAAAGGTGATATTAAAATGGAACTTTCAGTAATATCTCTAATTACTTCAGCATTCTCTACACAAGATAAGTCAATATCACAATTATCAGACCAATTATCTAAATATTGGATATTTTTTCCTAAACCCAGAACTTCCTGAGAAGACTCATGGTCATAAGAGATATTGCTATCACAGTCACTTGAGGAATCATCATGATCAGCTTGAGTATTTTCAGATTCCTCATTATGTTCTACAAGATGAATTCTCTTGTCAAAAATATGTCCTTTTTGCCTTGGTTTGTTACATATAAAACAAGTATTAGTTGAATATTTATTTGCAGCAACTGGGGCAGAGGGTCTACCAGTTTTTCTGGAAGTTTTGTGGAGGGCTTTTGTTGGTCATGATAAGATTTTAAAGGATAATTCCTTGGTTCATATCTCTGATTTAGTAGAACTTCATTACAGATATTAATTAAAGAAGAATTCTCTCTCACATGCTCAGTCCTTGCCACAATCAAATCTCTCAGAGAATTTGGTAATTTATAGAGAATTTTATCTCTCCAAATATAATAATCCATTTTTGGATCCATGGCTCTAAAAATTTTTGTAATTTTCATAAGGAAAACAATAGGTTTTTCAGGAGAGGAGGACACATATTTAGCATTCTCATATAATCTCTGCTGTGCAAGCCTGAATTTGGAACCACCAAATTGATTTTCAATTAAGGTTTTCCATTCTTTCCAAGTATAATGTTGATTTTCCAGTAAGACAGATTCATACCACATTAAAGCAACATTGGAAAATAAAAATATTAATTTAGAGACAATTTCCTCATCTTGAAATTTATAAGAGTTTTTCAGATTATCAATTCTCTGAAAAAAGTGTTGCCAGTCAGATGAAGAGTCACCATCAAAAGTGGGATATTGATCCATTTTGGGCCAATTTTATGGCTACTTGGATGGTCCATCTTTTGGTTTGAATCTTTTAATAATTCCTGAAGCTTAGCCAGGTGTTCAGAGATTTTATTATTTACAGAAACAGCTGGTTTATGACCATTAAAAGATTTTTTCCTAGTAGAAAAAGATTTTACAGACTCATTGTCAGTTTTTTTAATGGCTGGAATATGGGGAAGAAAAGAGCTTCTCTGTTCAGGTTCCTTTCCCTTATTCTTATGAAGCTTATGGGCAGCATTCTCATCTACACCATAATGATTGATGGTTAAGGCTGAAAATTTTTCCTGCAGGTCATACACATAGTTTCTTATCCTTGGAATTTCAGACATCTGGTCATTTATTTTTACAAGGGATAAAACATTTCTGTCCTAAAAAACTGTGTGTTTGGTACTTAGTGCATGGAAATCATTTTTTAGCTTTTTTAACTCATTGTGTAGAGATTTAATTTCACCTTTCAATGAATAATTTTCCTCAATAAGGGGTTTCAATTCACTCAAGGTTTTATGCAGATTAATATTTTTATCTGAGATAGCTTTATGGTCACTCCTTATTTGTTTTTGTTGGCTAAGAACAATATTAAAGGTTTCTTTGATTTTAAAATAAGCTGTATCTTGTACAGAAGAACTTACTTTACAATGCAAGTGCAAATTATTCAATCTATCACTCTCATGTATTAACACATCTCTTAATTGTTTGTCTTTCACAACATCAAAATCAAGTGTATCTTTCAATTATTCCTCAGAAGTTTTCTCAATTAAGGTATAGACTTCAGGGGAAACAGAATCATTCTTAATTGCAAGAGAAGGATTAATTAAAGAAGTAGAAGTCAAATTTAAAGGTTCATCAAATGATAATTTGCTGATTACATCATTGGGGCTACTCATTAATGGAAGTTGTCGTTTTAAGAGTTTAACTGTTCTTTCAACAGGATCCAAAATATTACCTGTGGAAGAAGATTTGTTATTATACATACCAACATGTTTATCAAACAAATTACTTGCCATGGCAAGGGAGGAAACTTCCCCTGTGCCTTCTTTCTTCTGCCTCCCTGATAAGGATGGGGCTGAGAAGATGGATGGTAGCTTGTTGTCCTGGATGGGCCAGGGTGTTGAGCTGTTGGTTGCTGAACATTCTCTTGGTAATGGTTCATCAAGTAATCCCATTTCCACTTCTCCACCTGCACAGTGTTTTGGTTTTGAGTGAAGGAGCTGGGTGCCTGATGGGGCTGAGGTTGAAGCTGAGGCTGAGAGGCTGGGGAAGGAGGAGGTTGAGCCTTTTTGGGATTTAATAACTCCTGCATCTGTTTCCAGAGTGTGTCTACTCATGCCTTGTATTTCATACTTTCTGCCTTCAGTTCCTTTAAATGACTGGAAAGTTTTTTTGCTTTTTGAGTCAGAGGTATCTTTTTTATTTTTATACCCTTTTGTGGATTTTCCTGATTTATCAGAGGTTTTGCTTCTTTCAGAGGTGTTTGGCGAGGGGGGTTTGCCACTTCTCCTGCCATTTCCACATCCTGAAGGTTTTTTGTCAACTGAAAAAAATTTTTAAGTTAATTTAGAAGAACCCACAGATTTAGTGTCAAAATCCACTTCAATTTCATCCACATGTAAGTTATCTATGCTGTTAGCCAAAATAATGGACATAAAAAATGTGAACAAAGAACTAAAATGATTTTAATGATTCAAATTTTTATTTTAAAAATAAAATATAATCAAATGATTTTTAACAAAAAAAAAAAATAACTCTTAATTCAAAAATCAATTAATTAACAAAAAAATGTAATACAAAATATATGTAATTACAATTTTTTATTAAGAAATACCAATAATTATAATGGGACAAACCAACAAAGGTTTAATAAGTCAACCAAAAATAATTTATACCAAAAAAATATATTGGAAATACTGGGACTAAGCACTGAGTAATATTATGGTCAACCAATAAATCAAAAAATATTTTAATAAAAATTAATTTAATAATTTATTAAAAACTTGATGATCTTCTAGCACTAAGAGTATAACTCTATTATGTTCAACTGGGAATAAAAAATTAATAAAAATTTGAACACTTACACTCAGTGAATCAGCAATTAATCCACAATCACTGTTATTGCAATAAAAATTTAATAATATAAGTAAGAGGTGCAAAGGTTAACTCACTATAGTGATCAAGGAGTCACTTCAAAAGTATATATGATTTAATCTATTATAAACCTAAAAGGTTGAACCCAAGTTCAAAACATTTCTGCAGCAAAAAAATTTCTTTTTTGACTTGGGTGGTCTGTGCGCAATGTTGTTCATCGCAAGGTGGCGTATTGTCATTGTTGTTTGGAAAGGCTCCCAATTATCAGCTGGATGTCTAGAAGAGGAAGAAGAAGAGGGAAAGAACGGAGAGGAGGAGGAGAAAATAGAGGAAAAGGTTTTACAAAAGGGGAAGAAATAAAATAATAAAATAGTTTTAATTATTCTAAAAGAAAAGGCAACAAGGATTCCTTGGGACTTGACACAATAATGAGGGTTATTAAATTATAAAATATTTATTTTAAATAAGAGTTTTTTTCAATGAGCAGCAAACACTGTTAGTATTAATAGACCTATTTCAACCTTAAGTTATATATATAAAATTTAAATTAGATTTGTAATACTAATAAAAATAATAATAAACGTATTATATTAAAAATATGTTCAAGTTTGAGTGTATAATAAGTGGTGAGGATACAGGGGGTTACCCAAGGCCCTTATATAGGCAAGAGGCCCTCTGAACTGTCATAATAAAATATATACAAAAAGTAATAAAAATATAAAAACAATTAAATGATTCTGAGTAAGTATAAGGGGAAATATGACACAATTAACTAAAACACATGAGTTAGAGCCTAAATATCCACCAATTTAATCCCAAAAAGTTATCATAAAATTAGTGAGTAATTAAAGAAGTTTGAGACACATAAAAATAATTAAATTAATTGAAAACATGTCTTATAATCTTTTTAAATAATAACCAGTTTAAGTGAAACATGAAAATAACTTATTTTAACACTTGAAAAATAATGTAATTAATTAATTTAGTATAAAACATGAATAATCAATTATTTTAATTACTTTTATTAGTGTAATAATTAATTTAATTTAAAGCAAATACTTGTTATAACAACATTACTAATTTTTAGGATGAAACATTAATAATATATTTAAATAAGTGTTTTAAATTGTTTAATATTTTGATGACACAATTAGGGATCAAAAAAGCGCCCAATATTGTTGTTTAATAGCATATGTAAGATTTTATTTAATATATAAATTTAGTTAATTAATTTAATTACATTATAAGTTAATTTTATACTTATAATTATAATATATGTTTATAATTAATTATTTATTTATTTATATTTATTAAATACATAAAAATGCGCCATAATTTATAGAATATAATATTTATTATGCTTATTTTAAATGTATATAGAATTTATATAATAATGAAATTAATATAATACTTATTTTATATATATTTAATAAAATACTTATATCATTTAATTATGCAATATAATATTAATTTATATACATAATAAGAATATTTTTATGCCCTCTTTTAGTTCCAGTAGATTAACATAACATTTACTGGGCTCCTGGTATAGCCTGGCAGACACTATCTTTTATCTCCCACAAACAGATTTGAATTTGGTTCAGTGGTTTCTGAGATATTGACCTTTAAAGTTTAGCCTTTTTTTCAAATTTGATATTTTTTTCTTTCAAGTTTTCATACAAAAAATTAGGGCTAGTTTTATTTAAATAACATTCCCTTTAACTGAAGATTCTCCTAAATCCCATCTTTCATTTCACACAAACAGGTTTGAATTAGGTTCAGTGGTTACTGAGATCTTTACCTTTAAAGTTGAGCCTTTTTTTCCAAATTTCACTTAAATTATATCATGTTTCTATATTTCATAATTAGAGAATAAGGCTTCTGAAACTCTTATCTGATGATTTTCTAGTCTTTCATCTCCTTCTTGTTGGAATTTTCTTCACCACATTTCAAGTTTTTGTGCAATTTTGAAAATCAGAGTCAGAATAAGGGTTAGGTTTATTTAAATCTACTATTATTTTAGCTGAAGATAGTTTTGAAGCCTATCTTTCATTTCTGTAGAACTAATTTTAATTTTTCTCAGTGGTTTCTAAGATATTTATCATTAAAGTAGAGTTTTCTTTTCCCAATTTTGCTTTTTTTTATTTCATAATGCTAATAATAACATTTACATCATGAATTTATCTTTCCAGATTCCTCAAAAAACATTTCTCTTTACTTATTATTCTTCCCTTTCATCCAGGTGTGGTTTTTTATTTTTCTTACCATTTTCATATGCGTTAGGATTTAGTTGAGAGGTGAGGATGAGGAGTGCTATGGGCACCATGAATTGTGAGAGTTGGAATAGGGAATATTGCATAAGGGGGTTATTTGGGGCAAGCACTGCAGAGTGCTCATTGAATAACTTATCTAGTAATCTACTTACTCTCTAGTCTCACTTATGTACCCAGAATAGTCAGTCCTGTCTTCATTCACTGTTGATAGTCTCAACATGGTAAGTCTTAGTTAGTCTCACTGCTGTACTCAGCATAGTCAGTCCCATCTCAGGCTAGCATTAGCACTAGTAGTAGTCCACCTTCTTAGGTCTTAGCATTTTTTCTGATATTAATTTTAAAACTACTGAATAACAATGAACCCCTCAGGCCAAGCTGAGGTAATGATCCTCTCTGCAATGCAAGAGCAAGTGAAACACTTGCAAGAAAAAAATACCAAACTCATGGAAAGTCTGGTGGAGGAAAGGCCCTCATATTTCAGCCCCACAGATGCAGAACTGGACACTGTTGAAGCCAATGCACAAGAACTGCCTGAAACACCAGCACCACTTTTTAAAGGCCCAAAGATTTCATTCCTAGCAGTCTTTTATGGAAAGTGAGGCCCCTGGGCGGATCAGTTCACATTTCCGGTAAAACTTTATGTCCTTCTCAACAGTCATCAGTTTCCAGATGAGAAATCAAAAACTGGGCTCTCAATCTCATATTTCACTGATGAGGTGGTGTGCTGGGAAAGGCCATACACAAAGGAGCTCCTTGGAAATGGCAAGCTGAAAACAGATTTCTATTGGTTCATGGCATCATTTGAATTAGTGTTTGGAAACCCCAATGTGGCCTCAACCTTGGAGCATGCTCTCAACCAGTTATGTCAGAAACACTCTGTTTCTAAGTATTTGTCATAACTCCGGGGCCACACCAGCTGTTTTACAACATGGGGAGAAGGAGCACCCATGTAGCACTTTAGAAAGGGGCTCTCATAAAAATCAGGAACATTCTAATCAGTCACCCTTGTCAAACCTCCCTCCAAGCACTCATGAAACTGGCCATCCAAATTTATTATAAATTTAAACATAAGCAAATGGATACTTGGAGTGCCTCTTTTCAGTGGAGCAACTATGGCTTGTCAAGAAGGGCTAGTTCCATGGACATTGATGCAGTCAATTTATGTGGCGTTAGTGGGAAGAGGAGGCTGTCTGATGAGAACTACCAGAGGCTTATGAGCAGAGGGATTTGCCTCAGATGTGAGAGTGGTGGTCATCTAGCAAGGGAGTATAGGTTGAAAATTAGGGTTAGTGAGGTGGAAGATAGCGCAAGTATGGTCAAGGTAAAATACAGCACTTAAGAGTGAAGGTTGTGCCTTCCTCAAGTGGATTAGAGGGAAAGAATAAGGGGAATTAAGTAGAATAATTATCAGCATGTAAGCCACTTGAAGTAAATGATAATTGTATTATACTTAAATTGCCTTTAATGACCCTTGATGCCACAACAAATTTATGAGCCCTACTGGACTGTGGGGCCACAGACTGTTTTATTTCTAACAATTTTTTACAGAAAAAAAAAATTTAAAAAAAATTGGACCCTCCTAGGCATCTAATTATGTTTGACTGATCCCCACGTTGTGGTAGCCTAAAGTTTAGTACGGCACCTAAGTATGTAAATGGAGTTATTACGGCGTGCAAGATTGGCGTTATTATTTTTTTTATAAAAGGGTTTTATTTAATTTATTTGAGTTTTAAATATGAAGAAATTGGTCACGAGCGAATGCCTACACAAATACAATTTATTTTACGGAGAAAACTTATTTTTACGGTCTAAAAATTTATAAGTATCAAGTCGAGTTACTCAAGAACCTTGGGAAATTTTCCCAGAATTTTTACTATTTTTCTTAAATTTTTAAATAAATTTTAAAGTTTTATAGAAATATTTACGTTTTCAAAAATTACTTAACTTTGATGAATTTTCACGGGGTAATTGGAGCTGCGCAGACTACGAAAATTAGTTTGGTAGGTAAAGGGGAAGTAGCTCTATTATGTGTAATTTTTCTAGATTTTTTATTATGGTTTTAAGGTTCTAAATTGAGTCCGGAAGTCCGGACGGACTCCGTACGGACTCTGCTTTGACTCCGTACGGACTCCGTACGGGCTCCGGATTGACTCTGGAAGAGCTCTGGAGGGGAAAACTTAGGCACGTGACTAGGAATACTTAAGCGCTTCTCAAACTCGAAATTGAGAGGGGGGGACACATCATACAGCTTAATCATTAACCACCACGGTCTCATTTTTTATTACTCAACAAATTAAATAAATTGTAATACCCTTATAACTTTATATTTTATATATAACATTTTAGAAATACTACTCAACAATTTAAATCACACTTCATACAGGGTATCTTTAGAAAGGTCTTCACCACTGGGACTTGATTATTGCTGTCTCATAAAAATTCAAATTATTATAAAAACATAAAAGTCAATCTTTACAGATCTTTCACTGGTACACCTTAATTGTTGTTATCAGTATTTCTTTTATCAACAGCCACTTTCTTTAAATCTCAATAAGCGTTAATTATTTTTGAGTTTCATTATTTTATCAATCAGATCTAAGTAGATTGGTTAGCTTAGTGATTTAGAATTCCCATTTTGTTATTTTCATTGGAAGGACGGGGTTTTCAGCTAAATCCACATATCTCCTCCGGATTCTGCTTACAGCAAGGCGACTGTAAGATTTTACCTTACCATAGTTGGCGCCCAACATGGGGTTCGAATTTCTCTAGCTTTCTTTAAAGACTTACTTGGATCAAGAACGTTATTAGCCTGCAAGAGGCTTATTCTCTGGAACTCTAATTGGATTTTTGTTATTGGCCTGCAAGAGGCTTGTTATTTTATCGATTGTTAACGCTTTTCATTACTTATTGGGATGTCTTCTTCTGCTGTTGCTTCTGGATCTTCTAACCCTCTTACTCCCTCAGTTAGAATTGTTTCTTGGGATGGCCCAAAGTTTGATGGGGAGGAGGTTAAATGGTTCATTAGCAGGTATGAAGCTGCTGCTGCTGTTGATGGTGCTTCCCATGAGGATATGGTGAAGCAAGTTAGATTTTTTATTGCCGATAGGGAGGTGGAAAAAGAGGTTATTGCTATGCAGGCATTCAAGGACAAGGATTGGGTTAAGCTTTCTAAAGCTATGGTTGATAGATGGGGTGTTAGGTTTACTATGATGGACCTCAATAAAATTGTTGGAGACTGGCAAGCAAAAGGTGGTGTTTCTTCTATGGCTGACTTCAAAAAGCTCTGTGTTCAGTTTGATGAAGTGGTGGAATATCTCATACTGGTGGACGAGTTAGTGCATGAGAACCAAGCAAAAGATTTGTTTTGGTCAGCATGCAGCAGGGATATTCGTATGGACGTCTTGAAGGATCTTTCAAGAAAAGATTTGATGAAGGAACTGCCTAATGGTGAGCAGAAACTGCCGGCTCTGGAGGTTATCAAAGAGAACATTCAGGCCCATCTCAAGTTATTGGCGTTGGACAAATATCAAGAGTCTTGCACTCAATATGTTAGCAAGGTTAGCGAGGTTTTGGCCGAAAACAACAATATTATGGTCAAAGCCCAGGAGGCCAAGAAGGCTCAAATGGGATTACCTGCTGCTAAAGTTGAGGGTAATGTAGATAATAAGATGGTCGATCACCTGGCCGATTTAACTAAACAATTAAAAATATTTGTTCAAGAAACCCAGAAGGCCAATAAGGCCCCAATCGCTTCTTCGTCGACGTCGACTTCTTATCAGTCTAGAGGTTATGAACGTCGAAATTATAATGGCAATAACAACGGTAACCGCTTTCCAGGCAATGGGAGAAATGGTGGGAATGGTAGTAATGGATATAGAGGTGGCTATGATGAGCCAAAGGTGTGCTCCTATTGTAATAGGAGGGGTCACAGAGCAACAGTTTGTTTTGCTCTTGATAAGGATATGGATGCTGGGCGAGTTTTATTTGATGGTAAAGTTTATAAATTTCCTGATGGTTCGTTCATCAAGCCCAGTGATGGACAGTCTCCTTCTGATTTGGTCAGAAGAAGTTTAACGGCTGAAAGAAGAGCCAGATTTGAAGAGGTGACGGATGAAGATGTTAATGCCAAGGGTGGCAAAAATGGTAACGGTAATGGTGGAAAAGCTGACAAAGGTAAAGAGAAAGAGGTCAGTAAAGCCACATTTTCTACTTCTTTTGGTGGTTTAGAGCTGGCGACGGTTGCCCAGGTGGAGGGTAGCTGTATGGCTGGCGAATACGATGTTAATGCTGCTAGAAGAGCAGCTGCTACTAAGGCGAAAAGTAGCATTCAGAGCCAATTGAGGGCTAATCCTGGCAAGGCCAATAACAAAGTGAACCCTTACTCTAAGGACAAGAATTCTAGTGCTCAAACTGCCACCAACAAATTGAACCCTTACTCTAAGGACGAATTATATAAAATGCAGAACGGGATTGCTGATATGGGGCCCCCTAGTTATGGCAAGTTTGATTTAAATGGTGAGCCTATGCCAGAGGATGATTCGGATTCTGAGGAGGACGTACCTTTGGCGTCTCTACCCAGACCAAGTTTTAGCGGTCCCATCCCAATGGAGGGAGTAAGAAGGACTAGCGATGGATCAGGATTAGTGCAAGAAGCTGGTGATGGAGTTAGGGTTATAGAAAGTGAAGATGTTATAATGGGGGGTGAAGATGGCTCGGTTGGACCTCAAGAGGTACCCAGGGCCAAGGTTGTTAAATCAAAGGTCCAGTATGAGCGGCCAGTAGTTTCCGGTCAAGCTAATGCGATGGACGCAGTTTTGAATAGGGTGAATCAACTTCAGATTCCCTTATCTTTGGGGGAGTTATTTACAATTAGTCCGGCGCTTTCTGAAAAGCAAAAGAAGCATTTGACGAGGCGTCGGGTTTCCACTGGAGAGGTGGAATATATTTGTGAAAATGCTGAAAAGTTTGGGGAAGATGTAGATACGCATTTTTCCGCTCCCCTGGGTTACCTGGTGGTAACTCTTAATGGTAAAGAAGTAAAGGCCTTGGTTGATTCAGGGTCTCAAATTAATTTAATTTCATTGGAGCAAGCGACGAGTATAGGCTTGCCAATTAAAAGTGGAACTGGGGGAAACCTCAGAGGTATTGGAGGGCATGCAACAGAGCTGATGGGTACTGCTGAGCATGTCAGGTTAGGCATTGGTGGATCTGTTGGTAAGGTTCACTTTTATGTGGCCAGAGGAGCAGTCAAAACTGTTCTTGGTGGTCCTTTTTTGATGGATTTTGAGGCCAGGATAGGGTATCAAGCTGGCATGGGGATTAGTTTGGAGATCACTGGTGAAGATATGCGGAGGTTACATATGCGGTTAGCGCCTCCTGGAGATGAAGGTTGGGAAACACGGCCAGGGATTACTACTCTGTGCCAGTGTTGTGTTTGCACCAAGAAGTGGCATACAAAACGGACGGCTTCTGGTGAATTATGTTTGTTGGAAAGGGATGGATGCCCTCATTTTTTGGGGTAGCAGGGGCTGATCGCTCTAATGTTGTAATCTCTCCTCAGGATGAGATCCCGGATTGCAATAGGTCAGCTCACTTGGAGATAATTCAAGTGGATTCTCAATTATTTTCTGTTAATATTACTTTGGAGTGCAAATACGTTTTGGACTTTTCTATATGTTTATTGGATTTACCCGGTTTTTCTATTAAATTTAAAAATGGTAAAAAAGGCAAAATGGGCCAAATTAGGTTGGATAAAAATTGGAAGGGTATGTTTTATGGCCTCCAGCAAGAGGTTAAACTGCAATTATCTCCTTCTATTACAGACCTCCAGCAAGAGGGTAAACTGCGAAAATCTTATCAAAATCCGATAAAAAATCTCAGTATAATTAAAACCCAAAAAAATAATTTTTGTGAAAATTCAATTCCGGTCCTCCAGCAAGAGGTTAAACTGCCGACTTTCTTTACGGGTGATTTACTGTTGGATAAGGGAAGCAAAGGTGTTGGAAAATCTGTTTATAAATTAGACGAGGGAAAGGAGAAAAGGGTAAAATTTAAAAATGAAATAAAATATTTTTCTAATTTTTCTTATTCTGATTCTGGCGATGAAGAAGATTCATTTGATGAAAGTTTTAATGGCGATACAAAAGTAAATGATTTACCTCAAGTTAATTTAGATGTGGACGCAGCCAAATATAAGAAAGTAGCAAATAAAGTTCGACCTATTAATGAGCCGCTACCTGCTGAATTAAATCCACCTTTGAGAAGACCAAGGTTATCAAGAGATCCTTATGAAAGTCCATTGGTAAAGAATCCGCCTGAATTTTCTGAGACGTCAAGAATCACTTTTGAGAGACTGGGTGTTGTTAATTTTGGACCTGATGGTTGGTTGTCTGGAGAAGAGAAGAAGTTGTTGTTGGATGTGATGGTCAAGCGAGAGAAGGCCATTGCTTTTGTAGAAGAGGAGAGGGGTGTGTTGAAGCATTCCTATGGGGAGCCTTACAAGATTCCTGTGGTATGTCATGAACCGTGGCAGCAGAAACCGATTCCTATTCCGGCTGCATTGAAAGAAGCTTATATCGAAGTTGTCAGAGAACGGATACGCACTGGACTGTATGAGCAATCAACGTCAAGTTATTCTAGTCCGGTATTTTGTATCAAGAAACCGAATTGCAAGCTTAGAGTTGTTCATGATCTTAGGGAATTAAATAGGGTTACAATAAAGGATTCTGGGATACCGCCTAGTGCTGAGGAGTTTGTTGAAGTGTTTGCAGGGAGAGTGTGCTATGGTTTGGGAGATATTATGGGTGGATATTATGAGAGAGAGTTACATCCGGACTCAAGGCCTCTCACTACATTCGATACGCCACTTGGACGTTTACAGTTAACAAGATTACCTCAAGGAGCAACAAATTCGGTTGCAGTTTATCAAGCTCAGATGGCTTGGATCCTTCAAGATGAAATTCCACAATATGCTGGAATCTTTATAGATGATGGAGGAATTAAGGGACCAACAACCGACTATGATAACCAGGTGTTGGAAGAGAATCCCGGGATACGCAAATTCATTTGGGAATTTGCAATTACATTAGAAAGAATCTTGTTTCGAATTGAAGAGGCTGGTTTAACTATTTCAGGTTCAAAATTTTCATGTTGTGTGCCAGCCTTAGAAATATTAGGCCATGTGGTATGTAGAGAGGGTAGGATTATGTCCAAGAAGAAAGTTAACAAAATTCAGTCCTGGCCAAGACCCAAGAATACGACCGAAGTTAGAGGGTTTTTAGGCGTTTGTGTATATGTTAGAATGTTTATCAAGGACTTTTCTTCATTGGCAGCTCCATTGAGATGGTTAACGAGAAAGGATGCAGACTGGGAGTGGGATGAAGAGTGTGAGAAGGCGTTTGTGAAGTTGAAGGAGGTTGTGGGGAAGGATTTAGTCCTGCACAAGTTAGATTATGGAAAAGATGCTGGTAGAATTTATTTAGCAGTTGATTCAAGTCAGGTTGCAGCTGGGGCGGTTTTGTCTCAGACGGATAAAGCTGGTTACATCAGGCCAGTTAGGTATGAATCTGTAGTATTTACTGAGGTCGAATCAAGATATTCTCAACCAAAATTGGAATTATGTGGTGTGGCGAAAATACTGAAGAAACTTCAGCATATTTTGTGGGGGCAACATTTTGAGTTGCAAGTGGATGCGAAATCGTTAATCCAGATGATTAATTCCCCAAGTTTACCGAACGCACCCATGACGAGATGGGTAGCTTTTATTCAACATTTTTCGTTTGATTTAGTTCATAAGCCTGGCAAAACTTTTACTATGCCAGATGGTTTATCAAGGAGACCACCCACTGAAGAAGATTCAGACTCAGAAGAGTTCGATGAAGATATACCTATTATCAAAGCCAGCACTAAAGGAGCTGAAGACTTTCCATACCTCCCCCATGAGGTTAAACTGGCAGGACTATTGAGTTTAGATTATGATGATGATGACCTCCACCAAGAGGATAAACTGGAAAATAGTTTTTATGTTAATAAAGGTGTAGATAAATTCGGCAGAGAGGAGGTAGAAGAAGATGTGGTGTATGTAGAGGAAGATGGATTGGTAGTGTGGGATAGTAGTAAATTAAGGAATGGTGTATATGTTGGAGAATTAGAGAACTTAAATAAAAAGGTGGATAAAGAGAAAGAGGTATTTTCAAATACGGTTTTCGAAGGATCCAAAGGTTCAGAAGAAAAACGTCGACATAGCTCGATTAAAGATTTATTTAGGGGTCAACGATTATTGGCTCATTCATGTGCAGGTGATATTGGTGATAGAGAAGTCCCTATTGATGTTATATTAATCGATTTTCAAGATGAAGTCTGGGGTCAGACTGGTTTTTATTTTTTGTTAGTCAAATATTTGTTGACTTTAGAGAGGCCAGAAGATTGTGAAGACGATGAATGGGTGGCTATCAAGAGGAAGTCATCTACGTTTTACCTATCTGGTCGACGTTTAATGAGGAGGAGGTATCCAAATCCTCAAGTAGTTATAACTCAACAGAAGGGGCAAGAATTAGTTTTGAAATCACTGCATGAAGATCTCGGGCATAGAGGCGTTGGAGAAACATTTAGAAGAATTTCTGATCGATTTTGGTGGCCTGGAATGAAGATGGCTGTTAAACAGTGGGTTCAGTCATGCGAAGAATGTCAAAGACGAAGTTATTTAAGGCCAAAAGAACCTGGACACGCGACCGGTGAATATACGCTCTTTGGGAGAGTTAGTTTAGATGCCGTTCATATAAAAGAGGGACGGTATAAATATTTAATTGTGGCCAGAGATGATTTATCTGGTTGGGTAGAGGCAGCGCCTCTTATTAATTTAACTGCCAAAAAATGTGGCAGAATTTTTTTTGAATAATTGGGTATATAGGTATGGGGTGATGAAGTTGGTAACGGTAGATGGAGGTCCTGAATTTGGGACAGAGTTTAAAGAGGCCGTATTGAAAGTTGGATCAAAGGTTAGGGTAGCAACCCCATATTATCCTGAAGCTGAAGGCATGGTTGAAAGAGGGCATCAAGTTATCAAGGATGCTTTAGTTAAAATGTGTGGGACAAGTGCCGAAAAGTGGAGGCACTATTTACCTTTAGTTTTATTTGCTGATCGAATCACTGCCAAAAGGACGACCGGATTTTCACCTTATGAACTTGTTTTTGGACAGAAAGCAGTTTTACCGGTTTATTTAGAAGCTGAATCATATCTTGGAGTTGACTGGGACACGGTCAAAACTACTGAAGAATTATTGTGTGCAAGAATGATGCAGCTAGAAAAGAAAGAAGAATATTTAGAAAAGGCATATTCGCGGATGATGAAGATCCGAAATCAATCAGTCAGATATTGGGATGAGCGGTTGGCACATCGATTAAGGAAACCTTTGAACCCAGGAGATATGGTCCTGGTGTATAATAGGAGTTTGGAAAGTCAGTGGGGAAAAATGTTTGCAGATAGGTGGAATGGACCGTATAAAATCAAGGAGCAAGTTTCCGGCGGTTCATATGTGCTAGAAGAGTTGGATGGAGTAGTATTGAAGAAGAGGGTAGCGGCCGATCAAGTGAAACGGTTCTATCCTAGAGGCACCAGGAGTGCCGAAGTCTTCCTCCGCAATGAGGATAAACTATGAAACTTCTTAAATTTATGGATCCTCCGCAATGAGGATAAACTATGAAACTTCTTAAATTTATGGATCCTCCGCAATGAGGATAAACTATGATATCAATGAAACTTTATGGATTCCTCCGCAATGAGGATAAACTATGACATTTATGAAATTATATGGACGAACTCCGAAATGAGGATAAACTACAATTTTAATGACTTTTATTAAATTTATACCTCCGCAACGAGGATAAACTATGATATCAACGAAATTTTATGGATACCTCCGCAACGAGGATAAACTATCTTCTTTTTTTATCAAAATACTTTACTATCGTTACACTGTATATGGACAACGAAACTGTGATGAAACTTAACGAAATGCAAGAAGACCTTCTTTGAAATTTTCGAAAACTTAAAATTCTTAAAAATATGGGTGAAGATAGTGTTGGAAATTTTTTTAAAATTTATTGGAAGAAGTGTTCACAGGGGAACCTTCTTAATTTAATATTGGCAAGTGTGGGGGTAATTGATGGGCTGGCTGCTCTATACACAATTACCCCATAATGTTCGTTTCCAAAATTTTCCCTGTTTCTAGTTGAATCCTGGCTTTGTCTTTTAATTTTAGGAAGTCCACTAAGACTATAAACTGGAACGAATCAAGAGACACCGCTCTCAACGCCGGATTCAAGATTTTCTTATTTTGTTTTTGATTTTTTTATGTTAGATTGTGATTTCTTTTCTTCAATATATATTATGAATTATTGTAAAGGTGATGCTCACTGGTGGTCTCTAATCATTTTTATAAATTGGAGGGAGCCCACCCAGTGATCATCATTATAAAAATTATCTTCTAAAAACTTTCATTTATTTTCTTTTCTTTTCAAATTCTCAAAATTGTGTAACCACATCAAGTTGCACTTGGATGTGGGTATGATGTCGAGGGTACGGCTCATCAAATGGCCGGGGGGCATCTTTTAAAATTTTATTTTAAAATTTTTTTTAGTACTTTTTTTTGTCTTTCTTTTCACATTTATTTAAATTTCTTTAAAATTAAATTTTAACTTTTATTTCAAAACTATCATTTCTAAAATCTTTTATTTTAAATTTAAAAAAAAATAAAAAATAAAAAATAAAATAAAATAAAATTAAAAAAAAAAAAAAAAAAAAAAATAATAATAATAATAATAATAAAAATAAATATAAAAATAAATTAAAAATAAATTAAATAATAAAAAAAAAAAAAAAAAAAAAAAATTAAAATTAAAATTAAAATTAAAATTAATTAATTAAATCAAAATTATTATTATATTTCTTAGTTTTATTTTTTTTTAGTTTTCATTCTTTTTAGCTTTATTCATTTAGTTTAGACAGGAAACAGGGTCTAGGAGAACTCAATACCAATGGGATTTTACTTCAAGACATCTGTTAGTCCTCCAAGACTTTAAACTGGCTACTGTTCAAGACTTTCCTTAAGGATTTTTTTATATGTATTTTGGATCTGTTAGTCCTCCAAGACTTTAAACTGGCTACTGTTCAAGACGTTCTTTAAGGTTTTTTACACGTATTTTGGAGCTGTTAGTCCTCCAAGACTTTAAACTGGCTAATTTTCAAGACTGTCATTAAAGATTTTATATTGGAGCTGTTAGTCCTTCAAGACTTTAAACTGAATTTCAAGAATGTTCAAGATTTTATGGATATTTTTGGAGACGGATTTTTTTTTATTTTAATCAAATGTTAGGTCCACCAAGACCTTAAACTGGAGTGTTATCAAATGTTAGGTCCACCAAGACCTTAAACTGGACTATTATCATGTGCTGGGTCCACCATGACCTTAAACTGGATTTCTTATCGAATAAATGTTTGGTCCACCAAGACTTTAAACTGGTAGTTCATTCATTGTTTAGTCCACTATGACTTTAAACTGGAAAATTAATATCTGCAGGATAATTCAACATTCATTGGACCACTATGGCCTTATACTGGATTACTTGTCGATCAAATGTTTGGTCCACTATGACATTAAACTGGATTATCAAATTTATTCAATCTTTGGTCAAGCCTAGGCCTTACTTAGGAATATATCAAGATATTTATGCACTTAAACGTTCTTTGGTCCACCAAGACCATAAACTGGCAATCGATTATATGTTTGGTCCACCAAGACTTTAAACTGGAATGTCAATCTTGTTTGAATAACTCAATTCAATCTTTTAATTTATCACTGTCCACTAAGACTCTAAACTGGTTATTCAATTATTTCTGGAATTGGGTGTTGATAAGCTTTAGGAGGCTAAAATTTTAGGTGGTGATGATGCTAAAGAAAGCATAATGGTTAATTAGGTAAAATTTGTGGCGCTTTAACATGGTCTAAAGTTAATATTATTATTGGAAGCCTGGCAAAAGTATTTTATGGGTTTGCTGTAAAGCAAAGTTTGAAAATTGTGATGAAGGAATCAGAAGTTAGGATGGTAGTTGGATTTTAGGGAATGATTTTTTAGTGCCTCATAGTTAGGCCATTTTTTTTGGTGTGAAGCTTGGAGGACCTTATGGCGAGATTGGAATCATAGAATTCGGCTCAGTGGGGGGCCCTATGAGGTTGGAATCAGGAGTATTCGGCTCATAGGAAGATCCACTCTCTCAATGCTGTGACAAGAAGGAAGACTGGTATATGGGAGTCTGAAGGGATTCAAACCTTGCTCTCAGTAGTGGAATCATCACAAGATTTATATTATTTTATTTTATGTTATATCAAGCCAGAGAAGAAAGAAAACATCATTTATGTTGAAAGTTTAAGAAGACCAAGCAAAAACAAAATTTTATCAAGTTATACTGTTAGAAAAGATAATTTCTTTGAAATCGTTCAACATCATTATCAAAGCTTTGCATTAAAATTCTTCTTTTCATGAGGTCTTCATGGTTATTAGCTGGAGTTTCTTGAAAATAGGCCAGCATTTTTTGTTTCAACTCATTAGTAAAGTCAAGAAAAAGATAGCGATGAAAATTTGGGTAATGATTGATATAGTCCGTCTTCACTCTACCAACATCATCAGTGTTGGTTATTTCGACAGCTAGAAGTTCAAATATGTTATTAAGTCATAGGTTTAGTCAATTTTGATTAAAAGTTTTTTTTAGTAAGATAAATAGGGTCTTACATTTAGAGCCGGGAAACATAGTCTCAGCAAAGTTAGTTGGGGGTACTGGCGTTATAGGATTAGGATCTTGTGAAGGCAAAATTAGGCCGGGATCCGTTGATGAAGATTGAACTTTTGAAGCTGTTTTTGATCTTATTTGTTTTAAGAAGACAGGAATTTTGGATCGCTTTTTAGAAGTTGAGGGATCAGGGAGAGCTGCTGGTCCTAAATATACGTTTGTTTTAGAAGGAACTATTGGCCGGTTGCATTTGACTTTTTTCACACGGCATAAGTCGCAAGCTGTTCTGCCAGGAAGATTAGGGTTGGACATTAAACAAGGTACCTGGTATCGAGCGCAGAGTTCACATGGAGCGACAAGTTCTTTGGAAGACATATTGATGAAGATGAATTTTATAGTTGATTAAAGAAGATGGTGGTTGAAGGTTAAAGATGAATATTGTGTTCAACCACTTATGCAAAGTTTTAAGAATGGGGACATTCTCGATTGGAGGGAGGATGTGGTAGCCTAAAGTTTAGTACGGCACCTAAGTATGTAAATGGAGTTATTACGGCGTGCAAGATTGGCGTTATTATTTTTTTTATAAAAGGGTTTTATTTAATTTATTTGAGTTTTAAATATGAAGAAATTGGTCACGAGCGAATGCCTACACAAATACAATTTATTTTACGGAGAAAACTTATTTTTACGGTCTAAAAATTTATAAGTATCAAGTCGAGTTACTCAAGAACCTTGGGAAATTTTCCCAGAATTTTTACTATTTTTCTTAAATTTTTAAATAAATTTTAAAGTTTTATAGAAATATTTACGTTTTCAAAAATTACTTAACTTTGATAAATTTTCACGGGGTAATTGGAGCTGCGCAGACTACGAAAATTAGTTTGGTAGGTAAAGGGGAAGTAGCTCTATTATGTGTAATTTTTCTAGATTTTTTATTATGGTTTTAAGGTTCTAAATTGAGTCCGGAAGTCCGGACGGACTCCGTTTCGACTCCGTACGGACTCCGCTTTGACTCCGTACGGACTCCGTACGGGCTCCGGATTGACTCTGGAAGAGCTCTGGAGGGGAAAACTTAGGCACGTGACTAGGAATACTTAAGCGCTTCTCAAACTCGAAATTGAGAGGGGGGGACACATCATACAGCTTAATCATTAACCACCACGGTCTCATTTTTTATTACTCAACAAATTAAATAAATTGTAATACCCTTATAACTTTATATTTTATATATAACATTTTAGAAATACTACTCAACAATTTAAATCACACTTCATACAGGGTATCTTTAGAAAGGTCTTCACCACTGGGACTTGATTATTGCTGTCTCATAAAAATTCAAATTATTATAAAAACATAAAAGTCAATCTTTACAGATCTTTCACTGGTACACCTTAATTGTTGTTATCAGTACTTCTTTTATCAACAGCCACTTTCTTTAAATCTCAATAAGCGTTAATTATTTTAGAGTTTCATTATTTTATCAATCAGATCTAAGTAGATTGGTTAGCTTAGTGATTTAGAATTCCCATTTTGTTATTTTCATTGGAAGGACAGGGTTTTCAGCTAAATCCACATATCTCCTCCGGATTCTGCTTACAGCAAGGCGACTGTAAGAGTTTACCTTACCATAACGTGGGGGAGGAGAAGTACAAGAGAAGGTTTTTACATATTCTGGTGTGATGGAAGGGAGTCTCAATGCAAGGTATGTGCCACAAACCTTAAGTACCAGTATGACATGGTACTGGGTATGACATGGATGGAACAATACAACCCACACATTGACTGGAAGAAAAATAAGGTTAATATTGGAAGTAAAGGAAATTCTGGTGCTAAATTATTGGCCCCCTGGCCCATTCCAGCAGGTCTTCTTATGTTTTGTTATCATCAGCTGACTTTTCACCAGAACTGATGCTTTCTCTTGATTATAAGCAGAGATATGGGGATGGTGCACCAGCAGGGAGTGCCAGAGAGGACCAAAGAAGATATGAAAGGCTCCAACAGTAGAAGGAAGAAGATGGAAAGGTGGATGGCAAAGGGAAAGCATTTTTCCCCTGGCTCCTCCCGGCAAGTCTCCTGCTATTTTATTATCATAAGTAAACTTGCGGAAAGAGCTAACACTTTCTCTTGATGTCAAGTTTCAGGACCTAGAGGGAGTGCTGGAGGAAGAGAAAAAAATGGAATGTGATTTAAAAGCATGGAACATATCCCCCAAGATTTCAGCTAAGTTTCAGTCCTCAAAGGCAACAAAAAGCCTCAAGGAAATGATATCTGAACCCTATTTGAATTTTTTAACACTGTTTGAAGATGGAGGAATCAAAACCCTGCCACCTCATTGAACACATAGCTTTGTCATTTATCTGATGCCAGGTGCAACTCCTCAATTTAGCCACATAATCTCATTGTCAATATTGGAGTCAACAGTGCTAAAAGAGATGATTGATAAAAATTTAAATGGTTTCATCATAGAATAAAAATCTTCTTAGGAAGCCCCTGTGATCTTTGCAGGAAAAAAGGATGGTTCACTAAGACATTGCATGGATTTCACAAGGCTAAATGTGCTGATGGTAAAGAACATATATCCCCTTCCTTTGACTAGTGATCTAATTTAAAGTCTTCAAGGTGCAAAGATCTTAACATCTCTAGATCATAGGGCAGGTTACCACAACATATGTGTGAAAGAAGGTGATGAACATAAAATGGAATCATGCACCAAATTTGGTAATTTTGAATGGTTGGTAATACAAATTGTTCCATGTAATGCACCTACCACTTTCCAAAAATTCACCAGCAGCATATTTAGAGACAGGATAGGAATAGATGTAGCTGTATACCTGGAAGAAATCCTGATTTACTCCTGATGAATGGAGGACCACCTGATACATGTAAAGGACTGTTTTCAGCACTTGAGGGAAGCCCAGGAATGGTTAAAACTAGATAAATGTATCTTCTCAGTGAGTGAAATCCCCTACCAGGTTATGATCATTTCAAAGAATAGGTTGAAAATTGATCAAAAGAAAGTAAAGACAGTATCAGAATGGCCAACACCAGCATCAGTAAAGGAGCTCCATAAATTTCTAGGCTTTTCAAATTTTTACCACCATTTTATTGAAAATTACTCCCACATGTTCTGACCATTGCACAACCTCACAAATAAGGAAGCTAAATTTATCTGGACAAAGAGCCAAAAAGATGCATTTGATTACCTGAAAAGACAATTTGTGACAGCCCCTATTCTTGAAATCCCTGACTTATTAAAGCCATTTGTTCTGGAATGTAACTGCTCAGTTTTTGCACCAGGTGCATTATTATCCCAATATGATTCTGAAAATGTCTTACACCCAGTAGTGTATTTGTCACAAGCACTGCCAGGCACCAAATTAAGCTATGAAATATATGATTAGGAGCTATTGGAACTATTAGAAGTGATACTCACCTGGCACCACTATTTAAAAGGAGGACCTCACTGATTAAAAGTCATTATTTACATGGATCATAAAAACTTTGAAACCTTCTTGACCACAAAAAATCTGATGCGCCGGCAAGCATGCTGGGTGGAACTGCTAGGTAGTATTAATTTTATGGTTCAATTCTGCCCATGGAAGAAAATTTCAAACCCAGATGTGCTGTCACAATGACCCGACTTGCACCCAACACCGGACCAGCTGCATACTGTTTGTGCAACACTACTGAAGAGGGACCTTGAAGAGAGGGTAATCCTAGACAAGGTGGAATTGGTAGATGAGATTTTGTTTGAATGGGTAAGAAGAGGGCAGGAAAAAGATGATGGGGTGCAGGAGTTGGTGGAGGTGCTGTTATTGAAGGAAGTATTGGTAAGGAAAGTATTGGGGGAGTACCACCTGGAAGAGGGAGCACTTTATTGGAATGGGAAGATAGTGGTGCCAAATGATGAGCTCAGGAGGCAGGTGGTCAAATCAAGACATGATTCCCAAATAAAAGGACACCCAGGACTGCTGAATACTATGGAGTTGGTGAGTTATAACTTCTACTGGAAGTCCATGAAGGCATACACCCAGCACTATGTAGTGGAATTTGACTCTTGCCAGAGGAACAAGGTTAGTCCAGCAACAACACCACTGACCCCACTAAACATTTCAAAGTAGCTATGGAAGGAGCTCTCCTATGATCTTATAGTGGAATTAACCAAGTCTCAAGGAAAGAATTCTATCCTCACAGTAGTTTACCACTGCACCAAGATGGAACACTTTGTCCTCACCACTACCAAGGTTACATAAGAGGTTATTTCATATTTAATGGTGGTGCATTCCTGGAAATTACATGTATTTCCCAAAAGTATAGTATCAGATAGGGGAAGTACTTTTAACTCTAAGCTGTTTAAACAATGTATGAGCAACTAAACATTTAGCCCATCTTGTCAACAGCATGGCATCCACAAACTGATGGAAATTTTGATATAGTGAATAAGGAAATTGAATAATATTTTCACCATTTCATTAACTATCAGCAAGATGATTGGGTGCAGCTTTTACCACTGTCTGAATTCTCATAAAATCCAGATACATTCTGCAACATGCATGTCACTCTTTCAGGCAAACTATGGATATCAACCAACATTCTCAATTGGTACCCTATCCATGTTACAAGCCCCAGAAGCAGAAGAATGGATTCAAAGAATATTGAGTATACATCAAGAACTAGAAGTAGATCTCAAATTATCTCAGAAGTCAATGAAGCATCATCATGATCAAGGAAAGACCCAGCATTTCATGCTACAGGTATGTGACAAAGTTAGGCTAAGCTCTTGTTTCCTTTCAACATTATTCCCCAGCTCTAAATTAAATCACAAGAAAGTGGGGCCATTCAAATCAAACACAAGGTATCTGACCCAGCTTATGAACTGGAGCTACTAATCTCAATGAGGCAAGTACATCCAGTTTTTAACATTTCATTTCTCTAAAAGCATGAATAAGATACAATCCCAGGGCATTTAGAAGAGCCACCAGCACCAATCCTGGTGCGAAATGAAGATGAGTTTGAGGTGGAAAAGTTTTTTTCTAAGAGGGTATATAGGGGAAAGGTTCAGTACTTGGTGCATTGGAAAGGATATGGGGTTGGAGATAGGTCTTGAGAACTGTTGAAGTATCTGTTTATTTCTAAGGAAAAGTTAAAGGAGTTTTAGAAAGAGCGCAGGTGGCAGGAAGGGTAAAAGAGGGGGTAATGTTAGGATTTTGTTGAGAGGTGAGGAGGAGGAGGGCTATGGGTGCTATGCATTGTGAGAGCCAGAAAAGGGAATATTGCAGAAGGGGGTTATATGGGGCAAGCTCTGTGGAACACTTCTCATTGGAAAACTTATCTAGTAATCTAATTACACTCTAGTCTCACTTCTGTATCCAGAACAGTCAGTCCCATCTTCCCTCACTGTTGATAGTCTCAACATAGTTGGTCTTAGTTAGTCTCACTGCTGTACTCAGCATAGTCAGCCCCATATCAGGCTAGTGTTAGTGCTAGTAGTAGTCTGCCTTCTTAGGTCTTAACGGAAAAGTTGGGCTAGGAAACAATGATGAAGCCAACATGTGGTTGTGACAAATAAATTGGGAAAAAAGTGCTTATTTGAGGTCATAACTGACACCCATTTTTGAAATAAGTGAATTTTTTTGCAAAATTTAAGTTCTGATTTGGTTTGAAATCTGCACTTAAGTTAAGTGCAGATTTGTTAGAACTGACACCCCCTAATATAAACTTTTGATTTAAATCATTTCATTTCAATTAAATTTTCTTTAATTCAATTCATTAAAGTATCATTAATTGATATAATAAATTAAATAAATATATTTGCAACTTTTTAATGGGAGTGTTGAATCAAATAAATACAGTATAAAAAGTCTTTATAATTCTTTATTGCCTTCATTACCTGCCTATTACAAGTCAATTTTATGCTTCAAATCTTCCATCATTCACCATAAAAGCCAACATGAATCTACTAGAATCAATAGGGGGTATCAAAGTTAGAACTTTGTAATTATTTAAAAGGTATTTTACAACACAAAAAGAAAGCCACAAACTTGAAATTAATTCTCAATAAAACAGTGTTTTTGGGGGCACAATATGTTTTATTTTAAAAAATATTCATGGTTGATTTGGTGGAAAAAAGAGGTATTTTGAAATGAAAGATTTCTAACTTTGATACCCCCTAATGAGAAATTTAGACAAAAGAGGGGTAATTGGTGGAGGAGGTAGAGTAAACCAAAGGTGACAAAAAAAAAGGCTGTGTTTTTCTGCAAAATTTCAAAAAGTACAGCAGTGATCCAGATGAGTAGGGCAGAAAAGAAGGACATGTTCAGGGGTGTTATTTGAGGGTAGGGAGCAAAGTGAGAAAGTTGGTGAGTCTGATGCTTTGAAGTGGTATAGGTAATAATTCAAAGGAGCTTGTTCTTAGCAACACCAATAAGTCCTGAACACTTTTCAAAGATTTGGTTAACTTCAGAATCATGAATCAAATGACGTTAAACTTTTCAATTTGATCAATTTTTAAACCTAGATTCATAAAGTCATATCAAAAATATAAAACATGGAGTATTCTTTTTATTGAATTTAATTTAATTAAAAAATTGTGTAGTTGAGCTTTAAAATTAGTGATGGAAAGAGGGAGTGAAATACAATCATATTCAAAAATGAAATTATCAAATTAAAAAAACATTAATTTTTTTGTAAAAAAAATATGATATTTGGATGAGCTATTTTTCTAATTTTTGTGAATTTTTAGTGGAGTGACCCATTAACATAAAAAATCTTGATAAAATTCCATTTTTTTGTACAAGATATATATATATCTTTGGTCATTTCTTTGTTGAGTATGACTATATTTCACCCCCTCTTTCCAATGGTTTTAGTCTTATTTGGTTACAATCACCAATTTTAAAGTTCAAATTCATAACTTTTGATGAAACTTAATGCTATGAAAAGAATACTCAATATTCAATCTTTTTGAAATAATATTAAGAATCTAGGGCTTTGAATTGATGGCACTGAAAAGTTTCAGGTCATTTGAGTTATGGTTTTGAAGTTTTTTAAATGTTTGAAAAGTGATGAGGATATATTGCCAGGAACTGTAAATACATACCAAGGCTGTAGCATGTGTTCTGGGGAGGCCAGTCAAAGTCTTGTAAATGGCATGTGGATCAAACTCGCCTCTCAGTTTTTTGAGATTTTCATGACTTGGAGAGGTAAGGAGAGGTAATATAGTATAGGTTTTCAACAGTAATTTTAAAAATCATATAACAAATATGAAAGTATTTCATCAGTGAGATACATATGCTCTTGATAAGGATTACAGAGCACTTGAATATTATTGATTTCTTTTTTTTTTCTTTTTTCTTTATAGAAAACTATGGGGAACAATCTTATGTAAAATCACTGACCAATTTATTTTATCACATGTTTTGACTTTATAACCTTTTGCTCAAATCTTCCCCTGGAAATGATTGATAGACTTTCAGGGGACTTATTTCAATATTCAAGTCTATGAGACTGACTGACAATATCTCACTCCTTACTTCCCTGCTGTAGCTGGTTAAAAAGTCTATAAAAGAAGTCTCCTTTTTGGCCTCTTTGCTCATTACAAACCTCATAAAGAAATGTATAGTTATTTAAACTCTGATATCTTATTTTAGAATGGATTGCAAAGGGATAAGAAACACTACAGGATTGCTATCCCTTTTTATTTTTGATAGGTAGTACCCAAACAGCATGTCTTGTTAAATGTGTTTCAACTTTAAAAGATCATGAAAGCTCATAACAGCTTCTATCAAACATATGAGGACCAAAAAAAACCCATATCATGTGATGAGACATATTCTACATCTGACCCTTTTTTTTCCCTGTACTAAAGCCAATCTACGCACAGTGTAACTATTAGGAAGCAGTTACTGAAAGTTGAGTTCATTTCTTCTCATTGTCTTCTTGACAAGAGGGTTCGGAGCATGAAAATGAATGAACTGATCTCAGGCAAGGTCATGGCCAGAAATTGGAAACTGTACTGCACATCTATCTATCGATTTTTTCCTATTGTGGGTAAACATATTTTACAAGGTTAAATATTTTGTGCACATACTTGGTTTGAAAGAAAGGAAATTTAACGCAGAAGCTTATTCGAGTTTACAGTCATTGATTAGTATTTAGTAAACTAGATATACAGGTGGGGGACACTGGTACTGTAGCCTTTATACTCAATCTCTCCCCCATGTGGAATAAAAAACCCAAAGCCTCTCTATTTGTAACATATCCTTTACAACACGGAACCATTACTTTACCTGAATAAATAGTTCTAGTTTATGCGTGGTTAAGCGATATTCATGAAGTATAAAAGTGATTGGTAGTATAAGTGATGATGGCATTGGTGATGGAGATATTTAAGTATTGTGAGTAACAAAAGAACGAGGCCCACACATCAGGGCGGTATGGATTAGTAGTGAAAAGGATCTGAGGAAAAAGATAATAAAGCAAATATGATTCAAGGAAGATCAGGAGATGATGGAGTTTGAATGTTGATTGGATAATGGTATCAAAATCAGAAAGAAGGCCAAAAATTTGGAATGCCAATCTTAGCAGCCAGGAGACGGTTTTGACGAATAGCCAATTTGCGAGTTCGGAATAAAAAAAGGAGTATGGAGACCAGGGCCAAGAACAAGTTTATGGCCTGAAGAAAAAGAAGAAGAAGAAGAAGAGACGGAGAGATGAGAGATGAATGGATATGACATGATGGAAGATAATCAAATGAGAAATAAACTTGCCAAGAAGCGATAGTAGGAAGTTTTCTGTGCGGATAGTTCCCGTTCACAAGGTTCATAGAGAGGAAGAGGCTGAGAATTGTTTGACGGATTTCCTGCAAGTAGAAGATGACGAGGTAAGGACATAAGGAGGGTACGAATGCATGAGAGATGAACCTATATAGACACAGCGCAAGCGGCGGGAAGGAGAGGATGCGCATTCCCCGCCGTGATGTGCAGGACAGGGCAAGCAATGAGTGACATGTCTGCAAAGATAAGGATCGATTGCGGTGGATAAATGCGCGCAGACAAGTGTGAAGAGGACGAGGGCAGGAATGGAAGGGAGCATGCGGCAGAGTTTGACAGGAAAGCGCCGTGTTAAGGATTGGTTTTACGTTGGTAAGACCTTAGGGTACACCAGCCTTTGGCAGACGTTCTCACAGGGGACGTCACCTGGGGATTTGCATTCATACTTGCGAGTGTCGATTGCAACACCGCTGACCCCTGGACACTCAGATTGAATGCCACGCATCTGTTTCCGCAGGCTGCTATAAGCTCACCGGACTGTTTCTTGAGTTAAATTGTATCACAAGCATCTCATGAGTTATACTAAAAGCATTCACTGTGGTATGCTATCACTACAGTAAATGTTTATTTCGTCTTGGGCCGCAACAATGGCGCAACGATTACGCAACTGTTAAGTAACAAAGCACGGTGAACATGGATTCTGTCTCGAACCACCACGATATGCAAATTGACGCGCCTCCGCGAAATTCGCCTCCTCTCATCCCTCCCGACCCTGCCCCTCCTTTGGCAGCAGAATCCCCCTCTCTTCAGTCTACAACCACCGCCCCCAACCCTTCCCTCTCTGAGTCTCACAACCAAGATTGTGATATCTCCATGGATCTTGATCCTGCCAACAAAGATCCTCCTCTGTCCCCCCAAGATCCATCCAATTTGAGCTCTTCTCCCCTGCTCTCTCCTCTCTCTCTCCCCTCCTTTTACATCCCAACTCCATCTATGAAGCCCCATCTGCCCAGCCCCCTCCTCCTGGCCCCACAAAATACCCTGCTGCCAAGAAACACAGGTATTCTTTGCCTACCTTAGGATGCACTTTCTTGTCTCAGCAATCCATGGCAGAAGCTAGGGCACAACTCCTGGAGCTGCTCCCTCCTCCTGGTAGCATAGCCAGCTCTGTTGGCAGTGCCACTCCCACTCCTTCCCCAAAATTCAATCCCATCCCCCTACCACTTAGACCCACTCCACCAACCCAAGAGGCCTCTCTCAATGCCTCCATACACAACCCAAACAACCCCTTTGCCAGCTTTGGTCTCTCTTCCACACCTCAAATTCCTCTCCCCTCCACTGTGGACCCAAATGCTCCTGCAGCCCACATCATATGCTTGGTGGGAATGGAATGTGCAAAAAACTCTCATGCTCTTGTTTCCTGACTCAATAATCTCTTAGTAACAATCAGAGACCCTCCCAGAAACAGTACATGTCTCACAGTACACACAGCCACCATCTCTAATATCAAAGCTTTGGCAGCTGCATTGTCTCCTCTCCCTTCCCAATCCACTTTTCAAAAAGAATCTGCCTCCCCTCCCCCCTCTTTTGTTAGCTCCATCAACAACAAACTTGAAGATATTCTCTCCTGTCTTCCTCCTGAGGATCATCACCCTTGCCCTCCTCCCATCCATAATGTATCAGCCCCATCTCACCCCTCCTTTTCCCAAGCTACTGCTGCAGGTACTTCCCCCAAGGTCCCCAATTTCCCCAAGCTCAAGCTTGTGTATCTCTCCCATCTTTCACCATCAAAAAAAAAAGACCCAGCTTCTCCTGTCCTCAAAGAATTCCCTAATTCTAAACTCCTCTCATTCATCAACAACTGTCTTGTCACCAAGAAAATTGTGAACCCTGCAACCAAAAATACCATCAAGGTCAAAGGCATCATCAATCACAACTCAAATGACCTTAAGATAATAGCAGCCTCCAAGGAAGAACACACTCTCCTTGTCAACTCCTGGCAAGAGTGGATTCCACAAGGCATGATCTTTAAGCCTCCCACCTTCCCTGCTGTTGTCCATGGAGTCCCAGCATACTACAACCTTAATGATCAAGCCTGTATCTCCTCCATTATTGAGGACAACCCATCTTCCCTCAAATCCCTCTACCAAATCTCATGGCTCAGATGCCCAGAGGCCAGAATTGGAAAAACCATTTCCCAGTTGTTTTACACCTTTTTGACCCAAATGATGCTGACACCCTCATTTACCCCTTTCCCCTCCATCCCCTCACTATTGAAGGACATGTTAGGCACACAGAAGCAGTCAACAGAGAGAAGAGTGCCTGTTACCAGTGCTGGAGCAAAGTTAACCTCTCCATCCATTGATCCCTCCCTCCTTGTTGTTCCAATCGTGCCAGTGACCACAACTCCAAAACCTGCAAGGCACCAAAACTCTCTTTACCAGTTTGTTTCTGCTGTATGGATGCTCTCCCACATGATCACCCTCTGAAGAACTCATCTAAATCTCTTCCCACTCTCCTTCTCAATCCCTCCACTGCCCCCCAATCTTCCATCTTCCTCATGCCCCAACCTGCCCTCACAATTATCAAATATGATTGGCAACCCTTGCTCTCCACCAATCTGCTCCCCCCTTTTCACCTCTTTTCAGCTTAATTGTCACTGATCCTTTTATGTCTTCCATTCAATTTTTAATGACCTCAATATTGACTCATATGATATCCTAGTCTTTCAGGAACCTTTCTTCTCACCTGACCGCCACTCTCCTGCCCCAGCCAAAAGCTGAAACTTAATCACCCCTCTTCACTCCCCTTCTACTCCCCCTTCCCTATACTGGTGTTGCTTCTATATTAATAAGAAGCTCCCAAGACCCTCTCTTGATCTCATGCTCATTCAAATTGATCTTTCACCATCTCCCATCTTTTGCACCAATCTTTACAATCCCCCCTCTACCTTCTCTACTACTCAATTTATCACTCCTTCTCTCTCCCTCTTCTGCAACTCTCCCATTTTCATCTTTGCTGACTCAAATTTACATCATGACCTTTGGGAATATCCCTTAAAACACCATACCAACCACCATGCTTTTACCCCCTTTTTAGATGCCCTCTCTAACCTCAACATGTCCCTCATGTCCCAATAGGGCATCTCTACCTTTTTCAACTCACATAATTTTACATCTGTAATTGGCCTTATGTTTGCAAATCATATGGCCTCTGATATGGTTGTAAGCTGTGTTATAGAATCCACACTCACAGGTCAAATTAGCTTCAGTATGTATATTTTACTGAAAATAGCTGCTAAAATTCCAAACTCATCTAATTTCAGTCTTTTGATAAAGGGTCAAATTGGTAATTTTTTCAATAAATTGTGGATCTTTCCACAAATTATTGAACCATTTGTGTAACTCATTTTCTGCCCTTTCATTTTTTCAGTAATTCATCTCACTTACTCAACCTTGCAACACCTCACTACCTCCAATTCATTAAAACTTCACTCTTACTGGACACTACATTACTTGTCATTCTTACAAAAATTAGTTTGAAGTAAAGATGGGAAGTAGCTCTATCATCTGTCATTTTTATAGATTTTCTATTAAGGTTTTAAGGTTCTAATTGAGTACAGTGATCTGTACAAGCTCCAGAATGTTTCATATGAACTCTGTGCAACCTCCGGTAGTCTCCAGATGGGCTCCAGGATGCTCTGGCTGGAAAAAGTATGGCACTTGACATACTATGCATATAAATCCTGCAGACTCAAAATTAGACAGGGGGATCTAACATCTAACATCTTTTACATCAACAATCACAGAGTTTACTCATCAACAACCCATATTTATATAAAATTATATAATTTTTAATATCCTTATAAATATAACACTTTTACATAACATTCTATAAATTTCACTCAACAAATCATTAATATACACTTATAGGGTATCATTATAAATGTCTCAATGTCAGGGACTTGATTATAACATCTTTTAATAAAAATAAAAGGTTCATAAATATATATTATTCAATCATTTGAATAAATTTTCTGAATACAGCTTCACTTTTGTATTTCTTTCTTTCATTATTAAGAACACTGACTCTACATCTCAACACCATTAATATTAAATAGTTTATTAGTAATTTTATATCAGGTAGAGGTTTTAGATTAGTTAATTGTGAAACCATATTTTACTTAAAGGAAAAGGGTTTTCTTTGGTTTATCCAACTCCCTTGGATTCTGCTTACAGCAAGGCAACTTTAAAAGTCTTTCTTCATTGGTGGCACCCAACTTGGGGTTCAAATTATCTATCTTTTGATCAATCTTATTTGGTACTTGGACTATCTTATCCTGAAAGAGGCTTATCTAACAAACACTTATATTCTTTTTAATGGTTTAATCTTATGTTTTTGCAATGTCTTCTGCTATTGTATCTATTGTTTTGGCTGCTTGTGTACCTATTAGGGAATCAGTAAGGTTTGTATCTTTGAATGGGCCCAGGTATTCTCATGATGATTTATAAGAGTTTTTACATAGGTATGAAACTGCTGCTAGATTAGATGGAGCTTTACCTTTTGATATGGTGAAGCAGATTAGGTTTTTTATGGGTGAAAAAGAGGTGGAAGAAGAAGGCATCAAGATGGATGGCTACAAAGATCGAAATTGGGAGAAGCTAAAGGTGTAGATGATTATGAGGCGGTCAATATTTTATTCATTAAAGGATCTCAAGAATATTTCTAAGAGATGGAATCTAAAGGTGGTTTTAACTCTCTTAGTCAGTATTATCAGTAAATTGTCAAATTTCAGGTGGTTATGGAATATCTGTTTTATTGTGATATTATATATCATGAAGATGAAGTAAAGTACAATTTTTGGAATTCTATGGGGGATAAAGTTAAAGAGGTTGTTTGGAAATATTATTTAAATACTATTTTGACAAAGACAAGTAGAGCTGGGAAAAGTAGGATACTATCTATGGAGTTGGTAATGAAGGCTGTTTTGGATTATCTAGATTCCCTGATTGATGTTTAATTGGAACCTAAAGATAAGACTTTGGTTATTCCTGAAGAACTTGGCCAGCCTGATGATACTGTTGTGGAAGAATGTTTTGCTGGTGGAGAAGAGGTAGCTTGTGTAAAAATTTTGGATTCAGCTATTCCCAAAGATTTCAGCCAGCCTAAAGATAATATTTTTGATAAAAATTCTGTTGGTAAAGAAGAGGTTTCTGAAGATGAATATATTTATGTAACTAATGAAGAATTTTTGGATTTTGGGGAAGATTTTGTGTTGTATGATTTGGAGTTGGATTCAGAGGATTATTTTCCTCAGGTTTTGTCTTCAGAAGCAGAGACTGTCTAAAATGAAGATGTGGATATGGTTTATGGATTAGGTATATATATGGAGGATTTGGCTCAATCTCAGGAAGAGAATTTAAAGGTAGATGTTGTTGTTTCTGTACTAATTGAGGGTTCAGAGGCATTGATTGATGGGGTGAATGACTGAGATTCACCTAAAATTTCGAAAAAGGTGTGTGTTTCTTTTTGTCCTTTGGTAGGACAAATTCTGGTGATTTTTTTTGTTGGTTTTGGAATAGGTGGAAATACCCTTGGGGAAAATTTATGGGTTTCTACTAAGGGATATCTAGAATTAAATTCCTCCAAAATGAGGATAAACTGCCTTTAAATGGGCTGGATTTTCTTTATCTTTTTTTTGATTCATTTTTGATTCTTTTATTTCCTTCAAGAATTTTATGAAGACCCCCATTTTTTGGGTAGTTGGGGCTGATTGCTCTATTGTTGCAATCCCTCCTCATGAAGAGATCCTGGATTGAAATAGGTCAGATCACTTGGAGATAATTCAAGTGGATTTTCAATTATTTTCTGTTGATATTTCATTGGAATGTCATTATGTGTTAAGTTTTTCTATATGTTTATCATCATTATCAAATTATTCTATAAAATTTAAAAATGGATCAAAGGGAAAGATGGGATTTATTATGTTGGATAAAAGATGGAAAGGGAATTTGGCTAATTGTAGTGATAGTAGTGGTGGATTATTTTATGGCCTCCATAAAGAGGATAAACTGCAATTAACTCATCTAAATCAATTTAAAAATCTTAGTATATTTACTTCACAAAAAATTATATTTGTGATGATTCTATTTCTTTCCTCCAGAAAGAGTTTAAACTGCCAACTTTATTTACTGTGGATTTTGTGATGGAAAATGGTGGAAATGGTGTTGGAAAATTTGACAATAAATTAGACAAAGGAATAGGGGGTATTAATTTAATAAATTATAAAAATTATGTTTCATCTTATTTTGTTTCTGATTCTTCTGAAGAATAAAATTTCAGTTTACAATATATTTTATGATGAATCAAGAAGAGATCAAATTCCTCAAGTAAAAGTGGATGTAGATGCAGCAAAATATAAGAAGTTAGCTAATAAGGTCAGACCAATTAACAAACCACTACCTGCTAAATTAAATACACCTTTCAAGAGTTCAAAATTATCAAGAGATCCTTATGACTTTCCTTTAGTCAAGAATCTTCCCAAATTTTCTGAAACTTCTAGGATCACTTTTGAGAGATTGGGTGTTGTGAAATTCAAACCTGAAGATTGGTTGTCAGGAAATAAGAAAAAGTTGTTGTTGGATGTGATGGTTAATAGAGAGAAGGCCATTGCTTTTGTTTAAGAGGAGAGAGGTGTGTCAAAGCATTCCTATGGAGAGCCTTACAAGATTCCAGTTGTCTGTCATGAACCATGGCAACAAAAACTGATTCCTATACCCATGGCTTTAAAAGATGATTATATAGAAGTCATTAGAGAATGAATTTGAACTGGATTATATGAACAGTCTTCATCAATTTATATAAGTCCAGTTATCTGTATCAAGAAACCTAGTGGCAAGCTCAGGGTAGTTCATGATCTTAGGGAATTAAACAGTGTTACAATAAAATATGCTGGAATACCACCTAGTGCAGAGGAGTTTGAGGAGGCATTTTCTGGAAGAGTGTGTTATGGTTTGGGAGATATTATGGGGGATATGATGATAGAAAATTACATCCTGATTCTAGGCCTTACACTACTTTTGATACTCCACTTGGTCAATTACAGTTAACAAGAATACCTCAAGGTGCAACCAATTCAGTTGCTGTTTATAAAGCTCAGATGGCTTGGATTCTTTGATATGAAATTCTGAAATATGCTGGTATATTTATTGATGATGATGGAATTAAAGCTCCTTAAACAGATTATTATGATGAGGTGTTGAAGGAGAATCTAGTGATACAAAAATTTATCTGGGAAGATGCTGTTTTTTTAGAGAGGATTTTTTTTAGGATTTAAGAGGCTGGTTTAATTATTTTTGGATCAAATTTTTCATGTTGTGTGCCAGCTTTGGAAATTATAGGTCATGTGGTATGTAGAGAGGGTAGGATTATGTCAAAGAAGAAAGTAAATAAAATTCAGTCCTGGCCAAGACCCAAAAATATGGCCAAAGTCAGAGGGTTTTTAGGCATATGTGTTTATTTTAGAATGTTTATCAATAAATTTTCTTCATTGGCTGCTCCATTGAGAAGGTTGACTAGTAAGGATGCTGATTGGGAGTTGGATGAAGAGTGTGAAGTGGCATTTGTGAAGTTGAAGAAGGTTGTTGGGGAGGATATTGTCCTACATAAGTTGGATTACGGAAAAGATGCAGGCAGGATTTATTTAGCAGTTGATTTTAGTCAGTTAGCTTCTGGGAAGTTCTGTCCCAAATGGATAAAGCTGGTTACATCAGACCAGTCAGGTATGAATCTGTAGTTTTTACTGAGGTGGAATCAAGATATTCACAGCCAAAATTGGAACTCTGTGGAGTGGCAAAAATTATAAAGAAGCTCCAAAATTTTTTATGGGGACAACACTTCAAATCAAAAGTGGACACAAAATCTTTGATTCAAATGATCAATACCCCTAGCTTACCAAATGCACCCATGACTAGATGGGTAGCTTTTATACACATTTTTTCTTTTGATTTAGTTCATAAGCTAGGAAAGAAATTTACTATGCATGTTGGCTTGTCAAGAAGGAAACCTACTGAAGAAGATTCTGACTCAGAAGAAATTGACAAAGATATAACTTTTATCAAAGAAAGCACAAAAGGTGCTGAAGACTTTCCTTACCTCCCCCATGAGGTTAAACTGGCAGGTTCTGTAATTTTAAATAAAGATAACAACAACCACCCCCATGAGTTTAAACTGGCTGGCTTAATAAGTGTACATAATTAAGACCTCAAACATGAGGATAAACTGGAAAAGAATAAAAATATGGAAAATTATGTGCTTGGGAAGTTTGATACTGGTGTAAATGAATTTGGTAAAAAAGAGATTGGAGATTTTTTGGTTTATTATGATGAGGATGGTGAAATTGTGTGGGATAGTAGAAAATTGGTGAATGGTGTATATGTTAGATTTTTAGAAAATTTGGTTAAAGAGAGGTTGGGTGTTTGTTAAAAAATTTTTAAAAGGAGTTTTGTGATGCTGAAAACGGTGAAAAAGGGAAAGAAGAAAATTTGGTTATAAAAAGGTTGGAAGGTTCAAAAATGGAAATTTCAAAAATATTTTATGATAAAAGGCAAATTCAAGGCTTGAAGTTATTGGTTGCTTCATGTTCAGGTGATTTTGGTGATAGGGAAGTGCCCATAGATGTGATATTAATGGAGTTTTAAGATGAAGTCTGGGGTCAGAAGGGTTTTATCTTAAAATGGTTAAATATTTGTTAACATTAGAGAGGCTGGATAATTGTGATAATGATAAATGGGAGGCTCTCAAAAGGAAGTCACCATAATTTTATCTATCTGGTAAAAGATTGAGGAGGAGGAGGTATCCAAATCCTCAAGTAGTTATTTCTCAGAGAAAGGGGAAAGAGTTGGTTATGAAATCATTGCATGAAGATCTTGGGCATAGAGGAGTTGTTGAATCTTATAGACAAATTGCTGATAGATTTTTGTGGCCTGGAGTGAAGTTGACTGTTAAAAAATGGGTTCAGTCATGCAATGAATGTCAAAGAAGAAGTTATTCAAGGCCAAAGGAGCCTGGACATGCAACCAGTGAAAACACTCTTTTTGGTAGAGTTTGTTTGGATGATGTTCATATTAGGGAGGGAAGATATGAATATTTAATTGTAGCCAGAGATGATTTATCTGGTTGGAAAGAGGAAGTGCCTCTTATTAATTTGAATGCCAATAATGTGGCAGATTTTTTATTGAAAAATTGGGTATATATGTATGGAGTTATGAAGTTGGTGATGGTTGATGGAGGTCCTGAATTTGGGACAGAGTTTAGGGAGGTTGTATCAAAAGTTGGATCAAAGGTTAGGGTAGCAACCCCATATTATACTAAAGCTGAATGAATGGTAGAAAGGGGAAATCAAACTATTAAGGATTCTGTTTTTAAGATGTGTGGAATAAGTGCTGAAAAGTGGAGGCACTATCTACCATTATTTTTATTTGCTGACAGAATCACTGCCAAAAGAAAAACTGAATATTCACCTTATGAACTAGTTTTTGGACAGAAATCAATTTTACTAGTTAATCTAGAGGCTGAATCGTATCTTGGAGTAGGTTGGGATACATTCATAACTACTGAAGATTTATTATATGCAAGAATGGTTCAGTTAGAAATGAAAGAAGAAACTTTAGAAAAGGAATATTCAAAAATGATGAAAATTCAAAATCAGTCAGTAAGATATTGGGATAATTGGTTGGCTCATAGACTACGGAAACCTTTGAAAACTGGAGATATGTTTTTGGTGTATAATAGGAGTTTGGAGAGTCAGTGGTGGAAAAAGTTTTCTGATAGGTGGAATGGATCATACATAGTAAAGGAACAAGTTTCTGGTGGTTCATATTTTTTAAAGGAGTTTGATGGCCTGGAGTTAAAAAAGAGGGTATCTGCTTACCAACTCAAGCAGTTTTATCTTATGGGCACCAGATATGCTGAAGTTTAACTGAAAAATGAGGGTAAACTATTATTTATTGAAAAAAAGTGTAACTCCAAAATGAGGATAAAATACCTACTATTGTTTACAAGACTTACTCTGAAAAGAGTATAAACTAACGACTATCATTTTAAAATATGGTCATTGAATTTGAATGTTAAAATATTTTATGGTGAAGAAATATGTTGGAATGTAATTATTCTTGGTAGAAGTGTCCACAGGGGAGCCTTCTAAATTAAATATTGGCAAGTTTGGGGGTAATTGATGGGCTTCCTGCTCTATACAAAATTACCCCAAAATGTTTGATACCATAGTTTCCCTGTTTGAAGTTGAATCCTGGCTTTGTTTTTTGTCATATAGGTAGTCCTCAAAGACTATAAACTGGATTACTATAATACCATCACAAATATTCTCTTTCAAAGCTGGATTCAATATTTTTTTTATGTTTTATTTTTTATGTTTTTTTTTGCTTTGAATTTTTTTTTCATGTTTGAATTTTATTTTAATTTTCTTTTAAAAATTTCTAAAATTAATTCTATAGGGATAATGATCACTGGCCATCTCCAATCATTTTTAAAAATTTGATGGAGCCCACCCAGTGATCATTTCTAAGTTTTTGTTTATTATGTTTTTCTAAAATTTTCAAAATTATTTAAAATTATTTTCAATTTCATTTTGAAGTGTGACCCACAATCAAGGTTCACTTAGATGTGGGTATGATGTCAGGGGATTGGCTCATCAAATGGCTGGGAGACATCTTTATAATTTTTAATTTATAATTTTTTTAATTTTCATTTTTACAATATCTTTTATAGTATATATATTTTTAATTTTTACATTATTTTATAATATATTTATTACAAGTTTAAAATTTTTTATTTTTCATAAATAAAAAATAAAAATAAAAATAAAAATAAAAATAAAAATAAAAATAAAAATAAAAATAAAAATAAAAATAAAAATAAAAATAAAAATAAAAATAAAAATAAAAATAAAAATAAAAATAAAAATAAAAATAAAAATAAAAATAAAAATAAAAATAAAAATAAAAATAAAAATAAAAATAAAAATAAAAATAAAAATAAAAATAAAAATAAAAATAAAAATAAAAATAAAAATAAAAATAAAAATAAAAATAAAAATAAAAATAAAAATAAAAATAAAAATAAAAATAAAAATAAAAATAAAAATAAAAATAAAAATAAAAATAAAAATAAAAATAAAAATAAAAATAAAAATAAAAATAAAAATAAAAATAAAAATAAAAATAAAAATAAAAATAAAAATAAAAATAAAAATAAAAATAAAAATAAAAATAAAAATAAAAATAAAAATAAAAATAAAAATAAAAATAAAAATAAAAATAAAAATAAAAATAAAAATAAAAATAAAAATAAAAATAAAAATAAAAATAAAAATAAAAATAAAAATAAAAATAAAAATAAAAATAAAAATAAAAATAAAAATAAAAATAAAAATAAAAATAAAAATAAAAATAAAAATAAAAATAAAAATAAAAATAAAAATAAAAATAAAAATAAAAATAAAAATAAAAATAAAAATAAAAATAAAAATAAAAATAAAAATAAAAATAAAAATAAAAATAAAAATAAAAATAAAAATAAAAATAAAAATAAAAATAAAAATAAAAATAAAAATAAAAATAAAAATAAAAATAAAAATAAAAATAAAAATAAAAATAAATAAATATAAATATAAATATAAAAATAAAAATAAACATAAATAAAAATAAATAATAATAAAATAAAAATAATAATAATAATAATTATAATAATTATAATAATAACAATAAATTTATAATAATAAATAAATAAATAATAATATTAATAGTGTTAGATTTTTTATGATTTTTTTATAGTTAGATTTTTTTAGTTTCATCTTAAATTTCTAACAGAAGCCAATGAATCAAGGAAGTTGTTCTTTAGAGGAAGAAGGCCCAGTGAAAGTCTCAGGAGAAAATCTGGTAAACTTTTCAATTTCTTTGAATTGTCAACGTTGTTTATGGTCTAGCCAACTGGCCATCTTAAAGTGACATTTCAAAACTTGTTCTCTAATGAAAACTTCTTGAAAATCTTTAGTTGGATTTTCTTTACAATGGGTCAAGTTGATGTTGAAGATAGAATACATTTTTTGAGTGACATCATTACATTTCACCATATTTGAAGTGGGTTCAGGGTCAGGGATAAAATAGGCAGATGGAGAATATTGGTATCCATAAGAATCTAGATCAGGTCATCAACAAAAGTCAAGAAGAAATTAAAAGAAAAGATGAAAATAATAATTACTTTCTAGAGTTAACTGTGTCAATGTCAAGATTCAAAGGCAAACTGTGAAGAAATGTTTCTTTAAGAAGAGAATAGTAAGGATTTGGAAGTTGTGATAAGAAGGAGTTTTTTGGAATTTTAAGAAGTCTCTTGGTGGAGATAATATGGGAGATCCTTTAACTGAAGGGATATTTTATTTCTAATTGTGAATAGTAGGATGACTGGGAGATCTGGATCTTTTTGAAGATGAAAATGAAGGAGGAGGATGTGGGCTGCTGAATTTAGGATGAGGAGGTATAGGCTTGGTTACAGGGGGAGGAGAAAAAGTAGAAGGAGAAATATAATGAACTGATTTATGTGGATTCAACATCTCTTTTGGAGCAGAAAGAGCTCTAGGAATAACAGAAGAGAGTCTTAATTAGAGAGATGAAGCAGCTTGAAGAAAAGATGGAGGTGGACCCAGAGATTTGGAGTCAGAAGGGATATTCAGAAAAGCTGAAGGTGTGAATGGAGTAGGAATCTTGAAGGTGGATAATTTGGGTGAAGGAGTAAATGGTTTTCAGTGGGCAGCAAAACTGATGGCATGAAGAGTTAGAGAGCCATATTTAAGGCCAGAACATTTTCTCTTTTCTCATAACAGTTAGAGAAATCCCTGTTATAGGTATGCCTCTTCAGCTTATAAGTGTAAATGCACTCCTGGTGAACAAAGGAACAGTAGTCACAAGCTTGGTCCTTAGCAGAAGTGAAGTTGGACATAGTCATTATGAAAATCTGAAAATTGGGATGGAAAAGATAACCTGGATAGGAAAATATGGAATGGAGTATAGGATGGTGGCAAAATTGGACTCAAGGACAGTAGTAGGGAGATGAAATCAATGGAATTTTTGGGTCCTACATGACCTTAAATTGGCAAGTAATCCATCTTTGGTCCCCTATGACTTTCAACTGGAAATTACTTTCTATTTGGTCTAACAAGACTTTAAAAAGGTATATCATTCTTTAAAAGGAAAATTTATCTAGGTTTTGTAGAAGGGAAGTCCACCAAGACTATAAACTAGCAATTGATTAAAGGTTTTTCACCTCAATGATTTTAGGAGGGAATTTTAGTCTAGGAGGATATTTAAATCATTCATTTTTAATTTATCACTGGTTGATCAGTACTCAAACTGATATTCACTCATTGGGCAACTCAATCATTGGTGGATATGGTGCAACTAACTTTAGGGAATGTAGGTGTCAATGGTTAAATTTATTTTAGGATTAAAAGAAAGGTAGATATTTTTAAAGGATTTAAAATGGAGATTTCAAAGATTTAAAATAAAGGTGCTATGAAGTCTGGGAAAATATATAAATTATGATAAATTATGAAAAGTTTTAAAGGGTTGAAAATTTATTTGAATGTTGTGATTCTGAATCATTGAAGAAGGATAGGGGTTGGATTATTAGTGGGTCTCATTGGTAGACTATTTAGGTGAAATCTTGAAGGACCTTATGGCAAGAATGGAATCATTGTATTCAGCTCAGTTGGAAACCCAGTGAGAATGGAATCCTAGTATGAGGCTCAAAGGGAATGGAATCAAAGTATTTGGCTCATGAGAGTGGTATCAAAAGTATTTAGCTCAGTGAGAATTGAATCAAAGTTTTTGGCTCAATGAGAATGGGATCAAGTACTCCACTAATTTGGGAGGCCTTCTCTCTCATGCTGTGAAAAAGTAGAGACTTTTAGAGGGGAGTATGAAGGGATTCAAACCTTTCTCTCACTATGGGGATCATCACAAGGTAAATATGTTTAAATCAAGTTTATTTTTATTAAATTCAAACAAAAATATTTTAAAAATCAACTAGACAAAATCATTTTATCAAACACTAAAGATGTAAATTTATGAAACATAAAAGAAATAGTTAGAAAAAATAATCTCTTTAGAATCTCTCAACATCAGTATCAAATCTTTGAATTAGAATTCTTCTTTTTATTAAATCCTCAGTATTATTTGTGTGAGTCTCTTGAAAATATGTTAAAAATTTTCTTTTCATGTCACTGCGGAAGTCCAGGAAGGGATATCTATGAAATTTGGGTTAGTGATTAATATAATTGTTCTGCATATTGCCGACATTGTCTGTGTTGGTAATTTCAATAGCTTAGGGGAAGAATTTAGGAGGAAGAAAAGAATTGTAGATGGGTGTGGATTAGTAGGAAGATTATCAAAGTTTAAAAAAGGAATAAATTTTAGAGCCAGTGAAAAGAGATACAGCAAAACTAAAAGATGAAACTGGCATTATGGGGTTAGGGTCCTGAGATGGAGGAGGTAGCTCAGGATTGGATTTCTTGTTGGAGGAAGCTGTTTTTGCTCTTATATTACAAAAAAAGGTGGGAATTTTAGATAATCTCTTTTTAGGAATTGTGAAATCAGGGAGTGCAGCTGGTCTGGTATAGACATTAGTTCTGGAAGGGATAATTAGACAGTTACATTTAAATTTTTAAAGCTGGAAGAGATCACAGGCTGTCCTTTCAGGGAGACCAGGATTTGGAATTAAACAGGGTACCTGCTATTTTGCACAGAGTTCACAGGTGATGGAAAGACATTTTGATGAAATTTTTAAGATGATGAACAATAAAGATAAAGTAAATTTTTTTTAGCAGTGGTCAGAATCAAAGTTGGTTGAAGAGGTAGAAGAGAAGATGAATATGTGATCAAAAAAATATGAAAAATTTAAAGAATGGGGACATTCTTCATTGGAGGGAGGATGTGGTAACCTAAAGATTAGTATGGCACTGGAAATTATTTTAGGAGGATTTTTGGAGATTTAAATAAGATTGGTGAAAGCCAAATAATTTTATTAGGACAAAAATACTATTAAAAGTGGGTTAAAAATGGTTAATTTTACAAGTCAAGATTTAACAATTATTTTACAGGCAGAAACTGCAAGTATAGGTCAAAAAGTGTATGAAAATAAATTTGGGAGTCTTAAGAACCCTTTTGAATTTTTGGGGAATTTTCACTATTTTTCTATTATTTTTCATAATTTTATAAAGTTTTTTTTGATTTTTTGTAATTTTATGATTTAATTAATGTTGGAAATTTTTAATTAGATGAATAGGGCTGTGCAAGCTACAAAAACTAGTTTGGAGTAAAGAGGAGAAGTATCTATACCATCTGAAATTTTTTTAGATTTTTTTTAAGGTTTTAAGGTTCTAATTGAGTACAGAAATCCATACAAGCTCCAGAATGCTCTGTATGAGCTCCATGTGACCTCTGGTAATCTCCAGATGGGCTCTGGGATGCTCTGACTGGAAAAAGTATGGCACTTGACATACTATGCATATAAATCCTGAAAACTCAAAATTAGACAGGGGGATCTAACATCTAACATCTTTTACATCAACAATTATGGAGTTTACTCATCAACAACCCATATTTACATAAAATTATATAATTTGTAATATCCTTATAAATATAACACTTTTACATAACATTTTATAAATTTTACTCAAAAACTCATTAATATAAGCTTATATGGTATCATCATAAATGTCTCAATGTCAGGGACTTGATTATAACATCTGTTCATAAAAATATATTATTCAATTATTTAAATAGTTTTCTGAATACAGCTTCACTTTTGTATTTCTTTCCTTAATTATTAAGAAAACAGATTCTACATCTCAACACCATTAATATTAAACAGTTTATTGGTCATTTTATGTCAGGTAGAGGCTTTAGCTTAGTTAATTGTGAACCCATGTTTTACTTAAAGGGACAGGTTTTTCTTTGGTGTATCCAACTCCCTTGGATTCTGCTTACAGCAAGGTGACTGTAAGAGTCTTTCTACACTGGGGGGATCTGTGTGCATTTTAGGTAAACCTTTGTGTCCTGCTCAACAGTCATCAGTTCCCAGATGAGCAATCAAAAATTGTGTTTTAAATCTCTTACCTCACAGATGAGGTGGCACACTGGGAAAGGCCATATACAAGGGAACTCCTTTGAAATGGCAATTTAGAAACAACAGTCGGTCATTTCATGGAGGATTTTGAACTGGACTTTGAAAACCCCATTGTGGCCAAAACATTGGAGCATGCTCTCAATCAGTTTCAACAGAGACAATCTGTTGCTTAGTATGTGTCAGGATTCAGGGGCCATGCCAGCTACATTACAACATAGGGAGAAGGAGAACTCATGTTTTTCTTCAGAAATGGGCTCTCACAAAAAATCAGGAATGGCCTAATCAGTAACCCTCATAAAAACCTCCCTCCAAGCACTCATAAAGCTGGCCATCAAAATTGGTAACAATTTTATGCATCAGTGAATGGATGGCTGGAGTAGTGCATGTCAGTGGCGCAACTATGCCTCATCAAGCAGGGCCAGTGCCACGGACCCAAATGCCATGGAAATCAATGCAGTAAATGCACACAGCGCTAGTGGAAAAAAAAACTATCTGATGAGGAATAACACAGGTGTATGACTAGAGGGCTGTGCCTTGGATGTGGGAGTGGTGGCCATTTGGAAAGGGAGTGTAGAGAAAAAATAAGGGTTAGTGAGGTGGAGGATAGTGCACGAAAGAAAAAGGTAAAAGACAGTTCTCAGGAGTGAAGGTTGTGTCTTACGCAAGCAGATTAGAGGGAAAGGATAAGGGGGACTTAGTAGAAGAGTTATAAGCATGTAAGCCACTTGAAGTAAATAATAATCACATTATAATAAACTTACCTTTAATGACCCTTGATGCCACAATAAATTTATGGGCCCTACTGGACTGTGGGGCCGAAGACTGTTTTATTTCTAACAAGTTTTTACAGAGAAATAAAAAGAAAAAAGAAAAATTGGACCACCCTAGGTGTCTAATTATGTTTGACAGATCCCCAGGTTGGGGAGGAGAATTAAGAGATTAGGGTTTTTCAGGTTTTGATGTGCCAGAGGGGAGTCACAGTGCAGGGCATATGTGAAAAACCTGAAGGACCAGTACAACATGGTAATGGGTATGAAATGGCTGCACCAATATAACCTGCAAATTTATTTGAATGAAAAGTAGGTTCAGAAGGGAAGAAAAGGGGATTCTGGCGCTAAAGTATTGGCCCTCTTGCCCCCTCAGGGGTCAGGGGCCTATTCAGGAAAGTCTTCTGATGTTTTTTTATCATAAGTTGACTTTCCACCTGAACTGATGCTTACTTTTGATTCTAAGCAGATTTCTTGGGATGGGGAATCAATGGGAAGCACTGGGGAGGGGCTGAAAGGGGGTAAAGTGAACCAAGAAGAGGAGAAGGTGAAACAAAGAAAAGGGAAGGCAGAAGATTGAAAGGTGTATGGCACAGAGAAATAAATTGTCCCCTGGCCTCTTCAGGGGTCAGGGGCCCCTCCCAGTGAGTCTCCTGGTGTTTAATTATCATCAGTACACTTTCCACAAGAACTGACACTTTCTCTTGATGCTAAGGTTCAGTACTTGGAGGGGGCACTGGAGAAGAGGAGGGATTGGAATGTGATGCAACAGCTTGGAAAATATCCACCAAAATTTCAGCCAAGGTCCAATCCTCAAGGCCAACAAAACTATCAAGTAAATGGTCCCTGAAGCTTTTTGGTGAGAACAAAGTCAAGACCCTACCACCTCATTGACCGTACAACTTTGCCATTGATCTGATGCCAGGCACAACCCCTTAATTTAGCCGCATAATCCTATTATCAAACCTAGAGTCAACAGCACTAAAAGAGATTATTAATGAAAATTTAAAGAATGGTTTTATTAGGGAATCCAAATCTCCCTGGGCTCCCCCTGTTATCTTTGCAGGAAAAAATGGATGGTTCACTAAGATCTCGCATGTATTTCAGAAGTTTAATTGTGCTGAAGGTAAAGAACAGATATCCCCTTCCATTTACTAGTGAGCTAATTTATAGTCTTAAAGGTTCAGAGATCTTTAACTTTATAGATCTTAGGGCAGGTTACCACAACATATGTGTAAAAGGAGGCAATGAACACAAACTGGCATTCTGCACTAAGTTTGGTCATTTTTAATAGTTGGTAATGCCATTTGGGCCATTTAATGCACCTGAAACTTTCCAAAACTTCACCAAAAGCATCTCCTGAGACAAAATAGGGATAGATGTAGTGGTATACCTGGAAAAAATGTTGATTTACTCCAGATTAATTGAAGAACATCAGATACATGTAAAGTACTTTTTTTGTGCTTGAGGGAGGCCCAGTTATGGTTAAAACTAGAGGGATGTGTCTTCAAAGTGAGTGAAATCCCCTACTTGGGTATGATCATTTCAAAAAATAAGGTACAAATGGACCAGGAGAAAGTAAAGGCAGTAACAGAATGGCCAACACCAGCATCAGTAAAGGAGCTCCAGTCATTCCTAGGCTTTTTAAATTTTTACTGCTGTTTTATTGAAAATTACTCCCACATTTTCCAAACTTTGCATGACCTCACAAAGAAGGAAGCTAATATTATCTGGACAAGTAGTCAACAGGATGCTTTTGAATACCTGAAAATACAATTTGTGACCGCCCCTATTCTTTCAATCCCTGAATTATTAAAGCCATTTGTTCTGAAATGTGACTGCTCAGATTTCACACTAGGTACAGTATTATCTCAATACAATGCTGAAAATATCTTGCATTCAATAGCTTACTTGTCAAAAACACTGCTAGGCACCAAATTAAACTGTGAAATATATTATAAGGAGTTATTGGCACTAGTAAAAGAAGTAAACACCTGGTTCCAATATTTAGAAGTAGTAACTCACAGGTTACAAGCTATTATTTACACAGATCATAAAAACCTGGAAACCTTTCTGACCACTAAAAATCTGACTCTTCATCAGGCACTCTGGGAATAACTGCTAAGTAGCATTAACTTTGTTTTTACATTCCAACCTGAGAAGAAAAGAGGAAAACCTGATGCACTATCAGGAAACCCTGACATGTGCCCAGAACTGGGCCAACTACACACTGTTGGGAAGATTTTTTTGAAGGAGGACCTTGAAGAGGGGGTTATCCTAGACAAAGTGGAATTGGTAGATGTGTATTTCATGGAATGGGTAAGTAGGGGGCAGGAAAAGGAAAAGGATGAGGGAGTGAAGTAGTTGTTGAATGCACTTTTATCAAAGGAGATATTGGTAAGGAAAGGATTGGAGGATTATCACCTGGAAGGGAGAGAACTGTATTGGAATGGAAGGATAGTGATTCAAAATGATGAGGAGCTCAAGAGGAAGGTGGTCAAATCAAGGCATGATTCTTTAGTGGCAGGAAACCAAGTGCCACTGAAGACTGTGGAGTTGGTGAACCATAACTTTTACTGGAAGTCCATGAAAGCATATGTCCAGCACTATGTAGTGGTGTGTGACTCTTGCCAGAGGAACAAGGATATTTCAACAACAACACCACTGATTCCACTAAAGATTGTCAAACAGCCATGGATGGAGCTCTCCTATGATCTAATAGTGGAATTACCCAAGTCTCAATCAAAGAACTCTATCCTCATAGTATTTGACTGCTGAACCAAGATAGCATACTTCATTACCACCACTACTAAGTTTAAATCAGAGGGTATTGCAGACTTAATGGTGGCACATGTCTGGTAATTACATGTATTGCCTGAAAGTATAGTATCAGATAGGGGAATTACTTTTAATTCTAAGCTTTTAAAAGCAATGTATGAGCAACTTAACATTAAGCCCATCTTGTCAAAATAATGGCATCCACAGACTGATGGGAAATCTGAAATAGTGAATAAGGCAATTGAACAATATTTGTGCCATTTCATTTACTATCAGAAAGATGACTGGGTGCAGATGTTACCACTGGCTGAATTTTCATACAATAACCGGACACATGCTGAAACAGTGATGTCACCATTTTATGCCAACTATGGAAATCACCCAACATTCTCAATTGGTACCCTATCCATGTTGCAAGTCCCAGAAGTGGAAGAGCAGATCCAAATAATATTGGTTATACGTCAAAAACTAGAAGCAGCTCTAAAGTTATCTCAACAGTCAATGAAGTGTCATCACAATCAAGGAAGGACCCAGAATTGTGCACTACAGGACAAGGATTGGTTAAGCTCACATTTCCTTTCCACATTCAAGAAAGTGGGTCCATTCAAAGTCAAGTGCAGGGTATCTGACTCAGCTTCTGAGCTGGAACTCCCAATCTCAATGAGGTAAGTACATCCAGTTTTCAAAATTTCATTTCTCACAAAGCATAAAGAAGATACAATCCTAGGATGTCCAGAGGAGCCAGAAGCACCAATCCAAGTGGAAAACAAAGAGGATTTCAAGGTGGAAAAGGTTATTTCTAAGAGGTTTTACAGGGGAAGGGTTCAGTATTTATTGCATTGGAGAGGATATGGGGTTGAGGGTAGGTCTTGGGAACCGGTGGAAAATTTGGCAAATGCTAAGAAAAAGTTGAAGGAGTTTGAGAAGGAGTGCAGGGGGCAGGAGGAGTAAAAAAGGGGGTAATGTTATGATTTGGTTGAGAGTTAAGGAGGAGGAGCACTATGGGAAATATGAATTTTGAGAGGTGGGAGAGGGGATATTTCATAAGGGGTTTTATGGGGCAAGTGCTGTGGAGCACTCCTCATTGGACAACTTGTATAGTAATCCAGTTACTTCTTAGTCTCACTTCTGTATCAGCATAGTTAGTCCCACCTCACTGTTGGTAACCCAAACATAGTCATTCTAGTTAGTCTCACTTCTTAGTAGCATAGTCAGTCCCATCCCAGGATAATGTAAGTGCTAGTAGTAGTCTGCCTTCTTAGGTCCTACCACCCCCTTCCTTCTTCCCCAAAAGTCTCCCACAAGGTTCCCCTCTCTCCCCAATTTTATACATAATTTATAACTCTCACCTAATTACACTCCCCTCCCTCTCAACCTCAACCCTAGCTCTTGGCTAAATTGATGAAATAATATACTTAACTGCTGACTCTGGACAAAACAGAGTCACATAAAAACTATCCCAATTAGGCTCTGAGGCAGTAGCATGAACCACAAAAAATTAAGTAGCATCTGCTAGCAGGTGTCTATCCCTATATTTAGTTTTGATTTAAGATTAAATTTAATTTGATGTTGCATAAGCTATTTTGCTCATTTTTCAGTGCACAGTCTTTCCAGAAGAATTACAGCTGAGCTGAAATTGAGTTAAGTCAAAAATAGGGATTGGCACCTGCTATCAGGTGCCCATGTTTTTTTTCTGGTGATGGGTCTCTAAGCATACTGCTATCTCTTACATTTCAAAAAATAAATTTTTACTACTAAATAAGTTTCAATATCTCCATATAGCACCTCCTTCCCTTCAATTTGACTGAAATCCCCTCCCTCCCTCCCCTCCTCCAGCCTAAAGTGACATGGCATCCTCATTGACCCCATCTTCCCTTTCAGACCTAATTTCAACAAGCTAGTTGCTAATGGTTTAAAGGCTTCCTCTTCCATCAATTTGAATAGCTTCCTTATTCTGGGGTATCTCTCTCAAACAGTATAAGATCCTCATCTCATCTCTCATCCACTCTTGCACAGACACCACTATAGTGTGGCATCCCCCCACTAATCATTCACACACCACCATATTAATCAAAGTGGTAGACAAAAAATCCATAATTAAAGCTCTGGGATTTTTCAGATCCACACCCACATGCATCCTTCTCCCTGACTCTCACTCCCTAATCTGCAAGCAATGCTTTGATCTGGTGGTCAATAAATCATGGGAACACCTCCTAACTATCCCCTTTTCCAATTCTATTTCCCATCTTTCAAGACCCCTATATGCTTCTCTCTCTCCTCTTCCCAAAACCCAACTACACCAATTTTATCTCCTATCTGCAATCAATGTCTTTACCCACTATATTCCACAAGGATATATGGATTTCAGACTCCCCCTCCCCCTCCCTCCTTGGTTACCTCCCTTATTTAAGGGTATCATAACCCACTCAAAAGAAGATTCACTAACTAAATTCACCTACACCATGCTAAAACCTCCACCATCCTCATACTTCATTTTTAAAGATAGGTCAAAATCTCAAAAAGCACCTTTTCTGCTGCTCTTGATCCACTATCAAGGTTCCAATTTGTGGCCCAAATTAAGTATCACTCTCATTTCTCAGTTTTTAAATCAGAGCTGATAGGTTTCCTACTGGGTCTTTAACTCTTCCTTAAAAATCTCCTAAACTCACTCTATGACACCCCCATCATTTTAATAGATAACCAAGCTTTTATTTGCTCCCTCTCACCCCCTTCCCCATAATAATCCAATTCCTCAATCTTCCTGTCACTCTTCACCATCATTTTTAAGCTAAAACAGCATCACCCTGACCTGTCACTCATTCTCCAATTGTGCACTGGAAACATGGGTATCATAGGAAATGAGACAGCTGATATGCTTGCTAATGGTACCCACCAGTTTTCTAACCCAGCCAATTCCTTCCTCACTTTTCAGTCCCCTCCACCATCCATCTCCTGTCTAAAATCAATATTATATTTACATACCAAGTCATTAGGGGGTTTCAGCTCTGGCAAATCCACACTTACAAATCTGCACTTAAATTTGACCAAATCCACACTTATCTAAGTGTGGATTTCCAAAACACACTAGCCCCAATACTGGTGGATTTCAAAAGTGAAAAAAGTCACTTATTTCACTCAAATCTGCACTTTCTCAACCAAAAGTGCTGATTTCACCATCAAGTTCCATTTCACTGATTTGTCAGCATCATCCCATTCATATGCAGCACTCCGCAGCATAACACTTCATAACTCAAAACATTGTACATCATTTAAATCTTCATATCATATCATATAAGAGTTATGCCTTCCTCACTTTCAAATCGTGATGAATTACATAAAGCAATGACTTTCATGGCTCTTGAACTGCTCTTGGACTCTGATTCCGATTCTGATTCTGATCTAGAAGAAGATTTTGTCTTTTTATCAAAAATGGCCACGAAACGTTACCTTCTTCCCAGAAAGCCTCAAGTACTTCATACCCCCAAGTACACCATCCAAACACTTCTTAACCTATCTACACCCAGTTTTAGACAGCTGTTCAGGACTTCTCAGGAATGTTTCCTTAAATTGCTTAAGCTTATTTAGGATCATCCCATATTTCACAATAATTCTCAAAAATAACAACGACATCCTTCAATTCAATTGGCCATCACACTATGTTTTTTGGGCTCAAATGGTAATGGAGCCACTTTGAAACGTTTAGAAAATGTCTTTGATTTAGGGTATGGTTCAGTTAACACTTATACCAAACGATGTATCACTGCCATCAACTCCTTGGAATCTCAACTTCTCACCTGGCCAACAAAAGAAGAGCAACTTGAATCATCTCAGGTTATGCAAGCAGAGGGCTTCCCAGGATGTATTGGTTTTGTTGATGGTACTACTATTCCTTTGAGCCAGAAACCTTCTGACAGACACTGATTAACGGCCATTGATCAAGGTACACCTCTACAAATTTCATAAAAATTTTGAATTTAAGCAAAAATACACATGTTTACGCTGATCTTTGCTTGTAGATCAAGGTACACATTTTCAATTTTTAAGAAAAATGTGTTGAAAGGAAACAATATAATGGTAAAACCACTTATATGTACCCTGATCTTTGGGCAAAGATCAGGGTACACTTCTCAAAATCTCTGATACAATTTTAATCAAGGACAAGATACAATGGTGGACTCTGATCTTTGGCTGAAGATGAAGGTCCACCTCTTCAAATATCACTGAACACATGGTTGCAGGCAAAAGTACCATGGTGTACCCTGACCTTCAGCCAAAGATCAGGGTACACCTCTTCAAATTTCAAGAAATATTTGAATAGGAGAAAAAACATATTTACCCTGATCTTTGTGTGAAAATCAGGGTACACATCTTCAATTTTCAAGTGCAATGTGTATAAAGGCAAAAATACAAGGGATGCCTCTTATGAAGGTGTTAGAATAAGGGTCATTTATTTTCAATTTCATGCACAATTTGAATACAGGAAAAAACAAAAGGTGGACCCTGATCTTTGCCCAAAGATCAGGGTACACATCATTAATTTTCATGTATTTATTGAATAACAGTAAAAACATGTTTGTGGACTCTGATCATGGCCCAAATATTAGGGTACACTTCTAAAAATCTCACATAAAACTTATTCCAGGTAAAAAATACAAAGGTGGACTCTGATCTTTGCCTGAAGATCAAGGTACACATCATCAAATCATGTACTTTTTGAATAACAGAAAAAACATATTTTTGGATTCTAATCTTGCTTTGAAGATCAGTGTACACTTCTCTAAATGACTCATAAAATTTTAATCAAGCCCAATATACAATTATGGACGCTGATCTTTGGCCGAAGATGAAGGTCCACCTCTAAAAATATCACTGAAAAAATAGTTGCAGAAAAAAATACCATAGTGGACCCTGATTTTTTGGAAAAGATAAGTGTACACCTCTAAATTTATTTCATATTATTTCAAATCATGCAAAAATACAATAAAGGAATCTGATCTCCCCTGCAGGTACAATTTTACCTGAAAGATATTCAAGTAAAGTTTAAATATTCTTTCTAAAACCACATGAAAATCTTGACCTGTGGATATTAATCATGGTTAGTTTGTTATAATTTATACATGAAAAAATGACTTCAAATTCTAACAATCAAAGACTATATATAATATTATTTTATATTTGCTAAAATAATGGTGTTCATCTTTGAATTTGGAATAATTAACCTTTATTGTTTGCTTTAGATGGATGCTCACCTGTGGCTTTTTATCCTAACCATATTTTCTTGAAATTTGAAGAGGTGTACCCTGATCTTTGGCTGAAGATCAGGGTACACCATGGTATTTTTGCAGGCAACCATGTGTTCAATGATATTTTTACAGGTGGACCTTCATCTTTGGCCGAAGATCAGAGTCCACCTTTGTATTTTTTCCTTGATTAAATTGCATGAGAGATTTTAAGAAGTGTACCCTAATAATTGGGCCATGATCTGAGTCCTCAAATATGTTTTTGCTGTTATTCAAAAACTACATGAAAATTAATGACGTGTACCTTGATCTTCAGGTGAAGATCAGCATCCACCTTTTGTTTTTGCCTGTATTCAAAATGTGCATAGAATTGAAAATAAATGACCCTTGTTCTAACACCTTGAAACTGGCACATAACAAGAAAAAAGATTAAGAGGTAGAAGAAATAAGTAAAAAAGAATGTAAACATGCCTGGTCAAAATGTTGAAAATGTCAGGAAGGTGTGTGTGCCAAGGATTGATGGGTAGGTAGCAAGGAAGGTCAGTGTATCACATGTGATAGGGATGATGTGGCCAACATGTGGTTTTGAAAAAAAAATCACGAAAAAAGTGCTGATTTGAGGTCAGAACTGACACCCATTTTTGAAATAAGTGACTTTTTTGCAAAATTTAAGTGCTGATTTGGTTTGAAATATGCACTTAAGTTAAGTGCGGATTTGCCAGAACTGACACCCCCTATTATTTCTCACTCCCCCAAGAGTTGACAACTTTAGGAAGTTAAGAGGCAAGTTTGACACATCCAGGATGTACAAAAATTTGACTAGCCTCCTCAGAGCACACACCACTTCTTTTATAAAATTTTGCTCTGTTAACTCTCCCTTGAAAAACTACCTATATAGATTTTAAGTATTTGAATCTCCCAGCTTCCCCCTTTTCCCAACCCCTTCAAAAGATACTCCAGAAAATGCCCTCCTTATATGCCCATCACACTTGGATTTTTGTCCCACCCTTCTCAAGGCTGTGAAAAAACACAAAACCCCTTTTACTACCTCAGGTCTCCTCATTCCATCTCCCATAAGTTCATTGGCTTCTAAATTCCTTGTCTCTTATGGTAGATTCCCCAATAACATTCACCTCACACAGTAATCACTAAATTTTTAAATATAATTATTTCCCTTTCTTACTCTCTCTTTTCTCCTCTCATCCTCTACCTACATCCACTTATTCCTACCCTTCATCCCCCTAGATGGGTGAGATTGTAAGAAATTTTTTTAAAAAATAGACATGTATCCATAATACTTGCCAGGAAAAATCACAAAAAAATTATAACAAGTATGATGTAGCAAGGGAGCAAGAATGTAAACATTGAAACAGGTGGAATGGGGGCCAATGTATTATACTATGATATTAAAAAGTAAAGTGAAAAAAACTTGAATGGGATATTTAAAAATGTGTTTTTGAGACATTCCCTTTCATTTTTGCTGCATGTGGGGAGGAAACTTTGACTTTTCCCTAACATAAATGAGGTATGAAGAGTACAATAATGAAGATGAGGAAGATTTTGATAACTAAGAGGATAAAAAAAGAAGAAGTAGCTTAATCCAATATGCATAATGAACATGTGAATGATCATGAACAGTGAAATATCATCTTAGTTCATCTTTATAATCTAAGTTAGTTTTACCTTTAATATGGAACCCAAAATTTTTACATATAAATTTCTATGTTGTCTTAGCTGAGTTATTGCTTATCTGGGTTTCAATTACATTCTTTATTTTACTTCTTATCGTTTATACAACATCTCTACTAACTGTTTATTATTTTTAGAATTTCTATGTTAGTCTTTACTATATATCTTTTCCAGTATTGATTGTACATGACTTAGAGAATTAATCTTGTGCTTATCCATTTATTCAAATTTATTCACCCCTCAAAGCCCTTACAAAGAGGTAAAGAATCCTGAAGATGAAAATTACCCCAATAAAATTTAGCTCATTAATTAATTTCAGCTTTCTCTCATCAGAAGAACTTCTCATCCAAAATAAAGTTTTTTGGTACCAGAAATAAGAAGAAAAGGACTTAAACTTTTTCTTTAATCAAAGAAGATCTTACCATCAAAAATGAGGAAAGGACCTCCATGCAGGAGTGTATATAGCTTTCTTTTCCCTTGAAGCCATAGAGCCATCTTTGATTTTGATAATGATTGGCTTCTTTTTTAATTTCTTTTTTCTTTGTTTTTGTTTCACACCTTAATTTTTTTGGTACAAATGAGGTGCTGGTGTGGCAGTCTAAAGTTAAGTATGGCACTAAAGTCTATTAAAAGCAGATTTTTGGGATATGATTATTGATATTGGAAAAGCTAATCTAATTTTAAAATTGTTATAATTAAGAAAATAAGTATATAAAAGGGTTTAAAAGGGTTTAATCTTACAAGTCAGAATAAAAAAATTAATTAACAGCCCCAAAGTGCAAGTATTGAACTAAAAGTGCATTGAAATTAAAGTCAGGAGTCTCAAGAACCTTTGGGAATTTTTGTGGAATTTTTACTATTTTTCTACTATTTTTAATAATTTTATAAAGTATTTTTTGGTTATTTTTAATTTACTTAACTTTGATAATTTTTAATAGGTGATTAGGGCTGTGCAGACTACAAAAATTTAAATTGGGTTATAAAGGAGAAGTAGCTCTATCATCTATCATTTTTATAGATTTTTTATTAGTATTTTAAGGTTCTAATTGAGTCTGGAATGCTCTGGAAGAGCTCCATACAAACTCTGGTGATCTCTGGATGAGCTCTGTACCTGCTCTGGGATGCTCTGGTTAGGGAAAATAGGGCACGTGACATACTATGCAGATAAATCCTGTAGACTCAAAACTGGAAACCATGCATCTAACAGAGAACAACTTAATGATCAACCACAACAAAACATATTTACAAAAATCATTATTATTTTACATAACAAATTATATAATTGTAATACCCTTATAAATATAACACTTTTACATAACAATTTATTAATTTCACTCATCATCACACATATTAACTTATAGGGTACCATTTTAAAGGTCTCATCACCAGGGATCTGAATTTAAAAACTAAATAAAATAAAATAAAAACTTCATAAAAATATATTATTCAATCATTTAAATAACTTTTTCTAAATACATCTTCACTGTTGTGTTTCTTACTCTCATTATAAAGAACACTGATTCTACATCTCAAAACATTTAATAACAAATAGTTTATTTGTCATTTCATATCAAGTAGAGGTTATAGCTTAGTTAATTTTGAACTCTTTAATTACTTAAAGGGACAGGGTTTTCTTTGGTTTATCCAACTCCCTTGGATTCTGCTTACAGCAAGGCAACTGTAAGAGTCTCTCTACACTGGTAGTAGTTGTATAGATATCCCTTCTATCACTAAGGGCAAACAAGACAACTTTCAGTCAAGTCATTTTCTAGGTATTGGGAAGAGGCATGTGAAATAGCCTTTTCAGGACTCTTTCTTCACAGATTGTTTGCTAGGTAGCCTCCAAATCCCAACTTTTTCGCTACATAGACATTTAGAAAAAATTGTAAACTATTGTTTAAATACACTAATTGACATATCTGATATAAAAATGAAACTTAAACATTGGAAATGTATTCTGTTATTTAATCTTTTTGAAAATTTATATTAACTTTGCTTTACTTTTATTACAGGGCTTAAATGTGGCTGGGAACACTTCAAAGTTGAAATTTTACTGTTCTCTGTTCCAGTTGCACAAGTCACATAAATAAATGATGACATACATTCTTATTAAATTTTTAAAGGATGCATTTGAAGCTGTGATAATGAATTCTGATCATTCTTCAACTCTCTTAAAGGCACAAAAAATTTCCATGATTTGGTATCACATCACAAATAACAAACACAGACACCAAAAAAAGGGGGGGCATCTGATAGCAGGTGTCAATCCCTATTTTTGATTTAATTCAGTCTTAGTTCAGATTTAATTTTTCTGTGAGGACCACACACTGAACAGAGAGCATGAAAACTTGTATGGCACCAAATATGATTTATCCTTGAATCACAAATGGATTGAGGGATTGGTGCCTGCTATCAGACACCAAGTGTTTTTTGAGGTGTTCTTGAATGGTATATATGCTTATGTTTTAGACCCCCTAGTATTTCATCAAAGCAGCATGACCTGGTCTTGAAAACCTAGAGTACCTTTGTGTGTGAAATAGGTCCATAGACATGCTATAGTCTCAAGTTATGAGATTATTGAGTTTATGGGGCATATCACCACACAATATTTTTGGGGATTTGTTTACAAGTCACCCAGCTGTAGTATATGTGAGATTTTATCTGGACTCATACACTAAGTTCTTGATGAATGCCTGCTGAAATCTTACTGTCTTCTAATTGGAAATTCATCAAGCACTTACTAAGTGTTGACTGTGAAATTAATAAGTGTTAGCTGTTCACTTACTGGGTGCTGACTAATCCATGACTGAGAAGTGACTGGGGTGGTGACTGATTTCTAACTGATCACAGACTGAACATTATCACCATTTCCCTTTTTGGTTGTTGGTTTTTAATGTTTTCTGTGTTTTCCCTACAGTATATTGAAAAAAGCTTTAGGGTGAGCATATTGGATAGAAAAGTGTCATTCTCCTATCATCTTCTTAATGCCAGGTAGCTGAAAAAACCCCAATATAAACATTGCTAAATCTTTTATGCGTCAAACATTCAATAAGAAAAAAAAAGTTGTGATTCAAATTAAACTGAGGTTTTTGAAACTATTAAAATGGGTACTTTCAGTGTTAAAAATAGTTCAGGATTTGCAAAAATTATACATCTGGGCTAAAACTGAGTTAAATGAAAGTTAGGGGTTAGCACTTGCTGCCAGGTGCTCTCTCTTTTTTTTTTTTCCTGCTGTAATGCATGACTACAGAAATCTTCTTTGAATAAGAATTGAATGCTAGTCAAAATATTCAGATAATCACAGTTAGAGTTAATGTCAAATCTCTTTGACTGCTTTAATTTTCATAGACAAAAGAAGTTGGCACTTAATAGCTAGCAGGTGCTAAACCCTATCCTTGATTTAAGTCAGCTTGAGCCCAGATGTATAAATTCTGTAAAGCCTAAACATTTGACTCTGAAAGCACCAATTTTTGCAATATCAAATTTAAGCCTAATTTGAATCACAAATGAATTTAGGGACTGATAACTGCTAGCAGGTGCCAGATGTTTTTTTTTGTGCTGTACATGCTCTTGTTTTGAGAAAGAATATGAGTAACATCTTAAGGGATACTAGGTTAAAGACTATATGCTGGATTATTCATAAATGCTTTTAGTCCAACTTTTTTTTTTTTTTTTTTTTGATATGGTAAGAAAGTACCATTTGGAAGAGTACTAAACTAAAACCCCAACTTTTGGATCAATGTAAAGAAATAAAATGAAAAATTTGATTGAAGATTGAAATTCAAAGATATAATGTGTTTGTTGTTTATTCACATGGTGGTAGCTTTTATCAGCCTATTCATGTGTAAAAAAGAACAACATTTATTTCCTTGGAGTAATGTTTTTGGGTTGGAGAATTGGATCTAGCCTTCAAAGAATCATTAATTTTCTTCCCAAAGTATATGCTTGTCCAGATGAGTGAGGATATTAAATCATGATCCTTCCACATTCCCTGATCCAACCATCCACTCCACAGCCCTCAAGTGATCACATTTAAGGAACTTGAAATAGGAATGAATTTTGTTAATCATTATTCTTATTTTAATTTCGGATGCTCTTCAAAGCAAGTAAAGAGATGATCAATAAAACAACACATTCCAATTTCAAACACCTTGAGAGGCTGATCAGTTGGGTGAAGTGGAATGGAGTGATGGAGAAAGGAGAAAGAATGGTATCAAAGAAAATGAGAGACATACATATGCCAGATTCCCTGAAGATAATTGGTTGAAAGGTGTGATGGGTAATGGTGGAGAATATGTCGAAGAACGCAAAGCCAATCAACATAAAGGAGAGAAAAGAAAAGAAACACTTACTTTCTCCACAAGAGGGATATAGACAGGGAGAGTGAGACTGGAATAGGAGGAGGAGCAAAGTGTCCCTGTGCTGATTGCTGGATGGAAGAATCCATAAATCGCCATCCAAATATTCACTCTCCCAGTATTTTGGTCACGCGCCAACTCGGTCGTCTTATCACCACCGTCGACCGTCCTCTTCGTCTCCACCTGCCATGCCAGCTTCCGCCCAGCATTCCAACGCATCCGGATCAGGATCAGGGTCGATTTCCAATTCGAATGTGACAGCCAATACCGCTGCACAAACAGCACCCGCCGCCTCATCAGCACCATCGGCGAACAACACAACAGCATCGGCATCGGCACCATCGGCAGCTCCATCAACATCAGCTGCCACCACGAATCCGACTACCTCATCTTCCGCCCCATCGACCACCACGACGACTTCTCGCTTGAACGAAAAAGCGTACGATCAAGCGATTCTCGAATATCTTTCTCGTCGGGGGTTTTCCAAAGCCGAATCCGCTTTACGTGCTGAGATCACTGGAAAACTTCCTGGATCTCTCCATCCACATTCTTATCATCCTGCCGGTAAGGGGAAGTCTGTTGGGCTTGACGAATTTGCTGATAAAAATGCAAACGTCCCCGAAGGCTCCAAATCAGACAAAAAAAGAGAAGGTCTCGGTAGAAATCTGATCCGTCAGCCTGCTGAATACGCCAAGGGTTACGATAGTCTTCGCGAATTTGTTAACAATGTTTGTTTTCAATCCTTCTTTTTTATGTGATCACGTTTTGAAATTCAAGAATGTTAATCATCGCTTTCTATTATCTCAACTTCCTACCCAGTCGCTCGATATACATCGACCGCATTTTTTGCCTTTTCTCCTTCCCCTCTTTGTCCACTCCTATCTCGACTTGGTGATCGATGGCAAACGTGAAGCGGCAGACGATTTTTTACATCGGTAATTATTTTACATTTATTTGTATTATGATATCAGTTTTGCTTAGGGGTGTACTCTCCACCTACTGATTGGTGATCATCGTTACCACCCTTATCATCACTATTATTATTATTATTATTATTATTATTATTATTATTATTATTATTATTATTATTATTATTATTATTATTATTATTATTATTATTATTATTATTATTATTATTATTATTATTATTATTATTATTATTATTATTATTATTATTATATTATTATTATTATTATTATTATTATTATTATTATTATTATCATCATTATCATCATTATCATCATTATCATCATTACCATCATCATTCTTTCCTTAAGTTTTTCACCAGATCACGCTTTCACACATCCAACACTTGTTCAACATCTGGCCTCACTGCGTCAGCCTTATCATGTAGCCGAATCTGATATTGCTCAAAGATGGAGAAAAGAACGCTACGTCATAAGAATAAGTGAACGAGCTAAATCCCTTTTGGCTGCTTGGCTGTCGTCAGAATCATCAGGTGGGGACACTGATGAAAGTCGAGCAAAAGATAAGATGACCGCTACGATAAATGAGCGTGTCAGAATAGAATGTGAGTGCCCTATCTTTTCTTTAGTTTTTGATTACCCTTGCTCCTCATACCTATATTTGTATGGTATTATGATGTCCTAATCATTATGTTTCATGACAGATATCAACTCCGCTTTATCAGCTGCATTTCCTTGTGGCTTAATATCTGATTTTGCTATTCAGGGTGTCAATCTTAACCAATCCCCTGACCTCAAGTTGGGACCAGCACCCAAGGATCCCAAATTGGTGAAAGAAGTTGAACGCTTGACAAATGCAGACTTGAAGGAAAACTCTACTTCCGCCGACGATCCATCCAACCCCACCGATCCAGCTTCTCGAGATGTGACAATGACCGATGCTAGTGTAACAACTCATCCCCCAGCAGGCACGTCTTCATTGAATGATGCCACCCTCCCTCTCTCAGCGCCAGCTCCTTCCAATTTGACAGACAATCAAAACAGTGCTCACCAATCTACTTCAGCATCACTAGCTACTCCTCGTCCTGCAAGTCTTCTGCATGATATGCCCTCTACTCAAAATACAGTTCCTGACCTTGTTGGCCCTTCTGCTTCCGATATGCCACCATACCCGTCAACCTTCAGGACAATTGATCTAAAAAGAGAAGTGGAACTTGTAAGAGAAGCTCGAAAACGGATACGACTTGGCCCCGAAGCTTACGAACAATCCAATCTCACTAACAGTAAAACAAAGGCCCCTGAAAGCACAGTAGGGGGGATCAGTAAACCTAGTGTTTGTGCCTTTACGATTCATGATGCTGGTGAAACGTAAGTTGTAAAGCGTTTGTTTTTCCGTCTTTGACGCTTTTTTTGATTGAAATCATCACCTAAAATTGTTGACTTATCTCTATTTTGTTTGGTTAATACGAAAAAAAAAATCATGGATTTGATGGCAAACTCAACCTTGTTCAATTAAGATTAACCACTGTTAGGCTTTCAGATGATGTTTCTATACTAGCTGGTGGATTTTCAGAAAGTTTTATAAAACTCTGGAATCTTAAAGGTGATCATTTTGAACCGATTCGCGATGATGGAACGATTTCCGCTTCGGATGAAGGTAGTCTTGATCTTTTCCATTTTTCCCGCTATAATCATTCTTTTTGACAATCTCTTTTCGCTCTATTTAGCATCTGCTTTGAAAAAAATGCGTCGGAAAACACAGTCAAACTCCATTAAATTGATAGGTCATTCAGGACCTGTATATTCCATTTCATTCGACCCTATTCCAGGTCCTTCAGGTCCACCAAGATATTTACTCTCATCGTCTCAAGATTCTACTGTTCGCTTGTGGTCTTTGGATCTTTTTCGAAATCTGGTGGTCTATCGAGGTCATCGTGAACCTGTTTGGGATGTGGAATGGGGGCCTAAAGGTATTTACTTTGCCACCGGAAGTCGGGATCGGACAGCCAGATTATGGAGTACTGAACGAACCAGTGCCTTAAGAATTTTTGCTGGCCATCTAAGTGATGTCGATGTTAGTAAGATCTGGTCGCATTTTTCGTTGATGTAATTGAAGGTTTTATTTTATTTTGTTTTTTCATTTCCTATCGGATCATCAGTGTGTGTCCTTCCATCCCAACTCGCTTTATCTTGCCACAGGATCCAGTGATCGTACTTGCAGGCTGTGGGATGTTCAAAGAGGTAGCTGTGTCAGAATCTTCACTGGTCATCAGGGTCCCATCAACTGTGTAACTATCAGTCCTGATGGAAGATACTTGGCCACCGCTGGTAAGAGGTTTATGAATTTTTTATTGTGTCCCGGCTCGAGTTTTATGTCATTTACAAATTTGATATCATGTCCACTTTCCTACATAATTCAGGAGAAGATCAAACCATCAACCTATGGGATATTGGAGCTTCAAGATTGATGAAAACAATGAGAGGGCATCGGGGGCCTATTTACTCACTTGGCTTTAGTGCCGAATCTACAGTATTAGCTTCTGGATCTGCAGATTGTAGCGTGAGAATTTGGGATGTCTCCAGCTCATCAACACAAGCTACCAGTGTTACCAGTGCCAATGCTGCCTCTTTTAGTCACAGCAATCTCAATAGCACTCCTAACAACATCAACAATGGTAATATTAATACTATTAGCATAAATGGCAGGAACTCGTCAGTTAGTGGTGATGGAGTTTTGAAAAGGTTGAGTACTACGGTAAATTTAATGGAAGGAAATCCACATGCAACTGTTGAACTGGCACCACATGGATTGTTTTCCAATGAAGAAATAAAAAACAGGTGCGTAATCTCTGCTATAGCCCATATTCTCACTGTCATATGCAATTTGTATTTGATCTGTTGTAGTCACGCATTGAATGTGCTTATTATTATTATAGTCCGGAATTGTTATCCACCCTCCCAACCAGAAGCACTCCAATTTTCAACGTGCGATTTACTACTCGGAATCTTTGCTTAGCCGCTGGTCCAATGGTGCCCTAGTCAGATATGCAAGTTCACTTATTTCTTACAGGGTGATTCTCTAGAATTACCGAATTTGATAGACAATAAGAGCAATGGCAGTGTATGCCATGATAATTTTTGTTTGAATGTTATGTTAGTAATAATGGAAGGCATAGATGTATGAAAAAAGTTAATGTAAACAAAACGGCTACTGTATATATTACACTGCCGTCTTTGTTAAGCTGTATGACATGAAGGGGTTGACTGGAATTCTACTTGAGGAATTTTATTCTTGTGCCCTTTTTAAACTTCCTTACCAATTAAATCTGTAAATAAAAAACGTGGCCTACTCTAGTAACGTTACGAACCTCTATAAAAATCTATTTGGTCAAGTCTACAAGCATGTACATATATACACAAATGGATACATACCACATCATTCTTCTTTAATCTTAAGCAACTGAGCTTTAAACTCTTAGGGCATCTCCACTCGTTTCGGTAAATCCTGTCAATATGCATATTTTGACCCTGGCAACATCCCGTCTGAAGGTCACCAATTTTTTTTTATTTCTCCATTACTCAACACTATTTTGGCTTCATATCACAATTTCTTAACATATTATAGTACTACAGACAACTATATAAACCTCCCCACTAAAAACAACCCCAAAATGTCCTCTGATTTGAAGAAAAAAAAATTGCCTAATTGGAACCCACAGGAAGAAGAACAGCTCTCCTTGTCATGGATAACAAATATGCAACATATCGAACCGGGGTATAGTGGCCTTTAATACGGTTGGGATAATTTTTTTTTTTTTTTTTTTTTTGCTTGTTCTTCAGTGTCTAGTAAAATTGATAACATTTGTTCTTCATCTTCTATTGAATTGAATTTCTCAAGAATGTAGTATCTGTATATATCCATGTGAAATTTCAATTGAGATGTAGTATGTGTGAAATGTTGCGTAGTGTTTACAGAAGAGTTGCTGTTGCCAAACACAAAACACGAGTGATGAATATTTTGGAAATATTGAGTTAATTGAGATGTAGAATGTGTGAAATGTTATGTAGTGTTTACAGTGAGATGGTGGTTGATTCAAATCTATTAGTTTAATACTTATCTCCATCATCACAACTATATACATTTGTTATGTTATGCAGTTGAGTACTTAGTGATGTATTAAATGTCACACATTGACACACCCCTCCTCAACTACATTCTGCCACCCTAGGAAATTAATGTATATGTTTACTAATCTTCTAGCTTTTTCTATTATATTGGGACCTAGGTTTTTTGTTAAAATATCTGCCTTCTGCTCTTTTGTCCCAATCCATTTCAAAATTGCCCTTTTCTTATGTAGTTGGGAATTTACATAGAAAAAATTTCTTTCCATATGAAAAATTTGTTTGATAGATGGCTGGTCAGCAGCTACTTTTATAGTAGATTCATTATCACAGTGAAGTTTTGTTTTTATTTCTTTACCAGTCATGTCTCCTATCATGTTTTTAATCCACATTTCTGTTTTGGTTATTTCAGCTAAAGCAGAAAGTTCTGACTCACATGTTGATAGTGCCACTAGTTTCTGTCATTTAGATGACCAGTTCACTGGTACACCCATGTAGCAATCAACTCCACCATTAGTGCATCTTGCCAAGTTGTCATTCCAGTTTGCATCTCCGTATGCATCTAGTCCCATACTCTTATCTGGGAAAATGTGAAAAGAGCAATCTTTTGTCATAATGACATATTGTATTAGGTGTGTTAAAGCTTCCCAATGTTCTTCATTTGTATGGTTAGCAAATCTTGCCAAGTAATTTACTGCAAAAGAAATGTTCAGTCTGGTTGCTACAGACAAATAATTCAATGAGCCTATGAGGCCTAGATATTAAGTGATTTTCAACTTCTCTCCTATACCCTGTTTTAGTTTTCAATCTTTTGGTAAGACAGTTGATTTCTTTTTGTATTCTCCATCAAAATGGTCAGCTATCTTGTTGATTAGTATATGTTGTGATAAAATAAATCCATTTTGTTTACATACTACTTTTACACCTACAATATTGTTAATGTCTCCCTGCAATTTGATTTGAACCAGTTCCAAGAGTTTGTTTTGAAAAGTCTTTAATAGGGGGTGTCAGTTCTGGCAAATCCGCACTTACAAATCCGCACTTAAATTTGACCAAATCCGCACTTAAATAAGTGCGGATTTCCAAAACACACTAGCCCCAATACTGGTGGATTTCAAAATGAAATAAGTCACTTATTTCACTCAAATCCGCACTTTCTCAACCAAAAGTGCTGATTTCACCATCAAGTCCCATTTCACTGATTTGTCAGCATCATCCCATTCATACGCAGCACTCCGCAGCATAACACTTCATAACTCAAAACATCGTACATCACTTACATCTTCATATCATATCATATAAGAGTTATGCCTTCCTCACTTTCAAATCGTGATAAATTACATAAAGCAATGACTTTCATGGCTCTTGAACTGCTCTTGGACTCTGATTGCGATTCTGATTCTGATCTAGAAGAAGATTTTGTCTTTTTATCAAAAATGGCCATGAAACGTTACCTTCTTCCCAGAAAGCCTCAAGTACTTCATACCCCCAAGTACACCATCCAAACACTTCTTAAACTATCTACACCCAGTTTTAGAGAGCTGTTCAGGACTTCTCAGGAATTTTTCCTTAAATTGCTTGAGCTTATTCAGGATCATCCCATATCTCACAATAATTCTCAAAAAGAACAACAACATCCTTCAATTCAATTGGCCATCACACTATGTCATTTGGGTTCAAATGGTAATGGAGCTGCTTTGAAACGTTTAGAAAATGTCTTTGATTTAGGGTATGGTTCAATTAACACTTATACCAAACAATGTATCACTGCCATCAACTCCTTGTAATCTCAACTTCTCACCTGGCCAACAAAAGAAGAGCGACTTGAATCATCTCAGGTTATGCAAGCAGAGGGCTTCCCAGGATGTATTGGTTTTGTTGATGGTACTGCTATTCCTTTGAGCCAGAAACCTGCTCAAGGTGGAAACAATTACTTTCACATTCTCGTCAAAAATTTTCACCAAAATATTTACAAGTCAAAAAAATTCTATATCTGTTTTAAAAAATTGGCAATACTTTCCCCTGCATTTTATTGAAGCAAGGGGTTGATATCACCAAAATTTTTCTAAGTCATCAATTTCACATGTCAGATTTGAAAATTTGGCAATACCCCCCCCTGCATTTTATTGAAGTAAGTGGTGGAAGTCATCTAAATTTAATATAATTATGTAAATTATTAAATAAATATCTAATATATATCAATTTCCCTAGTTTAAAGTAATGACAATCCCTTAAGCCAAAATGCAGATCAAATCTAGAAACAAAAGTTTGGGACTTTCCACAGGTATAGGCTAGAGGAACCCCATGAAACAAATAAATGTTATCATGATTACCATTTATACAACACAAGGTCGTGGGCCCATTACTTTAGTTGAGGAAATTGATACATAAAAAATATTTATTAAAAATTTACGAAAAAATATAAAATTTTTGATGACAACTCTAATCCCCATACTTTTTGGATCTAAATAAAGTTTTTTTAAATCGATTAACTTTACCTTCTTTCATTACCTTATTGATTCTTTGAATCAACTTATGACTGATTTGAAATGAGCAACCAAAATGTGTTAAATCTTGACAGGATTCCAAACCAGGAGGAGCTTTGGTCGTTTGATGATTATCCTTAGAAGAATTCCAAATAGTTTCGATGATACCATTTCCCAAACCAAAATCAATGATGCACCGGTGGTCTGGAAAATATAAACCATGTCATTTGATTTTAGCTGGAGATGGTATTGGTTGGCCAGTAATCGGTTTGATATATGAGAATATACCAAAAGTAAGAAAATTGGTGTCCTTGGTATCGGTGTGAATTTTATTGTGAAATCCAGAATGAGTGATAATAACATTAGAAAATAAAAGATATTTGTGGCTGATATCTTCCCATTCGGAGTCACACCAATTCGGTATTCCTACTTTGGTTGCAGGTTCATGATTTTTTTTAAATGCTTTATTACAGTGCTTTTTGAGTCGAAGAGCAAGAAAAGAGTTAAAGGAAGGTAGAGTGTCCCATAAGCAAAAATCTTCATCTTTTTGAGCTTTAGTGATATTCTTGAGCAACGGATACATGCCTAGATAATAATCATATAAGAGTTTCAGAATCCTTATCCTCTAAATATGCAATATAAAAATGTGAAATAAGACAAGTGAAATTTGGAAAAAAGGCTCAACTTCAAAGGTCAAAATCTCAGCAACCACTGAACCTAATTCAAACCTGTTTGTGGGAAATAAAAGATATTCTTTAGTAGAATCTTCAGTTAAAGGACATGTGATTTAAATAAACCTAACCCTAATTTGTTACATAAAAAAATGAAATAAAAATTTAAATTGGGAAAAAAAAGGCTCAACTTTAACAGTCAATATCTCAGCAACCACTGAATCAAATTCAAATCTGTTTGTGGGAAATGAAAGGTAGCTTCAGGAGAATCTTCAGTAAAAAGAACATTAGATTCGAATAAAAATAACCCTAATTCCGAGTCTGATTTTCAAAATTTTACAAAAACTTGAAAAGTGGTAATGAAGATGAGATCAAAAGGAGGTTTATAAGTTCACTGTTATCCAGATAAGAGTCATACATATATTTAAGTATGAACTTTACATAAATGGAATGAGATATGATATAGGCATGAAAAAAAGGAGATGAAACTTACCTTGATTGAAAAGTAGGAAAAATAGAGTGAGAAAGATTGATGTTGGAATTGTGGGGAAATTGAATATGGAGTAAGTGAAATGCATAAAGAATGTGCAATGTATGTGTTTCAATGAAATGGAGCCAAAAAAAAGTGAAATAAGGGAAAGGGGGATAATGACCATGCCAAAGAGGGATGAAGAGTAGGGTGATGGAGCTAACAAAGAAAGTAAAGAGGGAGAGAAAAAAAAGGTTAATTATACCATTGAAATCCAAAATAACCACTTACAAAAAAAATTTAGATAAAAAAAATAAAATAAACAGAAAAAAACAAAAAAAATTATAATTAGTAATCAAAAAATCAAAAAAAAAGAATAAAGTGACTTACCTGGAGAGATGAGATGACAAAATGAATGAAACCAAATTGTTTGAGGGATGTTGGAGGAGAATAGGAAAAGGATATGAGGGATGAATGAAAAAAAAATCACTGACAAAATATGCGATTTCATGTTGAGCTGGTGAAAGAAAACCAATGAGCCATCCAAAAAAAAAATTTTCACCGTAAATTCCAAAAAAAATGAATATGCAACAAACCAAAATACCAACCCAAGTGAATGAAGTACACAAAGAGGACATTTGGAGAGTACAAAATGGTATAGGAAAGAAAGGGATGATGTGGCCAACATGTGGTTTTGAAAAAAAAAATCACAAAAAAAGTGCTGATTTGAGGTCAGAACTGACACCCATAGAAAAAAGATTAAGAAGTAGAAGAAATAAGTAAAAAAGAATGTAAACATGCCTGGTCAAAATATTGAAAATGTCAGGAATGGGTGTGTGCCGAGGATTGATGGGTAGGTAGCGAGGAAGGTCAGTGTGTCACATGTGACAGGGATGGGGTAAGAAAGGAAGGGATGTTTTGTGGCCAAAATGTGGTTGTGAAAAAAAACGGGAAAAAAGTGCTGATTTGAGGTCATAACTGACACCCTTTTTTGAAATAAGTGACTTTTTTGCAAAATTTAAGTGCTGATTTGTAAGTGCTGATTTGGTTTGAAATCCACACTTAAGTTAAGTGCGGATTTGCCAGAACTGACACCCCCTAATATGTGTGTATCAGAACCCATAATTACTCTGTTGTCCACATGAATCCATAGTATTCCATTGCTCTCACTATCATGAAGAACATACATCAAGCTGCCATAGTAGCTAGGTATATAATTCATAGTTCTCAACTTATTTTCTAGGGTTTTCCACCAGCACCTTGCTGTTTGTTTTGCTCCATATAAAGCCTTCTTTAATTTGAATACTTTCCCTTCTTCTTGTGCAAAACCCTGTGGTACCTTAACCCATAGATCTTCATCAATTAGTGAATTTAGATATGCTGCTACTACATCAAAACTGTGGACAGGCCAGTTATTAGCTGTTGCTATGGTTAGTAAAATTCTTAATGATGTAAAAGTCACTGTTGGAGCAACTTTTTCACCATAATCTATACGTTATTTCTGTAAGTAACCCTTCTCCTCATATCTTGCTTTTTGTTTTATTAAATTACCATTATTATCTATTTTCTCTTAAAATACTCATTTGGAATTGGTGGTTTTCTTTCTATCCATACTTCCATATTGGTAAGGTTGTTCATTTCTTCTTTACATGCAGCTAGCCAGTCTTCCCTATTGTTGAATTTCATTGCCTGTAGGAAAGTAGCTGGTAAATTTTTCACAATTGCTCTACAAATTATTTAAATATCATCCACAAGTCTATCTTGTTTTAGAATTTCTTCTTCTGCACTGAAATTGTTAAAAATAAATTTGTTAGTAATAAAATCTATATCCATTTTATTCTTGTCAGTATTGGTGGTGTTACACTTCTTTTGTTTAAATTTAGGGACACATTCTGAAAAAGTAGCCCATTCTGAAAAAATTAGTTTACCAGTATCAACATCTATGAACAACTAAACCTTGGAGTTTTTGTTAGGATTTGGTTGAGAGGTGGGGAGGAGGGGCGCTACAGGCGCTATGCATTGTAAAGAGGAGGAAGAGTGGATATTGCATAAGGGTCTTATATGAGGCAAGTGCTGTGGAGCGCTCCCCATTGGACAGCTTATCTAGTAATCCAGTTATTCCCTAATCTAACTGCCAATTGGAATAGTCAGTCCCATCTTAGGCTAGTGTTAGCACTAGTAGTAGTCCCCCTTCTTAAGTCTTAAAATTTTGTTCAATCTTAATTGGCTCACTAAGAAAGAAAAATGAACCCCTCAGGTCAACCTGATGCAGCAACCCTTTCTGCAATGCAAGAGCAAATGGCACACCTACAAGAACAAAATTCCAGACTCATGGAACATCTAGAAGAGGAAAGGCCCTCATACCATGGCCTCACAGAAGCAGAACTGGATTCTGCTGAAGCTGAGGCACAGGAATGGCCCGCAACACCAGCACCACTTGTTAAAGGCCCAAAGATTGCTGTCCCAGAAATATTCTATGGAAAGAAAGGTCCCCAGGTGGATCAGTACACATTTCAGGTAAATCTTTATGTCCTGCTCAATTGCCATCAGTTCCCAGATGAGAAATCAAAAATTGGATTCACAATCTCATACCTCACAGACAAGGCAGGACGCTGGGCAAGGCCATATACAAAGAACTACTTGGAAATGGTGAGTTGGAAACAGATTTTCATCAGTTCATGGCAGCATTTGAATTAACATTTAGAGATACTGATGAGGCCACAACCTCAGAGCATGCTCTCAACCAGCTGTGAAAGAAAAACCCTGTCACTGAGTATGTGTCCAGATTCTGGGCTCACACCAGTTATGTTTCAACATGGGGAGATGGAGAACTCATGTTTCACTTTATAAATGGGATCTCACAAAAAAATCAGGAACACCCTAATTAGTCATCCTTGTCCAACATCCCTCCATGAACTCATGGAACTAGCTATCCAAATTGACAATGAGTTCATGCATCAGCAAATGGATGGTTGGAGTGGCCCTTGTCAGTGGCTCAGCTATGCCCTGTCAGGAGGGGCCAGTGTCAGGGACCCAAAAGCCATGGAAATTGATGCAGTCAATGTACACCACGCTAATGGGAAGAAAAGGCTATCTGATAAGAAATACCAGAGGTGTATGAGTAGAGGGCTGTTCCTCCTATGTGGAAATGGTGGTCATCTAGCAAGGGAGTGTAAAGGGAAGATAAGAGTTAGTGAGATGGAAGATAGCACAAGTAGGGTGCAGGTAAGAGACAGTTCTCAGGAGTGAAGGTTGTGCCCTCCTTGAGCAGATTAGAGGGAAAGAATAAGGGGGATCTTGTAGAAGAATTATCAGCGTGTAAAACACTTGAAGTAAATGATAATCATATTATACTAAAATTGCCTTTAATGACCCTTGATACCACAACAAATGTATGAGCCCTGCTGGAATGTGGGGCCACAGATTGTTTTATTTCTAAAAAGTTTTTACAGAGAAATAAAATGAAAAGAGAAAAATTGGACCATCCTAGGCATCTAATTATGTTTGAAAGATCCCCAGGTGAGGGAGGAGAAGTAAAAAAAAAGGTTTTTTGCAGGTTTTTTTGTGACAGAAAAGAGTTGCAGTGCAGGGCATATGCAACAAACCTGAAGGACAAGTACAACATGGTACTGGGTATGACATGGCTGGACCAATATAACCCACACATTGACTGGAAGGAAAGAAGGTTCATATGGGAAGGAAAGGGGACACTTGCACTAAAGTATTGGCCCCCTAGCCCTTTCAAAGGTCAGAAGCTCATCCCAGAAAGTTTTCTGATGTTTTGTTATCATCAGTTGACTTGTCACCAGAACTGATGATTTTATTTGATTCTAAGCAGAAGGCTGGGGATGGGTTGCCAATGGGGAGTTCCAGAGAGGGCAAAAATGGAGAAGAAAGGTGCCTAAAGGAGGAGAAGGCACAAAAGAAGAAGGATAATGCAGAAGATGGGAAGGTGGATGGTGCAGAGAAAGAATTTGTCCCCAGGCCTCTGCAGGGGTCAGGGGCCCCTTTTGGCAAGTCTCCTGGTGTTTAATTATCATCAGTAGACTTGCTGCAAGAAATGACACTTTCTCTTGATGCTAAGTTTCAGGACTTGGAGGGGGAACTGGAGGAAGAAGAGGAGCTTGAATGTGACACATCAGCTTGGAACATATCTTCTTAGATTTCAGCCAAGGTTCAGTCCTCAAAGCCAACAAAAAGCCTAAAGGAAATGGTCCCTGAAGCTTACTAGGAATTCTTAACACTTTTTGAAGATGGAGAAGTCAAGAACCTAGCACCTCATAAACCATATGAATTTGCCATTGATCTGATGCCAGGCGCAACCCCTCACTTTAGCCGCATAATCCCATTATCAAACCTAGAGTCAGCAGCACTAAAAGAGATTATTAATGAAAATTTAAAGAATTTTTTTATTAGGGAATCCAAATCTCCCTGGGCTCCCCCTGTTATCTCTGCAGGAAAAAAAGGATGGTTCACTAAGACCTTGTATGGATTTCAGAAGGTTAAACACAATGACAGTAAAGAACAGATATCCCCTTCCCCTGACTAGTGAGATAATTGATAGCCTTCAAGGTGCAGAGTTCTTCACATCCATAGATCTTAGGGCAGGTTACCACAAAATACATGTGAAAGAAGGTGATGAACACAATCTAAAAATTCTGCACCAAATTTGGTCATTTTGAATGGCTTGTAATGCCATTTGGTCCATGTAATGCACCTGCCACTTTTCAACATTTCACCAACAGCATCTTTAGAAAAAGAATAGGGATAGATGTAGTGGTATACCTGGATGATATCCTGATTTAATCCATATCAATGGAAGAACACCAGCTACATGTGAAAGACTTTTTGAAGCAGCAGAGGGAGGCCCAAGTATGATTAAAACCAGAAAAATGTGTTTTTTAAGTAGGTGAAATCCCCTACCTGAGTATGATCATTTCAAAATATAAGGTGAAATTCAACCAGGAGAAAGTAAAGGCAGTAGCAGAATGGCCAACACCAACATCTGTAAAAGAGCTCCAGTCATTCCTAGGATTTGAAAATTTTTACCACCATTTTATTGAAAATTACTCCCACCTTTTCCAACCATTGCACAACCTCACAAAGAAAGAAGTCAAGTTTATCTGGACAGGTAACCAACAAGATGTGTTTGACTACCTGAAAATACAATTTGTGACAGCCCCTATTCTTTCAATCCCTGACTTATTAAAGCCATTTGTTCTGGAATGTTACTGCTCATATTTTGCACTAGGTGCAGTATTATCCCAATATGATGCTGAAAATGTCCTGCACCCAGTAGCATATTTTTCACAAACACTGCTAGGCACCAATTTGAGAAATGATATATATGATAAGGAGTTATTGGAACTAGTTGAAGTGGTGCGCACCTGGGATCAATACTTAGAAGGTGGGCCACACAGACTACAAGTTATTATTTACAAAGACCATAGAAACTTTGAAACTTTCTTGACAACAAATAAGTTGACTTTCCGGCAAGAATGCTGGGCAGAACTGCTATGTAGAATTAATTTTGTTGTTAAATTATGAACAGGGAATAAAAGGGGCAAACATGATGCACTATCACAACTTCCTGACTTGCACCCAGAACCGGACCAGTTACATACTGTTGGCACTACATTATTGAAGGGGGACCTTAAAGAGGGGGTAATCCTAGATGAAGTGGAATGGGCGGATGAAGATTTGATGGAATGGGTAAGGAGGGAGCTGGAAAATGATGAAGGATTGCAGTATTTGTTGAAGGTGCTGTTATCAAAAGAGGTATTGGTAAGGAAAGGATTTGAGGAGTATCAGCTAGAATGGGAAACACTATATTGGAGTAGGAGGATAGTGGTACCAAATGATGAATATCTCAAGAGGCAGGTGGTAAAATCAAGGCATGAATTCCCCATGGAAGAGCACCCAGGACCACTGAAGACTGCGGAGCTTGTAAATTGCAACTTTTAATGGAATTCCATGAAGGCATATGTCCAGCACCATGTAGTGGCATGAAACTCTTTTCAGAGGAAGATGATCAGCCCAACAACCACGCCACAAATCCTGTTAAACATAACCAAGCAGCCATGGGTGGAACTCTCTTATGATCTTATAGTGGAGTTACCAAAGTCAAAAGGAAAGAATTCTATCATCAAATTAGTTGAATTCTGCACCAAGATGGCACAATTTGTTCCCACCACTACCAAGGTTACATCAGAAGGAATTTCAGACTTAATGGTGGCGCACATCTGGAAATTAAATGGATTTCCTGAAAGTATAGTATCAGACAGGGAAAGTAATTTTAACTCTAAGCTTCTGAAAGAAATGTATGAGCAACTGAAAATCTAGCCCATTTTATCAACAGCATGGCATCCACAGACTGACGGGAGCTATGAGATAGTGAATAGAGCAATTGAGCAATATCTGCACCATTTCATTAACTATGAGCAAGATAATTGGGTACAGCTGTTACCATTAGCTGAATTCTCATACAACAAATGGGAACATGCCACAAAAGGAATGTCACCATTCTATGCTAACTATGGGTATCACACAACATTCTCAATTGATACCCCATCCATGTTACAAGTTTAAGAAGCAGAAGAGTAGATCCAAAGAATATTGAGTACACATCAGGAACTAAAAGCGGCTCTCAAATTATCTCAACAATCAATGAAGCGTCATCACAATCAAGGAAAGACCCTGAACTTCCCACTACAGGTAGGTGACAAGGCTTGGTTAAGCTCATTTTTCCTATTCACATCAAGCCCCAGCACTAAATTAGATCAAAAGAAAGTGGTGACATTCAAAGTCAAATGCAAGGTATCTTACTCAGCTTATGAACTGGAAGTACCAATCTCAATGAGACAAGTACATCCAGTCTTCAAAATTTCATTGCTCACAAAGCGTAAAGAAGATACAATTCCAGGATTCCCAGAAAAGCCACCAGCACCAATCCAGGTGGGAAATGAAGAGGAGTTTGAAGTGGAGAAAGTTGTTTCTAAGAGGGTGTATAGGGGAAAAAATCAGTACTTGGTGCATTGGAAAGGATATGGGTTTGGATATAGGTCTTGGTAGCTTGTGGAGAATTTAGTGAATGCAAAGGAAAGGTTGAAGGAGTTTGAGAAAGAGCACAGGAGAAAGGAGGGGTAAAAGAGGGGGCAACATTAGGATTTGGTTGAGAGGTGGGGAGGAGGAGTGCCATGGGCTCTATGCATTGTAAAGAGGCAGAAGAGTGGATATTGCATAATAAGGTTATATAGGGAAAGCACTATGGAGCACTCCCCATTGGAAAACTTATCTAGGAATCCAGTTATTCTCTAGTCTCACTGCCAATTGGCATAGTCAGTCCCATCTTAGGCTAGTGTTAGCACTAGTGGTAGTCCGCCTTCTTAGTTCTCAAAAGTATACCAAATATCCAATAACTCTACATTTTCTACTCCTGTTATTGAGTTTTTTTCTTGTTTCCTTTGGGACTTGAACATATGCAATAGAACCAAATATTCTTAAATGATCAAGCTTTGGTTTTTTTTTCAAAAGTTTTTCATAAGGAGTCATTTCACTATTGCAAGTGTTTGGTAAGCAATATTTTTGTATACACTGCCCATTTGAAAGAAGGCCCCCAGAAAACTTTTCCTGGTCTGCTGTCTAATAAAATCATTCTCCCCATGTCAAAAATTGTCTGGTTATATCTTTCAATATCACCATTTTGTTCATGATGATAGCATAGGAAACATTAATGATCTATACCATGTAAGTATAACCATTCTTGTAGTTTTTATTAATGAGCTCACCTCCATTATCAATTTTCAGTGTTTTAATGACAACATCAGCCCTTTTTTGAATCCATGTAATATAGTTTTTAATAATTTCATTAGCTTCATCTTTTGTTTTTAAAATCTCTAAATTACCATAGCTTTAACCAATGTTTAACATTTTAAGAATATAAATACCTTTATTACAGGTTGTAACTTCAAAAGGAACCATTAAATCCACTGCAATTGTTTCCCTGATGTAGAAAGTTCAAAAGTACTAAGCAGCAGACACAATGCAAGATGTGTTGGTTCTTCTTTTCAACTTCTAAAAAGAAGCACCTTCCACTCTTATTTTAAAGACAGCGCAATAATGTGTAACACTAATATCTGACTAGATAGTTTATAAGTTGAGAGATGAGTTAAAAGATAAGGAAAAACAAATATTACTATCTGGATATTTCTATTCTTAATAAGTGCTAGTATACACAGCTAATCCCTCTTGAATCACTCTCTTTGAATATGCCTTATTATAGCAATAAAATAACTCTAATAATAGTTTATCCTACTTAATCTATATATTCTCTCTGTGTTGCACTTTTTCACTATACTATATGAAATACACACACAGACACACAAACTCTAAAAGACTCAGAATATCTCCAATATGCTCTTAAACAATTAATTGCAGAAAAATACAATCTATTACTGTTACCAGAGTAATAACCAAATAGCCAAATTGCTATATATCACAATATATTTCAAAAGTATATAATATGAGGCTCTAATGTTTGTAATCTAGTGACTTATTTGAATAATAATTTTCCTACCTAACAACTACTTTTTTTTACTCCTATTAGATAGCCTTTCCTTCTTATATTTTTTAGCGCTCCAGACACGGTTCCCTAGTGGATCTGAAGCGCTTTCTCTAGTGCCAAATTAGTAAAACAATAACTAATCCATTAGCAAACTAAATACACCACTTATAACAACTACAGCACCTAAACATACCCTATGCTTACTAATACTAGTATTAAATTGTTTTACTTATATTCCACATGCGCACTTATGAATGTACCTTTGCATTGGTTCAGAGCTACTTCCCACGTTGACACCTTTCAGTTCTGATCCTGGCTCTTTGACTCTTGGGTAGTTTTGTGATTGAGTCCCCATCCTCCTCACTTCATTACTAAGTCCATAGTTCTGACAATTCACTTAACTAGTTAGCCTCTGCAACTTACATTACCTGTTTCAGTAAGTTACCACACTAGACGCTGTGCAGTATACTATGTACTTTGGGCCTTCCTTGAGCCATAATTTCTTCCCTAATGCATAACACAAAATTATTGGAAAATTCAAATCCATAATGTTCAGCGCTTGCATTCCTAAGTTGATAACACACAATTCCATTTGTGTGGCACATCTTACTGCAAAATCCAAGCTCACAGACCCTAAACCCTCTTCCACTCTTCTCTTTCCCTTTTTTCTTTAAAAACACACAATTACATATTTATAATAGCACTATCTACTGCGCTATGATTACCCTTTGTTCTTCCTGAGCTACACAAGCTGATTGGTCCAAAAGATAGGTTACCTGCATGGTGCATACCACACCAATTGGGTGGCATCTATTGGATGGATTAATTATATCAGATCCTTTTTATTTTTCTAATTTAAAATCTTTTAAATCTAAAATGCCTGATGGTAAGTTGCATGGGATGCCTTCACCAAATCGTCCTTTAAACAGTTTTCTAATATCTCTCAATCTTCAATGTCCAAAAATACAATTCCAATATCTCAAAACATCTTCTTTATTAATGTGAAGCTTAAATTGTTCAGATTTATAAGGTAGAAAATACTTAAATTTCATTTTGGATATGCATTTATTTTCAAGTTGGCTTTTATCAATGACTATATCTAGCATATGCCTTGGGAATGGTCAAAGTAGCTTCCAACTCCTTTTGTTAAATTTTGCCATAAATAGTAGAGTTCCATCATTAGCAAAGATATCCATATATCTTGATGAGAAAGATATCTTATATTTTTCCAGAATTAAAGAAGCCTGTGAAATAAGGGCTCCACTAGCTTATCCAAAATAATATATGTTTTTTATTTCAAAATTATTCCCATTTGGTGCTGGGAGAATCAAAGAACCTTTCCCTTTAATGAAATTTTTGTTTCCACTAGTTGCTACTTTCAGAGATATAGGTGGATTTAGAGGAATGTACAAAGAAAAATTGGACATGTATCCAGCTACAGGATGTGTTGCACCACTATCAAAAATTGGTAGGGGACCATCATTGGAAATTGATAGTTTTTCAATTTGAATTTCAGAAGTTTCTTTAGCATCTTCAATTTCTATTAATCACTTTTTCACCTTTGGGTTTTCTTTATTGTAGCTAGGCCTGTATTAATCTGCCTTTCTTTCATCTGATTGATTTTTTTATTGTTAATTGGCTTTTGTTGCCATGGAAAAGTATTATTGTAAAAGAATTTTAGAAATGTTGGGTAAGGATTATCTGAAGTAAGTGTTGTGTAGAAAGGCATTGGATAATGAGCCTTATAATTTGGAGTATGTTGTTGATTTTGTGATGACACTTGTTTTTGAGAGGATCTACAGCAAGAAGCAAAATGTCTGGGACAATTGCATCTATAAAAGGTTGATTGGTTTGATCCACGCTTCATAGAATTTGAAACAATGGATTCCGGTTCATTGTTTGGATTGACAGTAATTTTGTTGATAATAGGAACCTTTTATTTTTTTTCCTTAGTTTTTAGCACTTCTTGTCTTTGTGAGTCTATAATCACTCTTGAAATTTCTTTTGAGGTTGGAATATCTCTGAGACAGTATAACATGTTGATTTGACTCATTATACTGTCCTCTAAACATGCATTGCCTATTTCTTGGATTTGCAACGTCAATTCCATGATGTTATTGACAGTTATCTCTAGTCCTGTTGCTCAAATAGTTCCAAATTTTCATACAGGGCTTGAGTGAATTCTATCCCCAATGAAAAATAAGCTAGCCATAATGATAATGCTTCTTTCCATAGATTCAAGTGGTGAATTCTTGTGCTTTGGTTAAAGTGAGTTACTAAATAAACAAGAAGGTCAAAAGCAGTCAGATAGTTTTTATAATTTATTAGTTCTTGGACTGAGTATTCAACACATTCAGTTAATATCTCTCAAACTAAGTAATCTTTATGGATGTTAATTCCCCATTTTCTGTTGTAGGCATAGTATTCATTTTGAATAAACTTCCCAATTAATTTTTGGAATTTCATAATCCAAATCTGGAAGCTTTTTCCACTAGAGTTCAATTTAAGTGTTGCAGCAACCCATGAATTTTCTTTTGTTAGTTTAGCAAAAGTTTAATCTTCATCCCAGCCCATTTCAGTAAAGGTCAAAATTCTTGTTGGTTCACAAGTTTTTTGTTCTTCTGGTGCAGGGTCAGCTGGTGGTGTTGAAATTGAATCAGAAGCCCTTCTTCCATGTCTTGATGAAGATGGTGGTTGTGAAATTTAGAAGGAAAATAAGATGAAAAGAAATGAAAAGGAAAGAAAGCTAAAATGTAACTGAAAGAAAGAAAGTGGAAAAGGAGAAGTAAAATGAAAAAAACTAAGGAGAAATAGAGAAAACTCTTTTATTTTATTTTATTTTTTAAATTATTATTATTATTTTTACTATTATTTTATTTGGTTACACAAACAGTTTTTTCTGCAATTGAGTGCGTACACTAAAAAAGGGTATATTACATTTAATTTTGAGCTACCAAAATTAACCTAACCAAATTTTTATGCTGGGACAAAACCTCTTTATTTATTTTTATTTATTCTTTTATAGAAAAGAAAAAGAAGAAATTTATTTTTGGAATAGAATAAGCAATGATTTTGTTTTTAGATATAATGGAGATGAAGGAAATATTCCAACAAGAGAAAAGGAAATAGATTGGAATGATGAGGATGAGAGAAAGGAGAAAGAAAAAAATAAATAAAGATATCAAGAGAAACAATCCCCTAAGGTAAGGATACCCATATTAGGGGGTATCAATGTTTGGGGATCCGCAATTAAATTAATAGCGGATAAAAATCCTTATACTCCAATTATCTTCTGCAATTATTTTTGCTAATAATTGGGTTATTAGACACATCCGTGTCAATGCTCACCTCTTATCCGGCAGTTTTCTACTTATTTTTCCATAACCACATCTTGGAAAACTTTCTGTCATAACCACATGTTGCACAAATTTCTTCCAAAACCACATCTTGAACTACTCTCTGGATATGCCTTCTACCTTTCTGCGCACTCCCATTCTCATCCCATCCTGCTCATTCTATCCGCTCAGAATTTCTCCCCATTTCATCTATTTGATTCTGCTCCCTTTCATCTCACTCTATCATATGCTTGTTTCTGCTCCTTTTCATCTCGCTATCTCATCTGCTTGTTTCTTCTCCTTTTCATCTTTAATTATCTTAACATGCCTTGTCATCACAGATCTTCTCAAAGGCAGCCATCACCCAGTTGCTCTTCAAATCCCACTACTCCCTCTTTCCCCCACTCTGCTGAGAAATTCAAAATTGTTCAACTAAAAAAAGATGATCATCTCATTCTTATCAACTGGCTAAAAACTAAATCTAACTATGATTCTTATTTTGGTACTAAGTATGTGATTAAAGTAGGATGGCCCCCCACATCAAAATAAATGGTTATCTTCTAATGGCAAGCAAATTATGGAATAAGACTAAGGGAAGGATAGATCTTTTACCAAAACAGATGTCTGAACGCTTCAAGCATTATCAAGCTAAGTACAAGAAGGCAAAGACTCTTTAATCTTCTACTGGTTTTGTTATTACCGACCTTGATATCAGTAAGGGCATCAAATCCATAAATGATAAACTTGATTCTTTATGTCCTTACTTTAACGAGATGGATTATGTTTTTGGAGAGTGAGCTGATGTTAATCCTGAAAACATGTTGGATGGTGAAGATGCTATTTCCAAACATGATGTCAAAAGAAATCTTTTTCCTTCTTCTTCTACTCAAGCCTCTACTCATTTAACTTTCACAAATCAAGATATCTTTTCAATAGATCCTTATGGCAATATTAAAAAACTGATCTAACTCAAGTATGTTTTTATTCTTTTATCTTACCAATTCTTTTTTTATTTACATTTTCTTATTTATAAATAGGCTGAAGAACAAATGCAGGAGCCACAACCAACTGAATCAGAAGCTAGTGAAAATGATGAGGGGGAAAATGTGACCTTGAACAAAAAGCAAAGGGCTTCAAGTAGTCAAAATTTCCACTCTCAAAGAAGAAGAAAACGTGATACTTCATCTCAAACCCCTTTTTCTTCTACTGAAGAATTTTCAGAGAAAGGTGATGCTGGTAAGTGATACCAAACCTCTTAATACTTTACTCTGCTTTTCTTCTACTTTTTGTAAATATTTCTCATCACTATAGAACAAGTGGAAGCTGCTAAAGAGACTATAAAGGTTGAAAATCAAAAATACAAGCTCTCTTTAAGGAGGGATGACAGGGTACATGATTTGGAAGAGAAGAAGTTTGAACTCTCTTCACGGAAGGATGATAGGACACAAATCTTGGAGGAGAGGAAGTACAAGCTCTCTTTCTGGAAGGATGATAGGGCACAAGACTTGGAGGAGAGGAAGTACAAACTCTCTTTACAGAAGGATGATAGGGCACAAGACTTGGAGGAGAAAAAATTTGAGCTATCTCTAAGTATTGAAAAATTAAAGAAAGATGAGAAAACACTTGAGAATCAAAACCTATTGGAACAGATGAAATATAAACTTGATCATGAGGAAAATTATAAAAAGAAAGAATTCTTGATAGAATGTGTTAAAGATAATAAATCTGTTGAGGAAATTGAATGTTCAAAGAAATTGTTTGATGAATAGTTTATTTTATTTATCTCACACTTCAACTGTTCATAATTAATTGTACATAAAATTTTAAATTAATTTCCTGTATTTTTTTACTCTATTCATCATTAGTTGAATTTTCATATTTTAATGTTATAAATTCTCTTTTAAATAAAATTTTCAAGAATTTTTAATGTTAAAAAATCTTTTTTAGTTAAAATTTTCAATTCATATTTGAAAATTTCCCAATCCCACCCCTGCATTTGATTGAACTAAGGGTTGGGTATCACCAAAATTCTTTCAAGTAAATAATTTTGCAAGTCTTATATGAAATTTTGTCAATACTCCACCCTGCATTTTATTGAATTAATGGATGGGTATCACCAAAATTTCAAGTCAAATTTTTTTTTAAAGTCTGATATGAAAATTTGGCAATACCCCCCCCCCTGTATTTTATTGAATTAAGGGAAGGGTATCAGCAAAATTTCAAGTCAAAGAAGTTTTTTTAAGTCTGATATGAAAATTTGGCGATACCTCCCCTGCAATTTATTGAATCAAAGAAATCAAATGGAAAAAAATTTAAAATTTAAAATTTCTACAACCAATTATTTTCACCAGTCCCAATCAAGTTTTTATATTTTATATAATATCCAGATGTACCATTATATAAAAACAGTAATCTATCTTGATGTAACTTTAAAAAATAATTGGAAGAGACAAATCCAAAATTCAAAGAAAATAAAATAAAATTGAAAATTTCTACAATTAATTATTTTCACCAGTCCCAATCAAGTTTTCCTATTTTATAAAAAAGCCAGTAGAACGACCTAAGGCCAGATGCACCATTATATAAAAACAGTAATATATCTTGATGTAACTTTAAAAAATAATTGGAAGAGACAAATCCAAAATTAAATCAAAAAAAATTAAAATTGAAAATTTCTACAACCAATTAATTTCACCAGTCCCAATCAATTTTTCATATTTTATATAGTATCCAGATGTACCATTATATAAAAACAGTAATCTATCTTGATGTAAATTTAAAAAATAATTGGAAGAGACAAATCCAAAATTAAAAGAAAAGAAAATAAAATTGAAAATTTCTACAACCAATTATTTTCACCAGTCCCAATCAAGTTTTCCTATTTTATAAAAAAGCCAGTAGAACTACCTAAGGCCAGATGCACCATTATATAAAAACAGTAATATATCTTGATGTAACTTTAAAAAATAATTGGAAGAGACAAATCCAAAATTAAAATTGAAAATTTCTACAACCAATTAATTTCACCAGTCCCAATCAATTTTTCCTATTTTATATAATAGCCAGATGCACCATTATATAAAAAAATTAATCTATCTTGATTTGAATTTAAAAAATAATTGGAAGAGACAAATCCAAAATTCAAAGAAAATAAAATAAAATTGAAAATTTCTACAACCAGTTATTTTCACCAGTCCCAATCAAGTTTTCCTATTTTATATAATAGCCAGTAGAAAGACCTAAGGCCAGATGCACCATTATATAAAAACAGTAATATATCTTGATGTAACTTTAAAAAATAATTGGAAGAGACAAATCCAAAATTAAATCAAAAAAAATTAAAATTGAAAATTTTAACAACCAATTAATTTCACCAGTCCCAATCAATTTTTCCTATTTTACATAATAGCCAGATGCACCATTATATAAAAACAGTAATCTATCTTGATGTAACTTTAAAAAATAATCGTAAGAGACAAAACCAAAATTAAAAAGGATGAATAAAATTGAAAAAGAGGAAAATAAAAAGGGAAATTTTTTTTTAAAAAAAAGATAAAAATTAATAAAAGAGAAAAAAAAGGAAAAAAAAGTGGATGAAATTATTTAATGATAGAAAAAATATAGTAATTTAATTGAAATAATTGAAAGATCTACTAAGAACAATTTTTTTAGCTAATTTTTTTTGATTATTAATACAATTAATAAAAACTTCATTTAATTGGAATGAACAACCAAAATAGGTAAATTATTTACAAGAAACTAAAGATGGAGGTGCCTTATTTGTTTGATGCTAATGTTGAGAAGAATTCTATATAGCCTCAACTATTCCATTGGCACTACCAAAATCAATAATACTGTCAGCCAGGCTGTACCAGGAGTCCAGTAAATTGTAAGTTAATCTATTGGAGCTTAATGAGGGCAAAGAATTATGCATTTTATGTAAATAAGTTAATATTATATTGCATAATAAAATTATATAACAATTGTATTATAATATAACTAAAATAAGGGTTATATTAAACTTATTATTAAATAAATTATAGATACAATAAAAACTCATAAAACAATTTATATTCTACAAAATGTTGGTGCATTTTTTATGTATATAATACTTATAAATTATTGATTAATTTATTAAATATATTATAGTTAAAAATCACAATATTAACTTATAATATAATTAAATAAATAAATAAAATTAAAGTATTAAATAAAACTTTTATATCATATGAATTATGAATATTGAGCGCTTTTTTGACTCATAAATATGTCATTAAGGTATTAAATTAGTTAAAACATTTTATTTAATTAATTACTAATGTTTTATTCTAAAATTTAGTAATAATATTAAATTAATAAATTTTTTTAACTTAATTTAATTCTTACACTAATAAAATGGGTTATATTAATTAATATCTTATGTTTCAGACTTAATTAATTACACTAATTATTATGTTAAAATAGTTTAATTTTTATGTTTCACTTAAAATTGGCTATTATCAAACATGTTATAAATTGAATTAGTTAATACTTCAAGTGTTTCAATCTTATTTAATTACTCAATTATTTTAAAGATTTGTTTGGGGTTGAATTGGTAGATTTTTTGGGCTCTTAATTATTTTTTTAATTAATTGTTTTATATTTTTCCCCTTACAGCTTTGGTACACTTAATTTTAATTATTAATTATTTATTTTATTTTTTATAGAATATAATTTTTTGTGGCGCTTCAGAGGGCTCCTTGCCTATATAAGGGCCTTGGGGAACCCCCTGTAGCTCCATCACTTACATTACATTTATTTTTAACCTTTTATTTTATTTTTTTAAATAAAAGAAATTAAATTTATATTACACTACTTAAATATTATTGCGGTGACTACCTCTATAACTATAAAAAGTAAAATATAAATAATAGGTTGTAATAAGAGTATTTAACATCATTTAATTATTTTGTTAAGCAGAGAAAATAAAATACTTACTTATTTACCCGTAAAGTAACCTTCAACCCTTTAGTTGTTTTTTGTCATTTTCCTCTTCTCCTTCTTCTCTTCTTTTTCCTTCCTTCTTCTAGATGACCGTCTGATAAATACATTTATGGTCAGGAAAATAAAGGCCATGTCCCTCATCAGAAGAGGGTGATGGAATAGGGACACCAGTCTCTGGATTAATATAAGAAAAAATTCCAAATGTTAGAGAATCCTTATCATGTTTATCTAGATGAACATGATTGTAGAATCCATTATAAGTGATGATAACATTTGAAAAAAAAACATAATCATTTATTGCTTCTTTCCATTCAGGATCAGACCAATTTGGTAAACCAGATTCTAAAGCAAGTTGATGGTTTTTTGAAAAGCTTAAAAACATAATTTTTTAAAAAGATTTGCCAGGAAAATATTAAATGATCCTAAAGAATTCCATTATTTCAGATCTTCTTCCATTTGCTCTGGTTTCAAATTTTTCAATAAAGAATAAATTCATGAAATATATGACAAAATTAAAAATTACTTATAATAAAATTTTTTTTACATACCAAAAGAAACTCCTTGATCATATCCTGGTTGCCAACCAAAACATTTCATGACACCAGAAATCAGATTTTTATCTGATAAGGATTGTTGAACCAAAGCCATTTGATAGAGAGTAGAAATTAAATCAGAAAGCTGGCAAAAAACTTCATTCTTTTTCCCATTAAATGAATGAACTTCTAAGATGAATTAAGGTTTTTATCCGTTATTGACAACTGCAACAATGATATTTATACCACCTTCTGTAAGTTTTTTGATGTTTTTGTAAAAAAAAATTTCTTAACATTTGATATTGAATTCTTATAGAATTTGAGATTGTCCAAATGTCCAAAAATTGTTTTGCAAAATATCTTCATCCTAATCAATTTTCTATTTTGATAAAATTTTGTCTTTGAATTGCTTGATTCTTTAGCTGGTTCCATGATTTTCTGCTATTTATTTTCTGGTAAGGAAATCTCATATTGATTGGGAAAAGGGATAGAATTGAAGGACATTGAAGAGATAGAAGAAAGTAAAGATAAAGAAGAAGAATTTGAATATATTTGATAATTATTCTTGGAGCTTTCATGATTTGAAGACAAGGAAGAAAGAGAGGATAAAGATGATTCAGAAGAAATTGATGATAATGAAGATGAGCAAATTAAATTTTTCATAGTAACTTCCTGGAAAAAAAATTTATAAAACAAAAAAAATTAAAATAAAAAGATAAATATATTAAAAAAAACCCCCAACAATAAAAAATTGTCAGTAAAATTATTGAAAAGAAAAAAAAATTTTGGTAAAAAAAAAAACAAAAAATTTTTGAAAAAAATAAAAATTCAAAATAACAACCTGAATTATTATTGAAATACAAGGTAAAACAAATTCACCCCAAAAAAAAAGATTAAATATAAAAAAATAATTAAAATAAATTCAGTAAATTAAATTGCAAAATAAATAAATAAATAAAAATTACTTACTTTCTATTGGAAATACTTCTTGATGTCATTCAATCCAATTTATTAAAATATAATTAAAAAAAATTGATTTCAGTAAATTTCAGAATAATTAATTATTTGCAAAAACACACACCAATAAAAAAAACTAAATTACCTGATTTATTTTTGAAACAGGGGAAAATTTCCAGAAACTAAGGGAAAGAAAAAAATATTCTGTAAAAAAATTAAAAAGCAGAGATTAGTCTTTTTTCTTCTTCAAAATGCCCTTCAAAAAGTCCCTCCCTTTACCCCCTCTTTGCCCACCTAAAAACCCCCCTTTACCCACTCTTTACCTACCTCAAACCCCCCCTTTAGTCCCCCTTTACCCCCTTTACCCCTTTTTTACCCCCCTTTACCCCCTCCTTACCCACCTCAAACCCCCCCTTCACCCCCTCCTTGCCCACCTCAAACCCCCCTTCACCCCCCTTTTACCCCTTCCTTGACCCCCTTAAGCCCCCCCTTTACCCCCTCAGACCTGCCTCAAACCCCCCCCCCTACACCTAACTTATCAAATTGGTAACAATTCAATAAGTTAGTGAACGATTGCTGATAATCAATCATTAGCTTATCAAATTGTTACCAATTTGATAAGTAGGTGGTGGGGGGGTGTGGAGGGGCTTGAGGGGGGCTTTGAGGCGGGATTGAGGGGGTAAAGGGGGGGCTTGAGGGGGCCAAGGAGGGGGTAAAGGGGGCTTGAGGTGGGCAAGGAGGGGGTAAAGGGGGGGTTAGGTGGGAAAGGAGGGATTAAAGGGGGGAGTTGAGGTGGCCAAGAAGGGGAGAAAGGTGGGTATGGAGGAAGACAAGGAGGGGGGAAAGGGGGATGATGGAGGGTGAAAAAAAAAGATAAAACAAAAAAAAAAATTAGTCTAACCTTGAAAACCAAAAAAAAAGCACTTAAAGGACAAAAAAAAAAGAGAAAAAATAAATTGTTAGCAAGTAAAAAAAATCAAAAATAAGAAAAAAAATGACTTACCTGGAAAGATGAGATGAGAAATAGAGGAATGAAATAGAGGAATTGAAAATATTTGACGGATGTTTGAGGAGAGGTTGAAAAGGATATGAGTGATGAATGAAAAAAAAACTGACAAAATATATGATTTCATGTTGAGCTTGTGAAAGAAAACCAATGAGCCATCCAAAAAAAAGAGAAGCGCTTCCCAGCCTTCTAGCACCAAGGCAAGGGGTCCACCTGACGTTGGGAGGTGCGTATAGAGGCAGCCGGACCACCCTGAAGCCAGAAAACCACCAAAAACCACCAATAAAGCCCAAAATACTTATAAAAATCCACCATGACTACTAAAACCCTTAAATCACAAAATTAAGCTATGAAAACATTGAGACATAAATTATAGAGCCAAATTAGCTCTACTTAATGGTACTAAGCACTTAACCCTAAGACTAAAGGCTAGCCTTTAAAACACAAAAAACAAAATTAAACAGCTATCTTTTAGAAATGAAAAATGAGTAAATGACCCCTTAAAACTTGGAATATGAAAAATATCAACAAGACATCAAATATAGAAAAAAACTGGGGCTATCCAACGGTAGTACCTGCATACCTGTAGTCCCAATATTAATTAAATAAAACCAGAAAAACACTCAATTATTCAACCAATGCTAATTAAGACATACCAAAACAATGCCAAACAGAGCAAAAAAGGTGCCTGCCAATGTTGGAAGACCACACCATAAATTCAAAAAAAAATGAATTTCATCAAACAAAAATACCAAACCAAGTGAATAAAGTACACAAAGTGGACATGTGGGGAGCACCAAGATAAAATTTTAAAAGTTTTGTGAAGTGAAATGTTGGAGAGTAATTGGCATTATAATGGAGTGTATGCCGGTTGATTGAATGTTTTGTGATTCAAGGGAGGGGAGAGCCGGTGCTGGTTCAGGATCCTCTTCTTCATAAATATCATTCCACTCATCCTTTAAATCATCTAGGATATTGTAAAGTATAACGCAAATCATGATCCAATGACTTGCAGTTTTGATCTCCATTTTTTTTTGAAATTGGATTCTGAGCTCCCAAAGACTAGAAAATTGTCCCTTTAAAATACCTACAGCATGTTAAATCTGTACTCTTGATTGGGAAAGGTGATAATTAAATTTAGTTTTGGGGTCATTTTCTAAGGTTGCACCATGGAAAGCAGGTATAATGTACTTCCCACTTGCATATGCTGAGTCTGCAAGCAGGTACTGAGATTCTTAAAAGTAGGAGTCTGGGGTTTGAGAAATCCTCATTATTTGGAAGACATAAGAGTCATGACATGATCCAGGGCAGCCACTGTGAAAAGCAATAAATTTTTATTGACATCACATATAAGTTGAACAGCAATAGAGTATATAGAAGGAAGATCAAAAGTTAGTTCATGAATGATGAGAAATTGGAGAACATTTTGAATAAACCTTTATTTGCGATCAAAATAATGGTTCCCATAATGAGCAGGCTTTTGACTCAAAGGTATAGTTGTTCCATCAACAAAACCTACACAGTCAGGGAAACCTTTGGCTTGCATTGCTTGAGAGGATTCAAGTCACTGTTATGGAGTTGGCCAAGCAAGTGTTTGAGACTTGAGGGAAAGGATAGAAATCATACAGCACTTGGTTTATAAAATAACCATACCATATCCTATGTTAAATAGATCATCCAAACGTCTTACAGCAGCACCATTTCAATTTGAGCCAAAGCGACATAGTGCAACAGCAAGTTGAATGGCAGGATTATGCTTTTTGTTATTGGAATTGTTATGAAAGATAGGATGTTCAAAGATAATTTGATAAGGTTTGAAGAAAGAATCAGGAGAAGTTCTAAATAGTTGAGTGAAGTTTAGTTGAGGAATGTTGAGAATGGAGCGGAGATCATATTGGGGATCATGATAAAGATTTGACCCCCTGGCAATGAGGTAACACTTTTTGGAAAGAAAACACAAATAGGCTAAAGCATCTTCCAAATCAGAGTCAGATACATAGTAGAGAGCTAAAAGTAAAGTGATAGCATTCATATTGGAGTGAAGTAGCTTTCTAGTAGAGAGGTGCTTAATTGTTGTGGGTAGTATAGTTTGTTGGTAGAAGGTTTAGGTGATGAGTGGGAAGTGGGAATTCACCACCATATGTGCAGTGGGGGTGTGTAGATAGAAAAAAAACTTAAGTTTTTTCCACCAAAATTAAGTAGAATAGAGTGAGGAGAGACTTAAGGATGGCATCAGCAATTATAAGTCATGTGACTGTCTTAAAAATCCATCATGGATGTGATGAGTTTGGGATCAGGAAGTAGGAACAGAAATTGGGGTATAAGAGGCAGGATAATGTCTTATAATGAATTCCTTATCCACTAGCCCCGGGGATAGTGGATAAGAATCTCCTGCAACTAATAATGTCTGATACTGGGGAGAAAAATTACTGATCCCTAATTGCGGATCCCTAAAAATTGATACCCCCTATTAAGTTCATAAAAATGTGCCAATTTTTATAAAATAGAATATATTTTATGTGTCTTTAAATGTATATACAATTTATATAATAATAAAATAAATATTACATTTATTTTAACTATATTGTTGTATAACTTTATTTTTCAACACAATATTAATTTGTATATATTATTTAAATAAATTTTGTCTATCATTGATGTCCAAGTAATTTAACATTGGATTTACTGTACTCTTGGTAGAGCCTTGCTGAAACTCCCTCACTCTAAAAAAATAATAAGGGGTATCAAAGTTAGAAATCTTCCATTTAAAATAAATATTTTTTCCCCAAAATCAACTTTGATTATTTTTTAAAATATGCCATCTTTTGCCCCAAAAACACCTTTTTAATGAGAATTAATGTCAGGTTAGTGGCTCTCTTTTTGTGTTTGGAAATACCTTTTAAGTAATTACAAATTCTTAACTTTGATACTCCCTAATAAAAAAGTGCTAAGATTTTTTCTGTTTATAATTTTTCAAAAGAGTAGGAAGGTTAGAAATTTCTTTCCCAGGTATCCATGCATCATTCTCAGATGTTTAATTTCCGTATATCAATAAATTTTCAGTACCTTTTTATGAAGTGATATTTCAATCATTGAGAATCTTATCAATTTCTGCAGTTTCTGTGACTTCCAGAGGATTTTTCTTAGGTATTCCTTTTCTTTTAGGAAATAAGTTGCTGTTGGAAGTATAAGCTTTAAATAGGAAAATGGGGGAAACAGGATGGTTTCTATCATATGGAGAGTAAAATACTACTTCTACTGCATTATCACCAACCATTCTTTTAACAACAAATGGTCCTACAAAACAATATTTAAATTTTTTATTTCTCCATAAATTGAAGTGGACTTTAGATATCAGTACTCAATCACCCTTTTTAAATGTGTATTCCTTATGGGATTTATCCCATCTTTTCTTCTCATATTCAAATGCCTTATCAATACAGCTTTTGCATTTCTTCTGCATAGTTTTGCATTTTCATAAAATAGTTTACACCAGGATATAGTTCCAACTTTGGTAGTTTATTATTGATAATTTAAACAGGGGTTTTTGAAACATAACCTATCCAAAGCTCAAAAGGCTTTCTCTTAGTGACAGAGTGTACAGTGCTATAATAAGAAAATTTAAGACCTGGTAATAGAGTAACCCAATTAAGAGTAAATATGTCATTTTCTTAAAATTCTAATTCAAAGGCACAACACCTTCTAATCATATCTTTCAGTGTTTAAATCATTCTTTCAGCTAGACCATCAGATTGGGGATGGTGAGCAGTAGATAATTTTAACTCACAGCCATATATATCCATCAAAGACATCCAAAATTAAGATTTAAATTTTGGATCTGTCTCAGAGATAATGGCTTTTAGAAATACAACAATATTAAACATGTACAAAAACCATAAGAAAGGTAAATCTTTTGAGGATAAATCTATATGTGTGGGAATAAATTGGCACATTTTTGTGAATCTATCCACTATTACCCAACAAGAATTATAACTGTCATTACCTGCTACAGGAAGACTAGTGACAAAGTTCATATTAATTATTTGCCATTGAGTATCAGGTGCTTCAATATTTTGCAATAATCCTGCTCTTTTACCTGTTAATCCTTTAGACCTTTGGAAAGAATCACAAGATTCAACATACAATTTTTTGTCTTTAGACATATTAGCCCACCATGCAGTTTTTTTTATTCTGACCATGGTTTTTTCTAAATCAAAATGACCTGTTAATATGTCATCATGACAAAGTTTTAAGATGGTTTCTTTTATGGAAGGAGGAATTAAAAGCACATAAATAAGTTATCTCCTGTAGTAAATATAACTATCATCAATGGAAAACTTTCCTTTATTCAAAGAATTTTGGTACTTTGGAGGAAGAGTTTTTATTAATGCTTGAATTGAAACATTCTTTAGATCATTTAAGATTGTAACTAATTTAATTAAATCAGAATCTTTTTCATATGAATCCAGAATTAATTGAAATAACTCTTCTTTCATATAAACAATATATATATCCATGAATATGAATTGTATCATCTTCAGTTACATAAGCTAGATTGGAGTCATCATTAGGAAAAGGTAATCAAGACAGCATATCCACACTGAATTGAACATTTCAAGCCCTGTGAATAATTTTCATTCTACCCTTTTATTCTTGAACAGCTAGTTTCCACCTAAATATATGTCTGCTTGTTTTTTTAGGTTTAAGAGGTATTTCACTGCACTACAATCAGTAACCAATTCAAATTTTGGTCATCTTAGTAATGATGAAACTTCTCCAAAGCCCATACAGCTGCTAAACACTCCAATTGAGTGGCACCATATTTCAACTCTCTATTCCTTAAGGTCCTTGAAATATAACAAATAACTACTTCTGAATTTCTATCATTAATATATTGTTTCTGGTGGAGAGAAGCTCCTCATCCATCAAAACTTGCATCTGTGTACAGTACAAAAGGTTTATTGAAATCTGGGAGAGCTAGGATTGGGGTAGACATTAAACATTTTTTAAATGTATTAAATGCTTTATGTGTGTCATCATTCCATATAAAAGCTACATCTTTTCCTGTTGATTTTGTAAGAGGTAAGGCTATGACTTGATAATTTTTTATATATTGTCTATAGTAGCCATACATTCCAAAAAACTTTGGATTTCTCTCACAGAGGTTGATGCTTTCACATTTTGAATTGTAGCAACTTTGTTTTGATTAACACAGTTTTGTAAACCTTCCACAACATGACCCAGGAACTTCAAGGACTGAAAACCAAACTAATAAATTCTACACTTTGTAAGGTAGTTTTTATTGACTTTATTCTGGTTAAAGGATAAATATCATCCACTGTATAAGTATTCAATGCTATACAATCCCCACATAATCTAGTGTTATCTTTTTCATAAGAGATTAAAACTGGGGAGATGACACAATCATTTGGAGTAACATCAACTTTCTATATTATATTCATTTTCAAGAGGGTAGAAATATTATCCTCAATATCTTTTCTCCTTGTGGGAGAAGCAGGATATGTTTTTTTTAATGCTAGGAGGAGTATCACTGAATTTACTGGACAAAGAAATTTTCATTTCATCCTTAACAACTCCAAATTCATGGGATCCATGAGCAAAAGCCATAAGAAAAGATGTAAATAAGGAAATTATAGAATCTTTCTGTTTTCCAGTTAAATAATCACCAAATGAAGAAGTATTTATTTCAGACAATAAACTATCCATTTCTTCTGTTGATCTACCCTTACATTGAATCAATGAATTACAAAATTTGAACAGGTGTGCAGAATGTTTTTTAAAGGAAGAAATTTTATTTTTTATTTTTTCATTCATGCCCAATGTGAAAAAATTGTTTTCTGGATCCAATTTGATACCAAACATGGTTAAAATGTCATTTCCCATAATAAACTAATTTCATAAGTTAAAATTATTCATCACAACAAATTCACAAACAGCTCTGAAAAATCAGCCATTATACTTAAAGAATACAGTGGTTTTGTACTTCCCAATGGGACATTAAACAGAACCATAACCTCTCCATTTTTAGATGTTACAGGTAATACTTTACTATGAAAATCCTTATCCACTGAATCCAGGTCTTTTTCAGACACTACAATTTCTCCAGCACCAGAGTCAAGAACAACCTCAACATTTTTACCATTTATGATAACTGGTTCTCTCAAGGGGGATATTAATATGGAACTTTCAGTAATATATTTTACAATCTCAGCATTTTCTACTGAAGATAAATCCAAGTTACAAAATTCAGATAAATTATCTGAATATTGGACATCTTGTTCTAACATTAGAACCTCAATTATAGAACCATTGTGATAAGAGATATTACTATCACAGTCACTAGAGGAATCACTAAGTTCAACTTCAGTATTTTCAGTTTCTTCATTTTCTTCAACATGATGAATTTTCTTGTCATAAACATGTCCTTTCTTCCATGCTTTGTTTCATATTTCTTTGGTGTAACTGGGAAAGAGGGGTTACCAGGTTTTTCTTTTAATTCACTGTTTAAGGTCTTATTCCCATTTTTTAATGAAGTGATTTCATCTATGAGGGGTTTCAATTTACTAATAACTTTGTGCAGATTTTTATTTTTATCTGAAAGTTCTACGTGATCATTTTATAAGTTTCTTTTAAGCAAGTACATGATTCAAGATGTCTTTTAATTTGAAATAAGCTGTATCTTGTACAGAAGAACTCACTTTACAATTTAAATTCAAATTATTTAATCTTTCATTCTCATGCTTCAATAAATCTTTCAAAAATTTGTCTTTTATAGCACTCAAATAAGGAGATTCTTTTCAAAATCTCTTTGGAAGTTTTCTCAAGCAAGACATAAACTTCAGGGGCAATAGGATCATTTTTTACTGCAAGAGATGGATTTACTAAGGAAGTTGAAGTTGAATTTAAAGGCTCATCAAATAAAATTTTATTAATTACATCATTAGGGCTGCTAATAACAGGAATTTTTTTTTAGAGGTTTAACAGTTCTGTCACTACTTTCAAAAATATTACCTGAATAAGAAGAATTAGCATTATACATACCAACATGTTTATCAAAAAGGTCACTCACCATGGCAAAAGAGGAAGCATTCCCTGGGCCTGGGTCTTCTTTTTCCTGCTTCCCTGGTAAGGATGGGAAGGTTGAGGATGTTAAATGGGTGTCCTGGATGGGCCAGGCTGATGAACTGGAGGATTTTGCACATTCTCTTTGTAGTGGTTCATAAGATATTCCCATTCCCATTGTTCTACTTCCATGGTTTTTGGGGTCTTCTGGGGCTGATGTTGGTTTGGTTTCATAGGTTGATGTTGACCTTGCCTGTGCTTTAGAAGCTTCTGCATCTGATCCCATAGAGTATCTACTCTGGCTTTGTATATCATATGGTCTGTTTTCAGTTCTTTTATGTGACTTGACATATTTTTTACCTTCTGGGAAAGAGGGATCCTCTTTATCTTTATACCTTTTAAAGGATTTTTCATATTTATTTGAGGTTTGACTTCTTTCAGAGTTTTTGGGGGAGGGGGGTTTACCACTCCTCCTGAAATCTATGTCCTGAAGAATTAGATGGTTTTTTTTCAGCTGAGGAAATTTTGTAAATTAATTTTGAAGAACTTACAGATTCAACTTTAACATCTACCTCAATTTCATCTACATGAAGTTTATCCTTGCTGTCAGTCAAATCTTTAGACATAATATCTGTGAAGCAATAAAAAAATCAAGTTCAATAATCAATGTTTTTCTTAAAATTGTGAAATAAAATAAAAATTATTAATGAATATTTCAAATCAAAACAATTAGTAAAAAAATTAATTATATTTATAATGAATATTATTTATATTATAAAAAAATTTTCAAAACAAAAACTTAATTTTTTAATTTATTTAATGTGATTTATCAATAAAATAATAACCACTTAAATTAAATTGGGACAGAACAAAAAGTATTAGTTTCAAATAAAATAATAGTAATACCAAAATATTGGCAATAATTGGGACTTAACAACAGGTGTTATTATTGTCAACCAATATTATCAATTATTAATCACAATTAAATTAATAATTTAATCAAAAATAATGATCTTCTAGGACTAAGAGGGCTACTCTATTATTTTCAACTAGGAAAAAAAATTAAATTCTTGATTACTCACAGGCAGTGACTCAGAAAAAATAGCCAATTACACTGTTATTGCAATAAAATCTCAATATTAAAATTTTCAGGTGCAAAGCTTAACTTACTATGGTGATCAAAAAATCACACTGAAATATATACTTATTTAAGTACAAGCCTGCTACCCATCTGCTATGCAGACCATCAGAAGCCTTGCAAATTGTATGGTAAGAACCATTGTACATCTGGACCTTTGTACTGGATTTTAGTCATAAGAATGTTGAGTAACAATGATGATTATACATCCAGACCTTTGGCCCATATTTTTTTATGACTTTGTTGAATATGCATGATTGGCATGACTACACATCTGGTTCAAAAGTCAGATTTTTTTATAACAGTGTAGAATATGCATGATTGACATGATTATACATCCAGAACTTGGTACCAGATGTGAGTGATGTTAGGCTTGGATGTCATCAAGGCTAAATTTTAATATAAGTGTATTATTTTATTAACCTCCCTTCTTTCACAATAAATATTAAAAAAATTATTCTGGACTTCTTTCTATACATGATTTACTGACCTTCCTTTAGCTTTCTCTGGTAATAGTAAATGGACATTTCCATTGCACTTTACCCTTGAAAGTGCTACATTTAACTGACCATGTGCAAAAACTGGTGATTCCAGGTTAAGACCTAAAATTTCTAAAGATTGACCTTGGGCATTGTTGATTTCATTCCATAAGCTAATCTAATAGGTAGCTGAAATCTTCACAGTGTGAAAGGAAGACCAGAGTTGGGTGAACTCTCCAATGTGATACTTGGGATAAACACCCAATTTCCTTCATATGGTCCAGAGAGTATACATGCTTCTATAACATTTCTTTCAATCTGTGTAACCAACAGCCTAGTGCCATTACATAAACCTGAAGCTGGGTCAAGTTTACAAAGTAAAATGATTGATAAACCCTTTTTTAGTGACAAAGAGTGCAGAGAAAAACTTGATGGATAAATGGTGTTTAAGTAATCAATTGGAAATAAGTTTTTTGGTGATTCATCATCAGCTATGGCTTTATCAGCACTATGAAAAGTTGAGATCCTTCTTGGTAGAATATTCAGATCCAAATTTTTAACTTTGTCTACATCCACATTTTTTGCAGCTAGGATGCATCACAGTTGTCCAAAGAATTAATTATAGGGTATACTGCAGTGACTAGTTCTTTTAACCCATAAGGCCCACTTGAAACACAGTGTTTAGAAGGAATTTCCACCAAATCTAGATTTGGTGTTCTTCTGTCACCAATTTGAAGGATCCACTCAGAAATATGGGCAGCATCTTTTACTTTCTCTTCATTAATTCCTGTCTGAAAAAGCTTCATGTTGATGGTCAGGTGTTTTTTCTTAACTTTTGGCCAGATAGTGCTGTGAATTAGATTTGAAGATAATATCTGTCCTCTTGAGCCTTTCAGTACAGCTGGAAGAATTGTCTAAAGTTCCCTGAAGAATAACATAAAATTATCAGAAAAGAATATTGTTTGGCATCTGTAAAAATGTAAGATAATGGAAATTGAAATGTATATTTATCCATTTAATGAAAAAAATATTTTAATAGTTGAATTTTAGTTGAAGATTCATACCAGCAAAAGCATAACAATCCCCCAAAAAGCATGATTTTTTTTCAGGATATCCTGTAAGCTTCTATCCACAGCCTCAGAAAAATGTCAATGTTCTTCTGGAGATTTATCCCATATGATTAACTTTTTCATCCTCAAAAGTTTAGCTAGTTCACTCTGTGCTTTAATATCACTTTATGAATCTTGGTTTATATCAAGTGGAATCTTAAGCCTGGAATGAGCTATCCTTCCCCTTTCTAAAAGTATGGATGCTTTCCTAGAAGAAGAAACTGCATGAGAAAGGTGTCCTTGACTTCTGAACAATTCCAGGATCATGTTCTCAACAAAAATTTTACCAGTTCCCCCAGGTCCATCCAAGAAAAATATTCCACCCTCTCCAGATGCATGGGCCTTATGTAACTGCATCAAAAGCATTTCTCTGGTCTACATTGGACAAATGATAATTATTTCTCTATTTTTAAGTAAGCTCCTGCCTGTCATATGACTTTTCTTCCACGATGATCTGACCTTTAGATAGATGAAAGTGTTGTGTTGGCTCAGGAAGTCCATAATCAGATAAATAGTAACCTTGTTCATTAATCAGGAGGCTAATAAGATTCAAAGGGTAATCTCTTATTTTTTGGTTGGAAGGCTGAAAAATTTGAAACTTTGTTTTCAGAATATGTTGATAGTCATCCCCAAGTGCAAAGATGTGTTATTCAAGAAGACCCAATGGATAAGCAGGATGTTTCCAGATTAGAATAGATGTGAAAAGTTGTCTGAGTTGATGCCCAGTCTTCATTAATGATGCTTCATCCAAGCATTTCTTTTATTCAGAATCATCTTTCATAAGACCATATTCCAAGTAACCAGCCTTGAAGGTTGAGTTTTGGACACCATTCACATTTCTCAGAGCTACATAGCTTATTGGTCCAGCCACATGGTAAAGCAGAAGGTGAAAGTAAAACTGTTCCAGAGAATTTGGTTAACAGAAGGCAGCTAACCCAATGGCTGTGTCTCTTTGACAAATTTTCCACTTTTTGCTACTTCTGCACACCAAAATAATATTAGGAAGGAGTAAAATTATAAAAGAACATCCTAAGGGCTCACACATTCAGAAAAAACTAGATTGGAGCAAAAGGATAGCTGACCCCCTGAGCCACCTCAGCAGTTGGGGCATTAGATTATTCTGTAAACCACTCTTTTAGGGTAGTTTTCCTGCTTCCCAACACAGTACCTTCAGTTGATATCTCCCCCCTAAGATTAAATATAACTATCTGTTGGTATGGAAAATGAAGCTGTAATCTTGTAACCACTGGTTCATGACCATGAAGTGGAAAAGAAAAAAATTTCCAGAATGCTTCAACTGCTGAAACATACCTACCATTAAGATATTCTTTGGCCTCATCTATTATTCCATCTGCCTCCAGGACCATTGAGGAACAATCATGACCCTTGTACACATATTTATAGAGATACCTGACTGAAGATATTGTTGTTTCCACTTCCACATTTATATGACAATTGAATCTTCTAGAGAGATAAGTATTATAAGGCACAAAATTTTGATTTGTGTATTGAAAACTTCTTTCAAATTTTTTAAATTTTCGGAAATCATTTCTCCTATAATATAAAGGATATCCATCTTCATCTATCTTTATTTTGTCATTATAATTTCTAGGGTATCTTTTAGAACATTTTCCATCTTTCATACATGAAGCACATGGGTTGAAAGATCCACAGGGTCCATGGAGCATACAGGTTGTTATTGTTTGAAAAATTACAGTATCCTTCTCATGGTCTGGTAACTCTTCTGAAACAATTGAGTCAATTTTGTCCATTGTATCTTACTTGTCCTCTGAATCTAAGCATAAGAGTATATGTGCATTTGGAAGGCTTCTATTCTAAAACTCAATGACATACACATGTGCTAAAACAAAACCCAAAACCCCCTTTTTTCATTGGTTCCTGACTCCTACACAGTTCCCCTTTTAGAAATTCTTTCATAACAGCATCAAGTTTCAGTCTGAACACCCTGGAAAGCAAGTCTGGCCTATCCTGAGCAGCTTGACCTTCAAGAAGAATATCTTAAATCTCCTTTCATTTTGTATTGCAAGTGATTGTTAAAGAAAGATTTCGCTTTCCAAATTTCTATACTATTGCCATAGCATCATAATATAGCTTATCCATGTTATGTGGTCCCTCTACAAAAGATAAAGGTAGAATAATTTTATTTCCAACTTGATTGAGATTGGTCCCATTATTGATAGCATCTTCCACACCACAATAAAGGTCTTCACAGAGCTTATCCTGACTTTTAGAGCGGTAGTGCAGTCAGTTTTGTTCAATTTGAGCATAACAATCAACCAAGTACTCCTGAAATAATGAGCCAGAAAAGTGCAGCAGAGGAAACCCATTTGGAGGTTATTTTTCTATATATGTAGAATATTGCATTTGAGAGATATGTATTTATCCTCCTCTACAACACAAAACTTCATATATAGGTATATGCAAATTGAGAAGTACAAAGAAATATAAAATTTATATAAATGAACTGAAATGGACTGAAATAAAAACAAATATTTTAAAAAAACACATCAGGTTCCTTGCCATCATTCATATAACCATCCAACTTTTGTCTTGCTGTGAAGGAGATCCCTAATTGTTAGCCAACCTCACCATAAGAGAAAAAAAGTGAAAATCACAATGGGGAATATCTGGGATGTAATTCAGATTAACTTTGAAGGGGGCCATCTCTTTGCACCAGAATGATATCCCTAAAGCCTTGAAATTCCTCACCACTTCCATGAATGAACAGACCTACTTCATTTCAAGCAGGGATGTTATAGCATTGTAGATTAAAATTTGAGGGAGCAGTACTTCTGAGGAATAGTTTGATAGGGGAGTTGAACTGAGAAATTCTTTTTTGAGCTGTTTTGAACAATGCAAAAATTGGATTGCATCTTTCTAAATTTTTTTGAAAAGACACAACTACAGGGAGGAGAACAATTCCATGCACATTTTCCACCTGTTTTAGGGCCTGCAGTAGAGGATCATTCTGAGTAACATAAATTTGTGCAAATTCTGCAGCACAATCTATTGGTGGTGGGATTGAGCCAATATAGTGAAGCAGTTCACCAGATATTCAGAAATTAAAGGCACCCTTTTGTCCCCAGTTTGAATGATCACTTTTTGCACCAAGAGAAATCATTTTCAAGGCATTATTATAATTTCTAATATTTTTCCTGAAGCAATTGGCATATTCAGAAATCAATTTCATTTGAAAATTGAAAAAATATTTAGGTAAAAGAGATAAAATTAGATATTGGATACCAATTTGAAAAGAAGTATTAGCCAACCATTGTTCAAATCCTTTGAATAGTGTATAAACTCTGTTGGTGGTTCAAGTGTGATAGGTATGACAAACTTTCCTTCACTTCAGTAAGTAGAAAACCTTGGTTGCCTTATGGGTGATTCTTAAAGTTTCTTATCCCACCAATGAGCTGCCCCACAATAACCACAAATTACATCACATTTGTGCAAAGAGTGATGCTGAGGATATGAGGGGGTCAGGGGCCTTCTTCCAAGTGGAAATGAAGCAATTTGTGATTACAAAGCAGAGTTAATGGATGGCCTTGGTTGAACTGGGACATTGGATGCAAAAGCAGTTGACCATGGTTATTGGGTGGATCTATTGCACTTATCACTTGAATTATGGTTTGAAAACCTGATCCTCCGCAGGGTCTAATACCCCTTGTGGTGTGATATAGACACATGATTAAAACTACAAAGAGAGAAACATAAATCAGGGAATTTTTCACATCATCATTTCCCATATATATGGTGTGTTTCTTCCAAGATAATAAATGCAAGGATATACAAGATGATACAATATTTTATCTACACATATTATATCTACAAATTATTTTATATACATAAAAAATTATTATAAACATATGAACTATCATATATATTATCTCATAAATATCAATTTTTTTCATATCAATATATATTATAGCTTATATATATTATATAGTATTTCTAATTTAAATTATTTCATCTTAAAATTATGAAAACGATACATTAGTTTAATATAAATTTGATTTCATATATCAATATCAACATATCTATCATAGTTTCATTATATATTATATATTATCTGCTTCATATGATGTAGTTAATGAATCAATATATATCAATTGCATTTAATAATAAATATATATATATAAGCTTCTTTATATTTGTATAAATATTAATTTATAGATATCAATCATAGTTTCTTTATATTTTTTCTGCTTCATATGATGAATCTCACAAATAAATATATATCAATTGCATTTAATAACAAATATCAATATATGTATATAATAAATATAATGGTTTCTTTATATTTGATTTTCTTCAAATGATGATGTTGATGAAGCAATAAATTGATAGAAGGAGAAACAAAGAAACATATACAGTGAGAATAGTGAGAATAATGGTGAAATAGATTTATAGTAGAAGGAACCCATCCCTTACTTAGTGGTAGAGATATTTGTGGCCCATGTGTCAGGTGGGTGGTGCAGGAGGTGATTGTGCAGGTGCAGGTGGAGGTGGGAGGTTTTTGGAAGGGGGAAATGGGGATATATAAGAGCAAGAATATTAAAAAAAAGAAAAAAAAATACTTACAAACAATTAGTGGAGGTAGGGTGGTGATTGAATCAGTGGAGGTGGAGGTGGGTGTTGCTGGAAGGGGGGAGGTGGGGTGATGTGCAAGTGGGTGGAGGTGGAGGTGGGTATTGCTGTAGGTGATCAATATGTGGAGGCAAATTTAAGTGGATGGAGGTAGAGATGGGCCTGCTGGAAGGGGGAAGGTGTTGTTAAATTTTAAATATATATATATATATATATATATATATATATATATATATAAATACAAACCTTTACTTGAGCGAGTGGATGAGGAAGGTGGGTTTGTGTGCAAGGTGGTGGAGGTGGGTATTGAAGGAGGTGTTGCTAAAGTGTAAAAAAATATGAACCTTTACATGAGCAAGTGGGTGAGGGAGGTGGGGTGGTGTGTGAGTGGGTGGAGGTGGAGGTGGGTGTTTCTGGAAGGGGGGAGGCATTGTTAATGTGAAAAAAAAATTTTTAAAATAAAAATAAAATAAAATAAAAAAATTTAAACCTTTATATGAGCCAGTGGGTGAGAGAGGTGGGTTGGTGTGCAAGATGGTGGAGGTGGAGGTGGATATTTCAGGAGGTTACCAATGGGTGGAGGAAAAGGTGGGCATTGCTGGAAGGGACAGGTGATGTTAAAGTGTAAAAATAAAAATATATAGAAATAAAAAATAAAAAATATGAACCTTTATTTGAGTAAGTGGGTGAGGGAGGTGGGTTGGTCTGTGAGGTGGTGGAGGTGGAGGCAGAGGTGTTGTTAAAGTTTAAAAAATAAATAAATAAAATTAAAAAATATAAAAATTTACTTGAGCAAGTGGGTGAGGGAAGTGGGTTGGTGTGCAAGGTGGTGGAGGTGGAGGTGGGTGTCTCAGGAGGAGATCGAGTGGGTGGAGGCAGAGGTTGGAGCTAGCTGGAAGGGGGATGATGGGGATATAAGTGTGCAAAAAAAAGAAAAAAAACATATGAAAATTTACTTGAGAAAGTTAGTGAGGGAGATGGGGTGATGTGCGAGTGGGTGGAGGAGGTGGAGGTGGGAGCTAGCTGGAAGGGTGGAGATGGGGATATATATAAGTGTGAAAATATTTAAAAAAAAATTTACAAATGATTACTGGAGGTGGGGTGGTATGCAAGTAGGTTGAGGTAGAGGTGGGAGGTTTCTGGAAGGGGGATGATGGGGATGTAGGTTAAAAAGGTGGATTAAAATAGAAAAGAAACAAAAAAGGATAAAAAATTACAATGGAGAAATTACCAGGGTGGGACAAGGAGAAGGGGGGTGGGTATGTACAATGTGGCGGGGTGGAGCTGGAGTAGGTGCAAGGGCAGAGGGGGAGAAGTTAGGTTAGCAGCCAAATATGCTCTTTTTTAGGAAGTTAGGGCACTAATTCTTTTATATATATAGAAAAGATATATGTATTTAAAAATAATTCTTTTTTTTACTTAATAAATTTCAAGAGAAATCGTTGAATATTATTCAGAAAAATAAATTACACATTGGTACAGATAAAAAAATATTTATCATTTTAAGTTGGCTGGTCTAGTAATATTAATCTTGACTAAAAATAATTCCTGAATTAAGTTTAAAACATCTTTCAATGTGGGATCAAATCAAAATTAATAATGCTCAATTTTGCTTCAAGAAGGATTTGAGGAAGTTTCAGCCTTTTTTCACATATTTTTCAACACTCTGAATGTGTGTTCATTTTAATATGAATTGGGGTTCATGTTTTTGGACTTTATATAAATTCCACACCCATATAAGCTCTAAATTCAATCTATATTGCTCACAAAGTTAGCATAATCCTACCAGGGCTGATTATTTGCTATTATAAAGCCCAAAAATCAACTTGGTTCACAATAATACAAATTATAGTGTGATCTGTTATGATATCTATGTTTATGGCCTAAATATTAATGATTATAAAATATAATAAAGGAAAAATATCATATTTTCCTTTTTTCAAACTATTTTAATGCTGAAAAAAAGTGTAAAAACCTCTCTGTTGATACATTTGTCTGATATTTGAAATACCAATGAGATATACTTTAATTTTCAAAAAATAAAACCTGTTACAGAAAATGGCAGTAAACCAGCTTTATAAAATTTATTTTTTTATTCAGTTTATTTTTTTCTCATTTTTAAAGCCAAAATCATAATCTTAGTCTCAAGAGTTCATGAAAAAAATCTGGTGATCTGTCACAAAAAATCAGTAAAAGGGTATTTTCCCCAGGGTTCTATTTCTTTCCCATGTTAATGACATTAAAAATTTGTGATTGAATTGAAAAAAAGATAGAAATAGGGATTTTCTATGTGAATTTTTGAATTTATTAAAAAAAGATATGATAATTTAATTTACCACAGAATGAACCATATTGTTCTTTAGAAAATCAGTAATTCATGAAAAATCATAACCTTTCCTACCTGATGAATTCTATAATTTATACATTGATTATTCAAAAAGAAAACTTGCAAGAAATTTATTTTCCAATAAATTTGAGGAAACAAAATGTCAAGATTTCCTAGAACTTTGAAAAAATAATTGTGAGACTTTCAAGAGCTAGATTCTGCATATTCAATAAGTTACATTTTATTCAGGATCTGACAGGGATCGGATTATTAGAATAAAATAACATGAAAGATAGGTTTTTTTTGTAATGTTGAAAATTTTAAATTCAACCATAAATTGAGTTCTCAACTCATTTTACTTGTCTTATAAAAGTCTTGTGGGACCTCAAATTCAAAAATCTTTTGCAAGGTAAGGAATCAAATATATTTGTTGTTTCAATAGATATTGAGAAAAATGTAAATGAAGTTAATAAAGATATTTTTTTAATTATTTTGTCAGAAAAATTGATCTAATTGGTTCTGTTATGATTTCTTTAGATTATATTTGTATATTTTAAGTATTTAATATCTCCAGGACTTCAAATTCTTATCAAAATTGTTTCTGGTATCTCATATATGCTCTCATGAAAATAAATTAAGCAAATCTAGCAGTGAAAAAAATATTCATAATAGGGTATTTAAGTTCTGATTCCTGAAACACACTAGCCTCAACACTGGTGGATTTCAAAATGAAATAAATCACTTATTTAAATCAAATCTGCACTTTCTCAACCATAAGTGCTGATTTTATCATCAAGCCCCATTTCACTGATTTTTCTTCATAATCTCATTCATATGCAAAACTCCACAGAATAAAACTTCATAGCTTAAAGCATCCCACAAAATTTACATTTTTCTACCATATAAGACACATGCCTTCCTCACTCTCAAATAATGATAAATTACATCAAGAAATGACTTTCATATCTCTTAATCTGATAATGGACTCAGATTGTGATTCTGATTCTTATCTTAAGGAAGATTTTGTTAGTTTATCAAAAATGGAAAGGAAACATTGCCTTCTTCAAAGAAATCCTCAAGTACTTCATACTTGTAAGTACACCTTCCAGATGCTTCTTAACATATCTGAGCCCAGTTTTAGACAAATTTTCAGGACTTCCCAGGAATTTTTACTCAAATTTCCTGAGCTTATTTAGGATTACCCTGTTTTATTCTCAAAAACAAAAATGATAATCTGCAATTTAATTTTCAGTCACAATATGTTGTTTGGGTTCCAATGGTAATGAAGCTTCTTTGAAATGTTTGGAAAATGTCTTTAATTTAGGGTATGATTCTGTTAACACTTATAGAAAAATATGCATCACTGCTGTCAACTCCTTGGAATATCAACTTCTCAGCTGGCCAACAATAGAGGATAAACTTGAATTATCTGAGGTTATGCAAGCAGAGGGATTCACAGAATTTATTGGTTTTTTATGGAGCTACAATTCCTTTGAGTCAGAAAGCTGCTCAAGGTGGAAAAAATTACTTTGACCAAAAAAATATCCGGCTCATTTTTTAATTCCTTTAATTATTTTTCATACACCACGCAATATGGGGGGCGGACTTGTTAGCAAGTCCGCAACCTTGGACTCAAGTTCACCACAGATTGAACACACATTGAGCTATTGACAAAGGAACCATACAATCAGGGATAAACACCACTCAGCAGAACAGTTTTAGGTGGGTCTTCAAGTAGAGTTCAATATGAGTTCAGTATGAGTTCAGTCTGAGTTCCATCTGAGTTGTGCCTGAGTTCAGGTTGGGGACTTGCTAGCAAGTCCACCCCCTATATTGCGTAGTGATACTAACGCAGAAAATATCTCATCTCTATATATATTCAATTTACATTCAGCTTATATGTGAGAATAACAAAAAACTTATATCTTTCTTTTCTGGATATCCTGGATCATGTCATGACTCCTACATCTTCCAACAAATGCAGATTTAAAAACAACCTGAAAATTATTTTGATGAAGGTCAGTATCTTCTAGAAGATTCTGCTTATGTGAATGGAAAGTATGTACTTTCTGCTTTCTGGGGAGCAGCTTTAGAAGAGTCAAAACTACAAGTTCAACAATAATTTGGAAAATTCAGAGTCCATTTTTAACTTTCTATTGGAATCCTGAAAGGTTGTTTTTCTTGTTTAAGTTAATTAAGAAGTCCTCCTAGAAATAAGTCTAAAATGGAGGCAGTGATCAGCTGGATTCTGTGTTGCACTATACTTCATAACTTACTCACTGAACTCAAAGATTGATGTTTAGAGCTGTATGAAGATGAAGGTCAAACCACCTCCCACTATATGCAACACTTCTACTTCTCCAATCACTGTAATAAGGGTGAAAATTCTTCCAATCACACTAGCACATTGGGAGATTCAGACTTAATTTAATCTTTAGTTATTTATAATTTATTTTGATTTTAATTCACTATTCCTACAAGTATGATTCATTCTTTCTGAGTTTCTACCTTTATATCTTTTTGAAAATTATTTTCAATCACCCATATCTCTTTTTGTACATCATCAAACTATTATATATACTCATCACTCACTGAATCACTAATTTCTAATAAATTCCTTCTCACTCCTGATATCATACCTTCAGCCTCTTCATTAACTACCTTCACAAGTTCTTTTGCTTTTTTTTGACTTCCTATACTCTTTTCTTTTCTCCCAAATAGATCCATCATCTTCTTAATCTGTTAATTTTCTTTTGTTTTTTTTTCTTTCTCTAACTGATCTTGTACTAGAAAGTTGATGAAGTCATCTGATTTGTAATTGTTTTCTAGCTAATTATTTAGACTCAAAGATTAGTCTCTATAATTAAAATCTCCTCTACATCCTTGAAATTACAACTTCTTTTCTGTACTGAAATAAGATATATGTTTTAAATGTTTCATAGCTAGTAAAATACTTTTGGTGATTAGTTTTGCTCTTATCTTTTATCAGAAAAACTCTAAACCCACAAGCCTCTATACTTGAAATATCTTCATCACTTGAATCTTTAACATCAATCTCTATAGTTTAAAATTTTTCTGATTCTGTTATTCTTTATGTTCTGAGAGTTTCATCTTTGGTGCCTCTATAACATCCATTACAAAAATTATTGAAATTTATTTTTCTTACCTTATCTTTGTTGTCTCTTCATGAGTATAAAATTTTGATGATGTAAACTGCCTTTATAGGTTTGGATTGAAATCAAGGAGATCACCACTTTTATGAATCCATTGAAATCTTTGGAACCTTACACTCTTTTGCTGACTTGCTGTATTCTGAACACAATACTAATCTAAATTTTGACAAGGAATTCAGTTTTTTCTGTATTCTTTAGTGATCTGATAGCTTTGTGCCTTGTAGACTCTCCATATAGATGAAGAAGATTTACTACTCATTTAATTAAATTATAAATCACTTGGTAAGGCTTTGAGAGTTTAAATATAACTATTATCAAAAGAATTAAATTCTTTTTTTCTGGTTAAATTGATTTTCTGCTTAAATTTTCACCTGATAACTTTTAAGCACAAGAACATTTGTTTACTTGGTCAGTCATATTTTTTTATCCAAATGTAATTAAGAGTTACTATAAAAACCCAGGAAATTAATGATTTCATGTTTCTAATATTAAATTCATGCATGTAAGTGCATAGATTTTTATTACTCTAATTTTCAAATTACATTAATCTCAATTTTATAATTTTAACATAAAATAAAATTTTTTATAACTTTTTTTCTTAAAATTTTATGTCAAAAAAATGGCAATAAATCCCCCTGAATTTTACCCTAGTAGGGGGTCCTGATTGCCAAATTTCAATTTAAATGCATAAATAAACAATATAAAAGTCTTTCAGAGCCAAACACAAATATAAAGTAATTAAACTTCAAGAAAATAAATGTGATTCACAAATATATTCAAGAAAACATGCCACAAATTAATATGTAGACATGAAACACATAATCATAGCCCAACAGTCTAAAAACTCAAGTAAGTGAAGTGAATGAATGACTTTTATATGTAAAATTATGATATTGAAAGAGAAAATTGGAAACCTTTCTTAGATACAATACTTTGCATTTCTACCTAGATATTTTTATTTTATGGAAAATTTCTTTCTTACCTTTCTTAAACAATTTATTAATTCATGATTCATCTGAAATGAGCACCCAAAATGGGTGAAGTTATCACATGATTCCATACCAGAGGGAGCTCTTGTTGTTTGATGGTTTTCCCTGGATGACTTCCAAACTGTTTCAATAATTCCATTTCCTAAGCCAAATTCAATAATAATTTTCAATCTGGAAAATATAAACCATTTCATTTAAGTAGCCTTGTAGATGGAATTGGGTGACCTGTTTTACAGTTGATATGAGAGAAGAGACCAAAGGTAAGAGAATTTGATTCATTGTTGTCCACGTGAATCTTGCTATGAAATCCTCCATAATTAATTATAAAATTAGAAGAGAAGATATTTCTTTCATCCATAATAATCCATTCAGCATCTGACTAACTAGGTAGTTCCATTTTTATTGCAAGTTTATTATTAGTTTGAAAAGCAAAGATACATAATTTCTGCAAAAAAATTCACAAAAATTATTTAAAAGGACCCAAAGTATTTCACCTTTTCTAATATTCTCTCATTTTTTCAGAATCAATCTGCCTAAGAAAATAATATATAGCTAGAGAAATTATTAAAATAAAAATGACAATGAAAAAATTGATTAATAATAATTAAACATACCAAGTGAAAATCCTTTGTCATATCCTGGTCTCCATCCTAGGCCAATCATAACCCCTTCATTCTTGCCTTTTATTACTTAAAGGTCACCTAACCAAAGCCATTTGATATAAAGTTGAGATAAGATCTAAAAATTGATTAAGAGTTTTATCCTTTGAAGCATTAAAAGAATAAACCTGTAAGATAAATTGAGGTTTGAAGCCATTACTGACTACCACCATAACTTGATCACCATCATCTTTTGGTAAGGATTTAATATTTTCTGGTAAATTTTTTGGATATTTTTTTTCTTGATAACACCAGCTTTAAAAAATTTGATACCTTTTTAGTGATTAAAGAAATCTCCACACCATTTTTTCTTTCTTTCAAATTTTTCTTCTGATTTTTTGATATATTTTTTTGATTGGTTAAAGATGAGACTGAAGATTGAGAGGAAATTGAAGATGAAGAAAGAGAAGTTAGAGATAATAATGAAGAGGAACTTTATCCATCATTGTTAACTTGAATTGATATTGACATGATTCTATAATGCCTCTGAAAAATCCCCCCAAAAATGCCAATAAAAGCCTCTAAAAATTTTCAAAAAAATACTGCCAAACTACAGGGAAAAACACTGCCAAATGATAGCAGAAAACACCACCAAAAAATAGCAAAAAAAAACTTCTAAAAAAAGCTAAAAGTTACTCCAAAAGATAGAAAAAACTCTTCCAAAAAATGCTTCCAAAAAATGCTTCCAAAATATTCTTTCAAAAAATGCTAAAAATGCTGCAAATCAATGTGGTTCACATCTTTTAGTAACACAGAAAACGGCTCATTTTTCAGAAAGTGAAAGAAAGGGGTCTTTAAAAGTTCAGAAAAGGTAGACTCGCTGTGCCCAGTTATTTTTGGTGTAATATGGATATATGTGTTGCAGCAAGTAGACAGTACTGTATGTATTTAAAAAAATAACAGCTAGTGCTAATAGCATAGTATAGATTTGAGAAGCAGTGTAAAGTTATGGTGCAGGTTTCACCCTAAGATAATTGTGACAGCACATAATCATGATCCACAGATATCTTTTGCTTATTAGCCTTGCTAAGATAATCAAACATGGCACTGGGAAATAAGAGAATCAACAAACAAGTGAATATTCAGTACTAAAAGATAAGAAAGTAAAGGTTATAAACTAGAATAAATAGTTGGCTCTTACTAAGCACTTAAGGGCTTCACAATAACTGGACACTCTCACAACAAGCACAAATTATATAGTAATTATGGAAGGTGGTAAAGTATCTACTATTTAATTGGGGATCTCTGGAAAAATAGGGTAGGCAAGGATAAGTGTTGCCTTAGGAGCTAAAAGTAGAGCTTTTTGTGAAACCTTTAGCAATATTGGCTAGAGAAAGTATGATTCGGGCATTTTACCTAGAATACTGAGATGAATGTTTTACCATTTGATATACTTATACTAGCTCCAAACTTGTGAAAGGGAGACAGTACTGGAAGGAAGCATTGGGGGAGGGTGCTGATCATATGGGGTATATAAAAGAAAACACACTCCTTAATTAGAGAGAGAGAAGAAGTAGATTAGATTAGAGAAACGTTTTAGAATAATAGTTCATTAGTAGGATAATAAATTCAGAAAAAATATTTTATATATTTTATTTTGTGTGCATAATGGGTGTACACAGTCAGGAGTAGCACTTTAGAGTAATTTTATTGCTACAGTAAGGATAATATTAGAGAGAGAGCTTCAATAGGGAGTGACTGAGGATACTAGCACTTACTGAGAATGGATCTATGATCTATCCAATTAGAAAACTCTTTATTTTTAAAATATATTAACTATTTTTGTTTTCTATCTCATTTTACCTTTCCTTCTCTCAAAACACTTACACATTATTACTGTGTCTTTAATATATTAGAGTGAAAGGCACTTCTTTATATATTATCTATAAAGGTGAACCAGTCCATTTCATATTGTTTCTATATCTTAGTATTATAGAACTCTCTTTCTTCAAAAATTGCAAAAATTGCCTCCAAAAAAACACTGAAAATTCCTTCAAAAAATGCTAAAAACTCTGCCAAACAATAGAAACAAATTCTGCCAATCAAAAGCAAAAAAACAGCCAAAAACACCAAAAAATTCATCAAAAGTAATTGAGGGATAGATTAAACTAAGAATGAAGGTAATGTTGATTTTTGGAGACATAGGGAGAGTGTATGACTGAAAAGTATGCAATAGGGAAAAATACACATTTTTAAATTGAGGAGGGAGGGGAAACAAATGAAGCAATTAAACTAGAAATTTTCATTGCAAAAGAAAAATGACCATTACAAATATAAAATTAGAAGCTACTGGGAGGGGGGTAAAAGAATATAATCAGCATAAAATGGATTTTTATTGAAAATATGAGCCAACCATTACAAAAAAACATATAGTCAATTAAAAAAGTCAAGTAATTTTTAATGTCCTCATAAGATTGGACAATTTTTATACATCCCATAATGAATTCTTTTTTTTAATTCTCTTGCTTTTCTAATTCATGTTCTTTTGTTTTCTCTGAGATAAGATGAGCTCTTTCCATCTCTTCTGAATCAAATCTTGCCTGTTCAAAGTTTAATTTAAGAAAAAAAATTGCTTCAAAAGCTAAGGCTATTTGATCTTTTATAAGCATATGATCAAAATTCATCTTCTCAAATTCAAGTTCATTTTTTGAAATAGAGGATTGTTCTGAGTAAATTGAATAGAAAAAATAAATTAATATGTTATTGAATAAGATATATAGTTAAAAATTCTTATAACTTTTTTCTCAAAATAGTCATCAAGAGATCCCAAAGAGATGGTTTAAGTATTGTCAGTTTTTAAAAGATGTTTAAAGCTCATAGAAGCTGAGGCTCAAAAATTTAGTTTAGATTTTGAGCTTGAGGGTTTGGGAGTTTCATCTAAAGCAGCTTGCAAAGCTTGATTCTCACTGCTAAAATTGTTAATATTTTTTTTGAAATTTGAGTTTATTTAGGAGGAGACTAGAAAATAAAGAATGAGAAATTTAGTGAAGAATTAATGAAAAAAGAAAAAGTAAGAAAAAATAAAAAATTTGGGCTCTGATGACTCAAATATGCTCCAAAATAATTATTCTGCTTGATACTCAGGATCATCTTTGGCTGAAATATTGTGAGAGGCTTCAGGGGATTGATTTTCATGAAGTAAAGGTTTTTTTGGGAGGATTATTGGATGGTTGAGAGCAAGAGGGAATATCCTTGGTATTATCATGGAGAAAAAAAGGGTTGAAATCAACTCAAGAACCAAAAAAGAATATCCAGTTCCTCATAGAAAGGACACATGACATTGAGATTTTCAGAAACGGTAGTAATTTTAATCTCCAAATCATCATCATAAATACCAAATCCAGTGGAAGAGGCAGCTAAATAAGCCTTTTTATATTTTGATTGATAACTTTTGAATCTCTCCTTAATTTGCTTAGGATTGATTTTGATTCTTCCTTTTGTTTTCTTCTTTACTTCATTTGTAATCAACAAAAAGCTATTGAACTTTAATGAATTTGGACTTCTCACCTCGAAAACATGAATTTTAATTTGATTTAATTTTAAGGAATTTGATGATGATAAGATATTCTTCCTTTTTTAGTTTTCCAGACTTTGATTTTTCAGGTGAGGGGCTTCCTTTATGAGGAGATTTTGTGATAAAGAATTTTTTTGATTTGCCTTTTTTTTTAGTTATAGAATTTCTGGGAGGTATTATGAAACTGGTGAATTACAAGAAAAGAGATTAAGTGGTTAAAAAATAATTAAAAAATAAGGGAAACATTCCTGGTCAAAATGTCATAATAAAATGTTGTGAATTTCCGTGAGGGGTGTGTACTGAAGATATAGGAGGGGATGGAGGTCAGTGTGTCACATGTGGCAGGGATGACATGGCTAAGGAAGGGGTGTTTTGGCCAACATGTGGCTGTGAAAAAAAAATTGGGAAAAAATTGCTTATTTGAGGTCATAACTGACACCCATTTTTGAAATAAGTGACTTTTTTTCCAAACTTAAATGCTTATTTGCTTTGAAATCTACTCTTATTGCAATATTTTTTTCACAACATATTTGTGTGATACCACATACAGAACTTTCTCCCTACCATCAATACTTTACACACACCCCTTACTAAAAGTTGAAACATTTTATTTCCACATTTTAAAAAAATAAATTTTTCTTAATCAAAATTTCTGACTCAAATTTTTATCTTTCTCAATATAATAAGTTCATTGATCTTCATTTCTTGATTCATTTCTTTTTTCCTGCTGAATTTTCTATTTTTCCCCACATCTTGTGGTTGCTGAGATACGTTTACTATGAAATTTAAGACTTCTTTTTTGCACTGTTTCACTTTATTTTTTTCCATATCATTGATACACAATCATAGTGCATTTTTATGCATTTCACTTACTTCATATTCGATTTCCCACTAACTTCAACTTTTCTCTTTCTTAATTTATATTTTCCTACATTTCCATCAAGGTAAGTTTTAACTCCTTTTACTTTTTCATGCCTATCTGATATGACTTTCTTTCTATAAAGAATTCAAAGTCAAATATATGTAGGACTCCTATCTTGATAATGGTGGACTTATTTAACTCCTGTTGTTGTTATTTTCACTATCACTTTTCAAATTTTTGTACAAGTTTAAAAAAAAAGTTAGAATTAGGGTTATGCTTATTCAATTTTTTTCCCTTTTAGTTTAAGACTCTCCAGAATCTTACTTTTTTTTCCCTTAAAAAACTTAGAATTTGTTTCTGTTTTTTCTGAGCTATTGACCTTTAAATTTTAGCCTTCTTTTTACCCAATTTAATTATTATCTGTTTTGATATTATATAGTTAGATAACAGGGCTTCTAAAATGCTTTTCTAATTATTATCTTGACTTTTAGCTTTTACTCAATTACCTCAAAATTATATTTGAATTAGTATTTGAAACTTCTTCACTGATTCTCTTTACAACAGTTGAATTAATCTTTTATCAACTTTTGTCAATTATGTCTCACTACCAATAATGAATGCACAATTAAAACTATATAGGATTATTATCTGGATAATGGTTGACTTATTTAACTGTTCTTGTAGTCAATTTTATCATCACTTTTTAAATATTTGTGAAATTTTAAAAAAATTCAGAATTAAGGTTAGGTTTATTCAAATCTTGTGTCTTTTTGACTGAAAATTATCCAGAAGCCTGCCTTTCATTTTCCTAAAACAGTTTTGAATTTGGCTCAGTGGTTGCTTATATTTAATTTTTAGGTTGTGCCTTTTTTTTTGAATCATTTTACTTTTCTTTTCTTTGATATATTAATTACTCAGAAAATATATCTTCTGAAAAGATTATCTCATGATAATTTGTATATGTGTCAAATTTATTTTTCATTTCCAAAGAAAATATCAAGTTAACTGGATTCATTTGCACTCTTTGGAAATTTTTGACTTAATTTTGGTACACTTTTGGCATCATTTTGGATTGTATTTTTTGAAGGTTTAGATATTTTTGGGTTTATAATTGTGAGATTGTATTTAAAATAAGTAAGTATTCTATTTTTATAACTTTTTATAAATATACTCAATTTTTTCTGTATATTATAGAATCAAGTTGACTCAAATCAACAAAAATGGATTCAGCTCTTCATCATTCTAGGGACAGGCATCAAATAAAAAGGCTAACCCCTGGTTCAGAATCAAAGCTGAATAAACAAATACTTAATAAATCAGGTAATTAAGACAAGAAATGAAATTTCTATTACTTTTAAAATTTTAGGTAGGCATGAATAGTACAGACTCTAAGAAAGTAACCATTTTTATTTATCAATATGATTAATCAATGTAGATAATCTTTTAAGCATTTCACTTACTTTAAGTTTAAGACAATCAGACCATGTGTTGTGGTAAATTTCAACAATTGATTGTTGCATGTGTTCATGTTTTTATTTGTTTTAAACACATTTATTTTCATAAACTCTAAATTCTTTAACTCTTAAACTTGCTTTTATTGAATAATTTATCATTAATTTATGGCTTGAAATTTAAATTTGGAAACTTGGACCCCCCCCCTACTAGGATAAAATGCAGGGGGAGATATTGCCCTTTTTTTTGACTTGAGATTTTAAGAAAAAAAGTTAGAAAAAAAGAAATCTTTTGTATGTTAGACTTATTAATATGAACAGAATATAAATTTAACATTATAAATATGAAAATTTACATGCTCACATGGATGCATTTCATATTACAAACACAAATTCAAAAATGTACCAGATTTTCATGGTACTTACACAGGGGGGAAAAAATGGAAGCTAGACATCCAGTTCAGCTCACACTTAATTTATTTATTCAATTCAGTATATGAGCTGAAACCAACATCTAGTTGCTACTTTTTTTCCCTGTGTTGATTAAATTTTGTTAAAAAAATGACCAAGTAATGAAATATTCTTGTGCATAAAAATTATCAGGTGAACAAATGTACTGGAACACTTTAAAGCAAAAAGAATTGCTAGCTCTGATTTTAGTCAAAGTGATTTTTCAGACTTGAGAAAGTTCATGACTCATTGGAATATCTTTGTCGTCAACAAAACCAATGCATCCCATGGAACTCTCTGCTTGAATAATGTGAGATTATTCAAGTGGCTCTTATTTTCTTGGCTAAGAAAGAAATTGAGAACCAAAGGAAAGAATATAAGTGATTCACCATTCTTTATAGCTATTAATAAATCCATACCCTAAAAAGAAGAAATTTTCCAAAAATTTCAAGGAAGCTCCATTACCATTGGAGGCCAAAAAGAATTGTGTGATGGAAAATTGAATTGAAGGATCATTTTGTTTTTGTGAATTTTTGAGAATCACAGGGTGATTCTGAATAAGCTCAAGCAATTTAAGGAAAAAATTCTGGGAAGTCTTGAATAATTGTGTAAAAATGGGTGTAGATAAGCTTAGGAGTGTCTCAATTGTGTACCTCTTTTTTTGGTCAAAGTAATTGTTTTCACCTTGAGCAGGCTTCTTACTCAAATGAATAGTTTTTCCATCAACAAAACTAATTCATCTTGGGAAAACCTCTGCTAGTATAGCCTGAGATGATTCAGGTTTCTCTTTGTTTGTTGGCCAGGTGAGAAGTTTAGATTCCAAGGAGTTGATAGCAGTGATGCATTGTTTTGTATAAGTGTTAACAGAACCATATCCTAAATCAAAAAAATGTTCCAAATGTTTCAAGGCAGCTCCATCACTATTGGAATCTGAATAAAATAGTGTGATGGCCAATTGAATTGAAGGGTCACATTATGGTTTTTTCACGTTCCATGTGAGACTTGGAGTAAAAGTCAATCTTTAAATCCATGAATCAGTACACAAATCCATACGTGAAGCGCAGAATAAAAATCTTTATAGCAACTGCCTATTTCATTTGTGTGTCTTTATTTTACCACACTTTATAAAACTTAAATATAAATTAGTCAATCATATGCTTATACTTTTCAATATTAAGCAAATGCATGATTTATTAGTGCTATGCTCAATGGCATATTTTCAATTTTGGGTTATTGTGTATCTGAGGGTAATTAAAGGTCTGTGAGTAATAATAGGATTATGGATAAAGGATCTGTGGATTATATTGGAGAATCAAAGATAAAGTAAGGGTGGTTTATTAAAGAGATCAATACAAGGTGGGCTTATGTATATAATTGTGTGGATTTGGTTAGACATTCCTTAGAAGTAAATTATAATATTTTTGTGATAGTAGTTGAGTTTATATAAGGCTATTATTGTTTCCTAATTCTTCTTATTAATCAATTTTATTCAATTATAAATTCCAAAATCTTTCTTTGATTGTTAAGTTTCAAACCTTTGTGAGATTAACCTGAATATTTAGTGTCACTTTAAAATTACATTATTATTCACCTTGAATTTATCTCAAAGAAGTATTAATTTATCTTAAACATATCTTTGAACCAATCCCTTGAAGTATTCCTCTGTGATTTGAAGGATTCCTCAATCATCTTTTACAATATTACTTACTCAGGAACACCCTTGACCTTGTGCATAGGCCATCCAGTGACAGGTTTTTGAGAATTATTTTGAAGCACAGGCTGGTGCAGAATACAATCAATCAATTTAAGGGAAAATTCCTGGGAAAACCTAAAAAACTGTCTAAAACTGGGTGCATAAGGTTAAGAAGTGTTTGAATGGTTTACTTAGGGGTATGGAGTACTTGAGGCTTTCTTGGAAGAAGGTAATTCTTCCTGGCTATTTTAGATAAAAAAAACAAAATCTTCTTCAAGATCAGATTAAGAACTATGAAAATTATTTCTTGATGTAATTTATCATGATTTGAGAGTGAGGAAGGCATGACTCTTACATGGTAGATAAATTTAAATGATGTATTATGCTTTTGAGTTATAAAGTTTTATGATGTAGAGTGATGCATATAAATGTGATGATGCTGAAAAATCAGTGAAGTGAGACCTTATGGTGAAACCAGAAGTCTTGGTTGAGAATTTAAGATTTATCAAAGCTCATTTTATTTACTTTTTATAAATAGTCTTTACAGTTGTAAAATCCAGTGAGCACAGGTACTCATAGACAATATTATGAAATTGATAACTGACCTGTAAAGAGCAAAGAAAAAATGTAACAAGAAGATAAATAAATGATCAAATAATTATGAGGACAAAACTACTATGTTCAACAATATATATAGTGCTCTACCAGTTTTACTGAAATTTACATGTTTTGACACTTTTATTTATTCATATTAGGGGGTTTCAGTTCTGGAAAATCTACACTTAACTTAAGTGCAGATTTCAAAGCAAATCAGCACTTAAATTTTGTAAAAAAAGTCACTTATTTCAAAAATGGGTGTCAGTTATGACCTCAAATAAGCACTCTTTTCCCAATTTTTTTTCTCAACCACATTTTGGCCACATCATTCCTTCCTTGTCCACCCTGTCCCTGTCACATTAGGCACCCAAACCTTTATCCTCTCATCAATCCTTGGCACACACTCCTTACTGAGATTTGAAACATTTTATTGCAACATTTTAACCATGCATGTTTCTTTCTTTCTTTCTTTTTTTTATTTTCAACCTCTTAGCCTATTTTCTTGTAACATACCAGTTTCATAATAACTCCCATAAAATCCAACACTCAAAAGGAAACTCAAAAAAATGCTACGTCAAAAACGTCTTCTGGTAATGCAAGCCCCTTAATAGAGAAATCAAAGTCTGGAAAGCTAAAAAAGGAAAATTATCTCATCATCATCAACTTCTTCAAAATTAAATCAAATTATGGTGCATTTTTTGGATGTGAGAAGTACACCTAAATTGGACTTCCACCTTCATCAAAGGTCAATGGCTTCTTGTTAATGGCAAATGAAGTAAAAAATAAGACCCTTAATTTGAAAGAGAATTGACCAGTTGTGAATTTGAAAAACAAGAAAGTTTAAAAAAAAGTAAATTTATTACAAAATTTATAAAAAATGGCCAAACTTATGAGGACATTAAAAAATTACTTGACTTTTTTAATTGATTAATTGTTTATTTGGTTAATGGCTGGGGAATGACTTTAATAATTACTTTTAATCTTATAAAAAATAGTTATATCATGAGATTCTGACAACACCATTTGTCCTTACTGGACTCTAAAATTTTGCTATTTTGGAATTCCAGATTGAAAAATTTAACTAACATCTGTGCAAATATCCTCATTTCCAACATAATTTTATCACATCACCACCAATTTGCATTTCTAAATAGAGCTAAGCCAACAAAATTCTATATCTGTTTGAAAAATTTGGCAATATCCTCTCCTGCATTTTATTGAAGCAAGGGGTGGGTATCACTAAATTTTTCTAAGTCATCAATATTTCATTTCAGATTTGAAAGTTTGGCAACAACCTCTCCTGAATTTTATTGAAGTAAGTGTTGAAAACCACCAAAATTTAATATAATTCCATGAATGAATATATAAGTTAAATCAAATTCATTAATTTTAAAGTAATGAAAATTCCTCAAGCCAAAATGTGGACCAAGTCTAGAAACAAAGTTTGGGACTTTGAACAGGTATAGGCAAGATGAAACCCATGAAACAATTTAATTTTATCATGATTACTTTTTATACAACACAATTTCATTGGCTCGTTACTTTAGTTTAGTAAATTGAAATATCATATTTATTTATTAAAAATTTATGAAAGAATAAAAAATATTTGATGACTTTACAAATCCCCATACTTTTTTGATCTACCTAGAGTTTTATTTGACTTATTACTTTTACCTTCTTTTATTATCTTGTTTATCCTTTGGATTATCTTTCAACTTATTTGGAAGGAGCAGCCAAAATGAGTAAAGTTGTGACAAGATTCCAAACCTGGAGGAGCTTTTGTTATTTGGAAATTATTGTGGGAAGAGTTCCAAACTGATTCAATGATTCTATTTCCTAATTCAAAATCAATTATACACCTATGATCCAGGAAAATAAACCATTTCCTTTGATTTTAGCAGGTGAAGGAATAGGTTGTCCAGTAATAGAATTGATATAAGAGAAGATCCCCAAAATAGGATAATTGGAATCATTCAAATAATTATGTATCTTGTTATGAAATCTAGAATGAGTAATTATAAAATTCAAAAACAATAGACACTCATTTCTAATTTCTTCCCATTCCAAGTCACACTGATTTGGAGTTCCAACTCTTGTTGAAAGTTTGTGATTTTTTTTGAAAAGCTTCATTACAGAGTTTTTTAAGTTGAAGAGCAAGAAAAGAATTAAAGGAAGGTAAAGAGTCCCATTTTTAAAAATCATTATCTATTTCCATTTTAGATAAATTTATGAGCAAAGAATAGATGCCTGTAGAATTAAAATGAGTGAAGTATATTAAGAATGAAACAATATAAATTATTATACTTACCAAGAGAATAACCTTTAATAAATCCTGGTCTCCATGCAAAACCAATCATGATACTACCAAACAAAATTCTTATTCCTTATTGGTAAGCAAAAAAAAACCATTTGATATAGTGTTTTAATGAGATCAGATAGTTGAATAAAGGATTCATCTTTAACTCCATCAAATGATTGATTTTGGTAAATAAATTGAGGTTTAAAAGTATTACTTATTACAGCCTTAACTTCATTACCTCCTAATTTGGTTAGATATTTGATATCTTCAGGTGAATTCTTATGATATTTATTTTATTGAATTTATTTTTAAAAACTTGATGTTTTATATGGCCAAATAAAATATTCAAGTATATTTTTTTATGAATTTTTTATTTTAATAAGATTGATCATCATTTTTTATGTTTGAAGGTTTTGAAGAAGATTGAATTGAAGTAGAAATTGAATAATACGATAAAGAAGTTAATGATGAAGATAGACATGTAAGGCTTGAATCAGAAGAAACAGATTTTATTTTTTCTAATTTTTTTTGACAAATTTTCTGAATTTTTTTTATGATTGAAATGAAGTAGAAATTGAAGAAGATGATAAAGAAGATAAAGATGAAGATAGAGGTGTAAGGCTTGAATCAAAATAAACAGACATTTTTTTTCTGAAAAAATATTTTACTGGTCAAAAAAATGTCATAATTCTTTTAAAAATGATTAAAAGTCACACAACTTAAATTAGATGACCTTGAAGATTTTCCGCAAATAATTAAAAAGAATGATTACTACTTTACTTTGATTTGACAAGTTTTTTTTGGCTAGTTCTGCACAAAAAACAAAAAAAATAAAAAAAATAAATGTTAATAAAACTTTTCTGTCAATTTTTTGATTGCACACTCAATTTTCCCTGTAAAAGCTTTCTGTTATTGTTTTCATTACTCCCTCATTAGTCTCCTTTCTCCCCTTGTAAAACTTCTCCAAAGCCCACTCTAAACTCCCTCCAACCCCCCCCCCAAATCCTCACTAAAGCACCCTCAAAATACCCCACAAACCCTCTCCAAAATCCCCACAAACCCTCTCCAAACTGCTCCAAAACACCACCCAAACCCTCTCCAAAACCCCATCAATCCCCCCTACACCTGTTCCAAACCCCTCCAAACCCCCTTAACCCCCCCCCCTCAAACTCCCCCTAGACCCACTTGAACCTCCCCCCTGGTCCCCCTTATATCTCCCACAACCCCCCCCCCAGCTGCTCATTTTCTAGCAAATGATTGTTATTGATTGTTCATTAACAAAAAAAAAGGAAGGAGGGGGGTAAGGAGGATTTTGAGGGGGATAAGAGGGGAACTAGGGGGGAAATTGATGTGGGTGTAGGGGGTGTTTAAGGGGGGAATTGAAAGGGTTATAGGGGGGGTTGAGGGGGGGGTTTGAAGGGGTTATAGGGGGGAAGAAAGGGGGGTTGAGGGAGTTGTAGGGGGGAGGAAAGGGGGGTTAGAGGCAGCCAAGGAGGAAGGGAAAAAGGGGTTAGAGGCAGCCAAAGAGAAGGGAAAGGGGGGAAGGTGGGAATGAGGATACCAAGGAGGGGTGAAAGGTGGGATAATGACCAGGCCAAGGAGGGATAAAGAGGGGATGATGGAGAGTAAAAAAAGAGAAAAAAGGGAGAGAAAGAACAAAAATAAATAAATTTAACCTTTAAAACCAGAAAAAGAAATACTTACAAAAAAAAAGAAAAAAAAAGGCAGAAAAAAAAACAAAAAAAATTATACTTAGCAATCAAAAAATCAAAAAATTTAATAAAATGACTTACCTGGAGAGATGAGATGAGAAAATAAATGACACCAAAATGTTTGAGGGATGTTTGAGTAGAAGAGGAATAGGATATAAGGGATGAATGAAAAAAAGAATGGCTGAAAAATTATGTGATAGCTGAAAATATGTGATTTCATGTTGAGGTGGTGACCAAAAAAAAAAGAGACAGTGAAAAAGAGACTTTCACTGAAAATTCAAAACAAAAGTCAATATGAAAAAATAAAATTAAAAAAGCAAGTGAATAATACATTCAACTTGATCATTTGAGGAGTATGAAAAAAAAAATTAAAAGGGTTTTGTTGAGAAAAATTGAAGTATTATTGTCATAATGATGGAGCATATCCCAGTGGGAAGAAAGGTTAATAGTAGATAGAAATGAAATGATTTTTGTAATAATTCAAGAAAAAATTGCTAAGTCTCCCAATGTTCTAGTGTGATTGGAAGAATTTTGGCCTGTATGATAGTGGCTAGAGAAATAGAAGTTTTGGATATAGTGGGAGGTGTTTCAACTTGTTCATCTTCATACAACTCTTACCATTGATCTTTGAGGTCAGCAAGTAGATTATGAAGTATAGTGAAACACAGAATCCAGTTGATCACTGCCTCCATTTCAGACCTATTTCTAAGAGGACTTCTTAATTCCATTAAACTTGAAAATGACCTTTCAAAATTCCAGTAGAATGTCCAATACAGACTCTTGACTTTGCCAAATGATTTTTGAACTTGGCATTTTGACTGTCTTCAGATGCTGATCCCCAAAAAGCATAAAGTACATGCTTTCCATTCACATAAACAGAATCTGCAAGAAGATACTGATCTTAATTGAAGAATTTTTAAGGTTCTTTTGAAATTTGCATTCTTTGAAAGATTTAGGAGTCATGGCATGAAACAGGATAGCCAGCAAAGAAAGATATAAAATTTTTGTTCACATCACATATAAGCTGAACAGAAACTGAATATCTATTGAGAAGATATAGTTGCTTGTGTTAGTATGAAAGAAAAAGAAAGAATGGAATTAGAAATAAGCTACCTCTTTTTACAGTCAAAGTAATTGGTTCCACCTTGAGCAGTTTTCTGACTCAAAGGAATAGTAGTACCATCAACAAAACCAATACATCCTGGGAAGCCCTCTGCTTGCATAACCTTAGATGATTCAAGTTGCTCTTCTTTAGTTGTCCAGGTGAGAAGTTTTGATTCCAAGGAGTTGATAGCGTTGATGCATTTTTTTATAGGTGTTAACAGAACCATACCCTACATCAAAGACATTTTCCAAATGTTAAAAGGCAGCTCTGTTATCATTGGAACCCAAAAAGCATAGTGTGATGGCCAATTGAATTGAAGGATCATGTTGTGGTTTTTGTGAATTATTGTGAAAGATTTGGTGGTCCTTAATAAGCTGAAGCAATTTAAGGAAACATTCCTGAGAAGTCCTGAACAACTGTCTAAATCTGGGTACAGATAGGTTAAGAAAGGTTTGAATGGTGTACTTGGGGGTATGAAGTACTTGAGGCTTTCTAGGAAGAATGTAACATTTCCTGGCCATTTTTGATAAAGAAAGGAAATCTTATTCAAGATTGGAATCAGAGTCACAATCAGAGTCAATGAGAAGATCAAAAGCTATGAAAGTCATTACTTGATGTAGCTTATCACAATTTGAGAGTGAGGAAGGCATGACTCTCATACAGTATAAAAATGTAAGTGATGTACAATTTTTTGAGTTATGAAAAGTTATGCTGCAGAGTTCTGTGTATGAATGGGATGATGCTTACAAATCAGTGAAATGGGACATTATGGTGAAATCAGCACTTTTGGTTGAGAAAGTGTGTATTTGAGTGAAATAGGTGACTTATTTCATTTTGAAATCCACCAGTGTTGGGGCTAGTGTGTTTCAGAAATCCACACTTAAATAAGTGCATATTTGCCAGTACTGACACCCCCTATTAGCATTTTTTAAAAATATGTGTTAAAATAAAGATTAATAAGTTTTAGTGTAATGAATAAAGTGGAGTACAATAGTACTGTATCAACAATTCTTACAAAGAAAGTGCAGATTTGAGTGAAATAAGTGACTTATTTCACTTTTGAAATATACCAGTGTTGGGGCTAGTGTGTTTCCAAAATCAACACTTAGATAAGTGCAGATTTGTAAGTGCAAATTTTCCAGAACTAACACCCCCTAATGAGCAATATGAGAAATTCAAATTGACTTGAATAATTTTAGTGCCATTTTTCCAAGCGAAATTTTTGTCCCCCTATAGGACCTACACAGATTACTCCACTGGTACTATGCAAAACAGTCCACAACTACCAAAAAGCAATATGACTGAAAGTCCTCTACTTTTCCCCCCGGTGTATGCTGTTTTTGGTAATGCCAAATAATAATTATTGACAGATACAAGTGAATATATATTTAATAATTTGGATAAGCTGTCAAAATAAATATTAACAAGCTGAATCTATTGTAATTACATATTGAAAGTAGGCACTGTACGCTAGTGTTTCTCATTCATAAGACAAAGACATGACCGTAGATTGAAACTTACTTATTTCATTGTATATTTCTGTTAAGTACAAACAATTTGCAAGTTTTTTTCTTCTCTTGAACAAGAAAGATGCATAAAGACAAAATAACCATCAGACTTCAATCGATTAGTCTACTGGTGCTTTTTGATGAAGCCGGCCCCAATAAATAAATTCTTCATCTTCCGCAATCTCATATTTCACTTTTTCCCGAAACGAAAGTTTTTTCAGTTTATTTATGGTGGAAGTAGGTTTTTTAGGGGGTTCAACGTCAATTTGAACGGTAGTTTCGGATAAGGTGAGATTTGAAGAATCATTCTCCTTGTCACCACAAGTGTTAGACAAAAATGAGGTACCAGCCGAGGGCGGAACCTTTCGCAAAAATTCAGACAAGCTCATTAATTTGGCACTACTCGTTTTTGGGGGACAATCAAGCTCAAAAGTTTGATCCTCAGAGCCTTCTTGAGCACAATATCCTTCCAAAGAGATATGGCGAGAAAGAACAGGTGTAGAATCTTTCAAATTGCGTTTTCCAGCCCTCTGTACCACATACTTCTCGGTATTTTCTTCTAAGTCATAAGGTTTCATAATTTTTTTCGCAGTTGTAGTGTAAGAGTATGAAGCTTCAGGAGCGGAGAACTGTCTGGACATGCTTGGCCGTGGTACTGCAGGAAATGGTATAACAGCCCTTTGAGAAGTTTGCGTGTCGACGAAAGGTAATATTCCGGCGGGAGATCGAGCAAAGGGGTCTGATTCAGCTAGACTTACTAAATCTGAGATATTGCTGGCAAACGCTTGTTTGGTTGACAAGAAAGTTGAAGAGCATGAAAAATCACTCGTATTATCCAAAGCAGTATTTGAGTTTGAAAATCCAACCCATGGTTTTGAAATACGTTGGGAATAAAAATAAGGTTTAGTTGAATGGTAATGAGCAGGGGAGTCTTTTGCGACTTGATTCTCTGAAGAATCAAACAATGGTAAAACGGTGCATATAGAACCTAGATACCTTGGGCAGGTTAATTGTTTTACGTCTTGAAAGGGGATTGCATCCAATTCCAGTTCTTTTGCTTTTTTAAAATCAACTATATTTTGAAAAATTTGTTTTGGCTTGATCTTGTCGCAACTTGAAATTGGAAAGTTTGAATATCTTAAATGGAAAGCCGCCAGGCTAAGGGCGCACACAAATGAGGAAAGCGGCATAAAATTTATAGTTTCGAAGTTCATTATCTTATAAAAACCAATTTCATGGATTACAAACAAGATTGTCTGAGTTGAGAATATCTAATAAATGAAAGTTAGCTACTGAATTCATTCACAAGGAATTTGATGGCTTTTAATAAAGATCTACTCTTTATGTTGGATTTTTTTGAGAATTAACTTACTAGGAGACCATTCTGAAAAAAAATTGACATGATGTTCTTGGAACGAAAGTCTTTATTGCAAAATCTAAAGCACAACTTGGTCCATAATGACATAACTAGTGTGCTGCTGGCTATGAACTGGGCTCATAGAGTCTAAAATTAACTCATTTTGTGGTAAATAACAATATGGATTTTCGACTCACTGTGCCAACGCCAAAATATGCTCTTAAGAGTTGGTTCACAGGTCGGTGTGTAGCCGAGAACCAGGCCGCCGCCACCCCAACGCTAACTTGAAGTAGGGCAAAGAAATAAAAAATCACTTTAATCCAAATCTTAGTGAAATGTTTCCGCTTGATTGCTGGAAATTCACTACTGGAAAAATTGATATAGTTTTCTAGTACGCGTAAAAAAATAGCCAGCTGGCAAATGGCTTGCTGTACAGAACACAAGCCCAAGGCGACAGTCAATAAGAAAGACCTGTTATCCGTGGTAAGACCTCCCAATCCAATATAAACATATGTTGAAAGAAAATTGGTGACAATCCCCAAAATTGTAATCAATACAATTAACGGATTTGAAGAGGTTTTTACTTCCATAAATTTGATTTGAAACACTAAACAAAATGCCAAGGTAAGAAGACATCCTAGAACTGTTAACAAGTGATAGTGAGTTTTAAACAATTATTTTGAGCAGGAACAAACCAAGAACTGACCTAAAGATGAGATATTATGAGTAAGAAACAAATAGTTTTCCATTAGGTTGAGGTGTAGCGAAGGTGAAAATGAAACAGCAGAAGAAAGCTCCAAAAGAATGCAAATGTAAAAAGAAGGTCAGTTTTTCAACTTCACTGATCCTCGTAATGTCGAAGATAGATCAATTAGAAAAAAAATCAGTAAGAATTGAAGAACAAAAAACTGACACGGGCATGAGATAATAAAGACTTTGAAAGTAAAATAAAAGCTAATATTGCGAATAGGGAACAAGGTAAATTCCCAAACTTTTTTGTCCACCTCGATGCAAAATATTAAAAATTACGTGCGATAGGTTGAACTTCCTACTAGTGGGTCGGTAAGGTGGATCTGAGACCCATAAGTGGATACCAAAAAGCGAGATTTAGCTGCTAAAGAAATCAGGTTTAAGTGGAATAAAATGTGAGGATTACATGTTACATTTAATATTAACTTAAAAGACTAAATAATCATGGCAAAATTTATCTTTTCCTCTAGTAAGATAGTGGAGCAGCAAGTTTGGCGCCTCTTCCAACTTCTTATTCTGATAAGATCGTCATCTTTTATTTTCAGCCTTTGGTCTATTTCACATACGTGATTAAAAGTATGTTACAGTTTTCTCTTTCATACCACTGATTGGTGAGATTGCTGTAGGTTAAACAATAAGCAATATAAAACTCTCAAACAATATTTCGAGGATTGGCGTTGCAAAATGAATGTGATAACCGCACATGTTAACTAAATCTATAAAAAGTAAATACTTTGTGCTTGCTTATCAGTAAACTTTTTTTATCAATTGGCAGTATTGTTTTTGTAATGAATTGAGGACTTGTTAAATGCATCTAAAACTAAAATCAAATGAATTTATAGCTTATCCATCAAGTAACCCCACTCTTTAAAGCGCACTGTGATCTTGACTTACAAAAATAAGAAAATTGTTGCTGGAAACTGCAAAGAGGGTATATAAACACCTCTTGTACATCTAGATTGAAAGTGGTTGGTGCAGCTTTCCATAGTTTTGCCTAACTAACCCAGTATCTTCACTCGTTATTTCATCCCGCTAGCCTATTGCCCGCCAAAAATGCTGGGTATGTTGAGCAAATTTTTGAAAAGCTGCACCAAACATTTTCAATTTAGCTTTATAATGCATTCATTCATGCCAATGATTTTCTTCCACAACATAAATACAAGAGTGAATTCTTCAAAGAAAAATTAACTACATACAGCTAATCCTGGAAAGCTTGCGGTTGTCTTTGTTATGTACTCAACTACGCCGCAGTAAGCATGTATATAAAACCATATGATGAGAAATAATAAATTAATGAAGATTCCCGAAAACTACCATCTTCTCTGTCTCAATAGTCTTGCCTCTCATCCCCCGCCAAAAGTATAGGTCAGCTGACCTAGACTCATGATTTTGGCGGGGCATGGGATGTAAGACAACCGCAAGCTTTCAAGGATTAGCAGTATATTAGAAATGGTTAGTGCAAAAACCAAATTTGTGGACAGTTACCCAGCACTTTGGGCACCAAAATCTGACAGAATTTTGTCAAAAAACTTAAAACTTGTACAGAACCACTGAGGAATCTGTCACTGGCGGCAAATCCTGCAAGATTTTTGCACTAAAAGTGCTGGGTATCTCTGTCAAAAAAAATTGTTTTCGCACAAACCATTTCTAATACAGCTAAATCGAAAACGGTTAATGCAGCTTTCGACAGTTATGGCCAACTTACCCAGCATTTTCCCGCATTATTTCATCCCGCTAGCCTGCTGCCCGCCAAAAATGCTGGGTATGTTGAGCAAAATATTGAAAATCTGCACCAACCTTTTTCAATTTAGCTGTATAGCTTTAAATACAATTAAATATTTCAATGGCGGTATATTCGCTATCACAGTAATAGATCTCAAGAAAATTTTTAGTACAATATGCAACTGCAGCCAGATCCGAAAACATTGAGAGAAAAATGAAAATTTTCGAAAATTTATTGACAGCCCAAAAGTTGAGATGCAGTATTTTGTTGACATCTTCAATTCATTTTGTGGCAAACGGGTTGATTTCTCTCTTGCTTCGCACCTCTTCATCATCTGAATTGAAAGAGAAGTCAAACAGAATGTCACGATATGAATTGAAGATGTCAAAAAAATACTTCAGCTCAACTTTTGGGCTGTCAATAAATTTTCAAAAAATTTCATTTTTGTCTCAATGTTTTCGGATCTGGCTGTATTTCGAAACAGCTTGCGGTTTTGCCATTGCCCATTCCCCGCCAAAAACATAAGTTTAGGTTGTTTTTGACGGGGGACGTGAGGCAAGAAAACTGAAATCTTTTATTTATATATACAGCCATATTGGCAACTCTTGGTACAGCAAGCCAACAAAAGGGCAAGTTAGGCACAGCATTTTTGACTGACATATCTGACATTTATTACAGATCTGTCAGTGTTTGGCAACCAGTCTACAATCAATCCACACCACCATGCTGCCACCAGGTCTCCCCTACCCAGGTTTCCCTCCTCCCATCCACCTCATCCACAAGGAAGGGGTTGATTTGATCTAAAGGATAGATGAGTGGATGAGGTGGATGGGAGGAGGGAAACCTGGGTAGGGGAGACCTGGTGGCAGCATGGTGGTGTTGATCAATCGTAGACTGGTTGCCAAACACTGACAGATCTGTAATAAATGTCAGATATGTCAGTCTCTGTCATGATGGAATTAGGCAGCAGGTAAGTAGGACTTCTAGGCTAGTATGGACGATGGGACACAAGGACAGGACAGAGCAATGGAATGGACAGAAAGGAAAAGTTACCTGATGGAATTAGGCAGCAGGTAAGTAGGACTTCTAGGCTAGTATGGACGATGGGACACAAGGACAGGACAGAGCAATGGAATGGACAGAAAGGACTGATTGAGAGTTAATATTGAGATGATCGTTAAATACGAGAAATAAAATAAAATAAAATAAGTAAAAATAGAATAAAATAAATAATAAGATATAAAAGAGAAAATGGATAAGAAACATTGCTTTAGCAGAGCATATGTACAAAGTTACCTGATGGAATTAGGCAGCAGGTAAGTAGGACTTCTAGGCTAGTATGGACGATGGGACACAAGGACAGGACAGAGCAATGGAATGGACAGAAAGGACTGATTGAGAGTTAATATTGAGATGATCATTAAATATGAGAAATAAAATAAAATAAAATAAGTAAAAATAGAATAAAATAAATAATAAGATATAAAAGAGAAAATGGATGAGGAACGAGATCAAGGTTCCCCACCCATATATGCTTTGTATAATATCATCAAGTTAGGTTTAAATAATGAATCTATTCTATGTATATTAATTAAGTACTAGGCTTCTATAACTAATGCTAGGTTAACGGTCTACATTCAACACCCTCCCGTGCTCAAGAAAGCAATGGTAAAAGATTGAGAGATTTGAGAAAGTGATGGTGTTTAGGTCTGGGTAATGGCTTGGTCAGAACATCAGCAATCATTTGAGATGAAGGAATATATTCAATGGTGAATTCATTATTGTTCACTTGTTCACGCAACCAATGAACCCTTGTGTTAATATGCCTGGTGCGATGCTGATAAAGTGGATTGAGAGCGAGATTTATGCCACCTTGATTATCGCCGAAGAGTGTGGATTTGTTGAGAGGTATTAAAAAGTCATTAAATAGTTCCTTAGTCCACAACAAGTCCTGGCCGCAATCGGTCATTGCGTAATATTCAGCCTCTGAGGTGGAGAGCGCAACAGATTGTTGTTTACTTGATCTCCAACTGATCAGTCCCAGATGAAAAACAAGGGTGCCAGATGTAGACTTATAGTCTTCAGATTTGTTATAGTCGGCATCCGCAAAACCTGTTAACTGACCAATATGAGAATCACCTACATTTCCAAGAGTCAAGCTGAAGGATTTGGTTAACTGAAGATAGCGGAGTATGTGAAAGAAAGCTTGTATCTGTTGATCCAAAGGTTCATTTAGATACTGAGCTAAGGTGGAGGCGGCATAGGCCAAATCAGGACGAGTGCATAGAACTAGGTAATTGAGAAGACCAATAGCTCTTCAATAATTAAATAATTTAGTGAGTTGACTAGAGGAGCAAGTGGAAAAATGAGAATTGGGAACTAAAGGAGTGGTGACAGACCGACAGTCTTGATGATTGAATTTGCTTAATAATTTAGATATATATAGTTCTTGCAGTCCTATCCCTGGTTACCTTCATTCCAAGAACCCATTTGAGTTCCCCTTGATCATCCATATCAAATACTTGAGATATTTTGTCTTTAAAATCTTGGACTGAAGGACCACCAATAATTAAGTCGTCAACATGTATGAAGACGTAACAAGGATGAGAGGAATCAGTGTTAAGAAACAAGCATGGATCAGCTTTGCTTGCTTTAAAACCAATATCTGTGAAGAAGTTACAGAGTTTGCGGTACCAACATCTGGGGCTCTGTTTTAACCCATATAGTGACTTTCTTAAATGTAGACATTGGTCAGGATTTTGAGGAGTATATCCATTTGGAAATCGAAGGTATAAGTCTTTGTCTGGTTCCCCATGTAGGAAGGCAGATTTGACATCCATTTGATGGAGTTCCCATTCTTTGAAGGCTGCTAGACCGAGAAGAAAGCGTAAAGTGTTTAATCTGCCGGTGGGTGCGTAGGTTTCATTATATTCAATCCCTTCAATTTGTGCAAATCCTTGTACACACAGCCTAGCTTTGTATTTAACTATGTTGCCTTCAGAGTCGGTCTTTCGTTTGAAAGTCCAAGTGGTTCCCAATAAGTGATTGTTTAACGGAAGGGGAGTTTCTTCCCAGACATTGTGTTTAGTGATACTCGACAGTTCAGCATTGATGGCATTGAGCCATTCGTCACGTTCAGGGGAGTTAAGAGCTTCGTGGAAGGAAGTGGGTGTGTCAAAGGGGGTAACTACCATGTTGATATGATTGCCTCGTCGCTTAGTGGTCAAAATGTTTGAAGTATCAATGGAAGAATTAATTTCCTGTGCGGGTTTAAGGCTTTTGTCAACGTAAGCATAGTGCTTTGAGATAGGCAGAAGATCAGTAGGTTGATTGACTTCGATTGGAACTGGCATATCTAGGAGGGGGTCTGAGTTCACAGAGATATCCGAGTCAATTTCAAAGGTTGTATGCGGCTCAGTAGAAGGTGAAGGGATAGTGATGGTTGGAATTGAAAGGTGCTCGAGTTCAGGAAATACAAGTGTTTTGACGGGCTGTCCTTTGCCAATTTTACGCGCTAGGGTGAAAGTGTTTAGAAATTTAACATTATGAGTAATCAAAATGGAGTCAGTACTGAGAGAATAGATACGATAGTTGAGGTGACCCTCACAATAACCCAGAAAAATCCCTTCCTCTCCACTTGGTCCAAATTTACCACTCCGCATGTGTTTCTGTTGGTAGTAGACTACATCTGACCCGAATGCATATATTTGTTGAGGAATTTTAACTTTATCGTTGTGCCAGAGTTCCCAGGGTGTTTTGGAACCACCTAGGGCAGATGATGGTAGTATGTTTAGCAGGAAGGTGGCAGTGTTTACCACCTCAGCCCACCAATATGAGTCTAAACCTGATTCAATAAGTAAGCATTTGGCCTTTTCAACTATGGATCGATTCCCTCGTTCTGCTATTGGGTTTTGTTGAGGTGAGTAAGGTGCAGTTCGAAGATGAAGAATCCCTTTGTTCTTGAATAAATTTTTAATAGAGTTACTGGTAAACTCCCCGCCGTTGTCAGAGACGACGCATTTAATAGATCGAGAAAGTTGATTTTCAACCATGGTTTGGTGATTGCGAAAAATTTCGTAAGTTTCAGATTTGAGACTAAGGAAGTAAGTGTGGCGGTATCGTGAATGACCGTCTACTATTTGGAAAAAATACGATTTTCCTCCCTTGGATTCTGGAGAGATGGGTCCACACAGGTCCATGTGAATAACATCAAGGGGATTTTCAGGAGTCGGAAAAGTACCACCATATGGTAATACATGAGACTTAGCAAGTGCACAGGTTTTACAGCTGAATTTAGAAAAGTCCAAACCTGGAAATAATTGCTTCATGACTTGATTATTCGGATGACCATATTTGTGATGAAGGAGTTGTACATTGTTTTCCTCATGGGAGGAAATATTAAATATAGAAGGAATGGATAATGGGAATGTGATGATTCGTCCCGTTATGGTGCATTCTAGGTGAGTCATGCTCTCATTTTTAACTTTGAAGATTCTGTCTTCCTTGATTAAGCTCCATCCGTCAAGAAGTAGATCTACAGCTGAAATTAGATTAGCCTTTACATCAGGAGCATATAACGCATGTTCAATATTGAATATATGGCCGGATGATGAAGAGAACATTACTTTTCCTTGTCCAAGGTCAAGCAGTTCATCTCCATTTGCCATTGATAATGATAGTTTGGATGATTCGTAAGTGGAAAAGAATTTTAGCGAGTTGAAAATAGAAAAGGATGCGCCACTGTCCAGGATGGCATGATTGAGAGGAATTTCCGAGAATACTGATAAAGCTTTAGCTTGGTTGTCCTTATTTTCCCGCTCCTTCTTTTGTTTCAAGAATTCGTCCCGTTTTTCAGGATGTAGCTGAAAACATGAGGTTTCAGGATGAGGAGCTAAAGGGTTATGTCGTCCTTTTGAGCAAAATATTTTAGATTTAGTGTCCATAGATAGAGCTGTCCCTGCTGTAGAATTAGTGGAGTTAAGTGCCTTCTGTTTGATTACTTCGACTTCAATATCTCCAAATATGCTTTCTATAGTTGGGCGTACGTTAGTAATATCATATTTGCTTAAAATGATTGACGCAAAGGTTTGATATGATTCCGGAAGGAGATTGAGAACGTAATTAGCCATAATATAGGATAAGATGTTGTCCTTGAAGATATCAGAAGCGACATCACGTAGTAGTTTAATGGTGCTTCGAAAGTCGTCCATAGCTTCCATAATATTGCCTTCATTGAACTTGATTTTGAAGAGTTTATTGACAATGAAAGAACAATTTTGGCTGGATTTGGAAGCGTAGTGATTCTTTATACGTGTCCATAATTTGGCTGGCTCCACTGCATCATCGTCAAGGATAAATTTGTTTTGATTAGCACGATCCATAAAATTTTTATAATCGTATTGGTTTGCCTTTTGTGAATATTGAAGATGGACAGCAATTCTGGATCTGAGGGGATAGGGCAATCCTCGGACAGAAATTGGTCCAGGTTCCTGACAGTAAGTGCATATTTAAGATCTGTTTTCCATACACTATAATTCCTATCATTTAGCTTTTCTATTCCTTTTATCTCTGAGAAGTTAGAAGAATCTTGAAGATAAGAAAAGTTAGGTGTCGAAGTGGAAGATGATTCAGGCATGGCAGTGTATGCGGATGAAGATTCGGAGTCAGTGGATTCGCTAATTGATACTGGAGTGTCAGGAGTGGCCAGTTTGGATTAAAGATGCAGGGGCGCTGGGCCCATAACCCTGATGGAATTAGGCAGCAGGTAAGTAGGACTTCTAGGCTAGTATGGACGATGGGACACAAGGACAGGACAGAGCAATGGAATGGACAGAAAGGACTGATTGAGAGTTAATATTGAGATGATCGTTAAATACGAGAAATAAAATAAAATAAAATAAGTAAAAATAGAATAAAATAAATAATAAGATATAAAAGAGAAAATGGATGAGGAACGAGATCAAGGTTCCCCACCCATATATGCTTTGTATAATATCATCAAGTTAGGTTTAAATAATGAATCTATTCTATGTATATTAATTAAGTACTAGGCTTCTATAACTAATGCTAGGTTAACGGTCTACATTCAACATGTCAGTCAAAAATGCTATGCCTAACTTGCCCTTTTGTTGGCTTGCTGCACCAAGAGTTGCCAATATGGCTGTATATTATCAACACCACGTGAATGAGTATAATCACCATGACAAATGGCTGGAACTGGAGTCAACCTGCAAACAAAAAGAGTTAGATGTGTAATGAATAGAGAAGATAATGACAGTACCTAGACACAGTAGTGACAGAGTGTGATAAATCAGAAGTTGTGTAATAGCAAATGAAGAAAACAATTAATTTATTAGTGCTTGAGAAAAGGAATCAATAGAGATAGGATCTAACATTCTGCGGATATTAATATAGTCATCACTATTGTTAACCTATCTCAAACCTAATAACACTGTACTGTGCGCCACTAAGTTTATAAGGCTCTATCTCTAAATATAAGTCAATATTATATATAACTGAGAAAGGAATAGAAACACGGTTTGAAATACAGCCATATCCGAAACGGTTGGTGCAGTTTTACGAAAAAAATCAAAACTTTTGGTCAGCTACATTGATATTTGACAGCATACTTAGCCTCCCTTCACCAAAAATTTGCCAGTTTCTCTGTAAAATGTCAAGCATCTTGTCTAAATGTTTTGATTCTTTTTGCAAAACTGCACCAACAGTTTCGAATTTGGCTGTATGTGTTGAGTTAGGAGGCATTGGCTTTTAAATCCTGACATCTATCACATGGGCATGGATTCTAACCAGAGCAACCATGCTATGCTAGTTGACACGTCTCCGCCTCCTCCGCAAATTGATGCGTCTTCTACACCACCTGAGCCCCCTCCTCCTCCTCTGGGTCCTGAATCCCCTCCTCCGCTATTCTCCTCCGCTATTCCTCCTCTTTCCTTGAATGCTGATCACAATCCCTCCCATTTCACCATGGATCTTGACTTGAACAACCACAATATGCAAATTGACATGTTGTCTCCTTCATCTCCTCCCGCTCCTCCCATGCCTCCTGACCCCCCCTCTCAAGTCAGTGACCCAGTTATCTCTGTCCCTCTCTCCCTCTCTCCCTCTCCCCTCTCCCTCCAATGTAGATGAGTCTATGTTGTTTCACCCTGCCCACCCATACCCAGCACCCAAGAAAAGAAGATACTTGCCTCCACCCCCAGCCAGATCCCCCTCTTCCTCCCTGAAAGCAGCCAGGGCAGAGCATCCTGAACTCTTCTTCTCTCCGCAAGTCCCTCTTTTCCCTCCCAAGTGTAAAACTCCATTCAATCCTCCTTCCCCCCCAACCCAAAACAACACTTCACTCAACACCTCCATCCATGACCCTGACAATGTCACGCGCCACGTGACACTTGAGGCAAAATTAACTCAATAAATCAATAATATCGAGTCCTACATCTATACTCGAAGCGCAGAAAGCAATTCTCCATAGCAACTGCGATTTTTCCTTTGTGTACTTACTATTTAACTGCGCTAGCCTAAACTCTAAATCTAAATTAGTCAATCTCCCAATAGGGTACCTTAGTCCTTTTCAATAAGCGACGCACAGCGCTAGGATCAACAAAATAGTACAGTAGTAGTTTTTTATTAAAGTTTTGTTAATTAATTAAAAAGGGGTATATTGAGCATGGACGGATATTTAGTGAAGAGGGTCTAAGTGTATGTTAGTAATGGTCAATGGAATGGGAATACTGCGATGGAAGGGAGGTCAATGCGAGGAGGAACAAAGGATATAAAAGGAGTTGGGTATTTGGTTCGATATTCCTTAGAATTAAATTATAATATCGTATTTACATTAATAGTGGAAAAACCTTAAAAGTTAAATCATTGTTATTGTATCTTTCTTTTACCTTCTCAATATTCATTTCTAAATCCTAAATCTTTGATTATTGAGCTTCCAACCCTTCGTGAGATTTTAAGAATTATTATTACCTTGGAACTAGTTTATAATTCTTCTCGATCAAACCTCGAACCTATAATTATTACTTCGAGTGACCTTCGAATAATTTCCTCGAATCATTCCTCTGTACTTCGAAGAAGTTTCTAAAATCCCTCATCTCACTTACAGGAACATCCTCGACCTTGTGCGTAGGTCGTCCGGTGACACGCTGAGGTTTAATCACTAAATCATTTAACAATAAGTAGTAGGACCATTAATATTTACTATTAAATCATACTTAGATACTAGCACACACTGACACTAAGTTGGGATCAGAAGCAGTTGCCTGGGGCTCCAAGCACATGGCAGTTTTTGATTACCCCAAAACTAAGTGGATCCTTTTCACTAAACAAAAACAAGTTCTTACCTCCCCCCCTCCCTCATCTTTAATGGCAACACTCTTAGTTCCTCCCCCTCATTGAAATGGCTTGGGGTTCTCCTTGACCCTTCCCTGTCCTTCATACCGAATGGAAACAAGTTGATTACAGCAGGATTGCAGGCTGCAGCAGTTATTCACGGCCTAGCATCATCAGGTTGGGAAATTCTATTGAAAAACAATATTGCACCCTGATCACCTCTTTAGTTTATTCCAGAATTTATTATGCTGCTATTATTTGGCACAATCCTAGGAAGAACCTCCAAACTGCAAGGCTCCTGCAGGTGGTTGACAACAAGGCACTTAGAAGGGCCCTTGGTTGTTTCCGCTCAACCCCTGTTTCCCTCCTCTTACATGACTCATCCTTTCTCCCCTGCAAACAACGTCTGGATATTGTTTTCAATTAGGCGTGGGCAAGGCTCCTTACCATCCCCCCTCAAACCCAATGGCTCACCTGGCAAAACTGCTCATGTCTTCCCCCACCCCCAAAGTTCAGCAACACCAGCTCCACATCCTTTCCAAAACCAACATCTTTTCCTCCTCCTTTCCCCTCTCCAACCTAGACTCCTGCCACCCCTCCCCTTTCCCACCCTGGTGCACTCCTCTATTTTCCTCCAACATTAGCAATACTAGTGACCTAGCTTGTGCTGAAACTTACAATCTCATCTCTTCCCATCCCCACTCTTCCTATTTGATATACACTGATGGGTTGAAGTCTGGTTCAGGGTCTTATGCAGCAGCTTTTGACCCAGGTCAGAACCTCCCTTTTGTGGCTCGTCTTGGCGACCAACATCTTTTCTTGGTATTTGAGACTGAAATGTCTGGGATATTCCTTGGACTACACCTATTCATTACCAACCCTTTCCACTCCCTTTACAATTTGCTAACCTTACTCACTGACAGCCAGTCTGCCATTAGGGTCTTGTCATCCCTGTTCAACTCAACACACAATTCTGTGCTGCTTCACTTAATAGCTGCCTCTGTCTCTGCAATCATAGAAGCCAATCCAGGAGTGTCTCTTGCTCTCCAATGGTGCCCAGGACACGTGGGGATTCCGGGTAACAAGGCTGCAGACATGCCCCCCAATGGTTCTCATCCCATGGCCTCCCTTGCTGAGTCTCTCCTTTCACTTAACGCTTCTCTTCCCTCTATTTCCTCCCTTGAATCCAACATTAAAAAACACTCAAAAATCCTCCTTCATTCCCCTCCCAGCAGAGATACACTGAGAAAACTTAGAGGTCAGTTTAACCCATCCCTCTGTTTTAAGGTGTTGTCCTCTCTCCCAAGAGCACATGCTACTGCATTTGTTCAATGCCGTTCTGGCCACTCCCCTTTGAAGCTGTTGTGGAGTGTTTAGGGAAGTTAGTAGAATGATCGAGAAGAGATGAGAAACTAGTAGAATATTCTAGAGCTATGTGTATATAGATATATAAGTGTTTTCACAGAGTAATGAAAACTTGATAGTCTCCACTATAGGTTATGGGCCTGCGTTAAACCTGACCTGCGCCCCCAGTAATTCTGAACCCTTCGGTAACCCGATTTTTTTTTATCTTTATCTTGGATAACCTCCAGACTCAACCAGTAGCACCAACCCCTCAGGATAACCTCCGAGCTATTATCAATATCAATATTATTTTATTATTATTATTATATTTTTTTTATCTCTCACACATGGCTTGCTACAACCCGTATAACTTATCTACCTCCTATTTTTATCCACCTCCACCTGTATCAAACTGCGGCAACTCATTGAATTACCAAACATACTACCCAACCTTGTATCCAGTTTACCAACCTTCTGTTCACCCAACCACCTCCATGTCACCAGCTCCATGTCTTCCATCCCTTCATCAAAGAAATGTGAGCCCACAAACTTTTACTAAAATCACCGAGATTGGCGAGAATCTAATTGCTGCAGATGATGAACCCCGAATCAAAGAGGCCCGCGCCAATGTATCTTACACCCACTCAAGTCCAATCCTTGATAGTGGTGCCACTCACCACCTAACTGGAAACAAAGACCAGCTAGTCAATTTCAAACCCTTTAAAAATCCTATACCACTGAAAGTAGCCACCCACCTCTCTAAACCTCCTTTCATCACAGGCATGGGGACTCTTAACTTTCGGGATGTAGATGGGAATATACTGGCATTGAATGGTGTCTTGTTTTGTGAATCAGCGAGTAGCACTTTAATATCCCCTGCTGCTATTATAGAGGGAGGAGGACAGATTGGGGTTTATGAAAAGGATATGTTTATTCTGGACAGAGATGGATTCTATTTACTCAAAGCAGAATATAAGGATAGGAAATGGGTGTTGCCTAATCCTGTTACCATAGATGATAAATGTCTCCCTAGTAATAAAATACTTTCTGTCGCTATCTGTCCTTCTGAAGTTGCTCCCGGCCCAACTGATATTTCTGTAAACAATGACAATGATAATCTTTTGATGGTATGGCATCGCCGTCTTGGTCACAGATCTCTCAAATGCATCAAACAACTATTCAAATTTGGAGGAGCCAATGGACTTCCTAAATTCTTACCTGCTGGGTCACTCAACTGCACTGCATGTAAAGAATCAAAAAGTGAACGCCGTCAAAATCCATCATGGCACCCAACGAACAGATCATTACAAAAACTTGAGATCATAACGACTGACTTAGTTGGTCCACTACCACCAACTCCAGAAGGTTACACATACATGATTACTTTTCAGGACCTGCACACCTCTTTTGGTGTTTGTGAACTTTTAAAGAGCAAAACAGATGTTTTTGGATCAATTGTCCGGACTGTTAACTTACTGGAAAACTACAGTAACCACAAAGTAAAAATTATACGTACAGATAATGGGACTGAATATGTCAATAATCAAGTTAAGATTTGGATGGCTGAGAAAGGAATTTTTCACGAACATAGCATGCCATACACTCATGGACAAAACGGCAAAATTGAGCGTTTCAATAGGACTGTATCTGACAGTGGTAGGACACTGCTTGTTGATAGCAAATTACCTGAGGAGTTCTGGGGCAGGGCTTATTTATGGGCAGCATATGTATACAACAGGGTTCCCAACAGCACCTGTCTTACCAATACACCTTTTGAATCCTTCATGGGTTATCGGCCTGATCTTTCTCACTTGAGAATTTTTGGAGAAGTAGGATATGTTCACTTACCTTCAGAAAAAAGAAAAAAACTTGATAAAAGAGGCATTGAATGTGTTGTACTTGGATATTCTGTGGGAGGTAAAGGATGGATAATGTATGATAAGATTAAAAATAAATACTATGAAAGCATATGGGTACATTTTCCTGGAGACTTGAAATCTCAAACCTATGAAGTCCGCAGACCTGTTAAAAATCGAAATTACACTGATCTAGCTAGAAGTAACAATACTCAAGACCATAATAGTAAAATTCAAAAAAAACAAAAAATGGACTTGGATTTTATCACTAATAAAATGGATTTGCTGAATTTTGATGAGATTAAAGAAATTCGTGAGCAAGACAGAACTGCGGATGACATTGAGCGTAATTGTGTGGAAATTATGAGTGGTGTACCTAGGACCTACAAACAGGCAATGAAAGATGGGGAAAATAAAGAGTGGGTAAAGGCATGTAAGAATGAAATGGAGAATATGGAAAAGATGGATGTTTGGGATTTTGTTGACCGGCCAGAAAACAAGAATGTTATGAAGGGAAAATGGGTTTTCAGCATTAAACGAGATGGTGCAGGGAATGTTATCAAAAGAAAAGCTAGATTTGTAGCCAAAGGCTTCACCCAAGTTGAAGGAACAGATTATCACAATACCTTTGCACCTACTGCAACTTTCACTTCTTTACGACTCCTTCTAACAACAGCAGCATTGAATCAATGGCCTGTCCATAGTTTTGATGTCACAGCAGCCTACTTACACTCAAAAATTGATGAAGATGTATGGATAGAATTACCTGAAGGTTTTTATGAACATGAAAAAATAAACAATAAAGTTTTAAAATTAAAAAAGGCCTTATATGGGACAAAACAGGCGGCACGCTGCTGGTGGAAACATTTGTCCTCCAAACTTCGACAACTTGGTTATATCCCTAGTTTTTATGATTCTAGTCTATATATAATTAGTAGTGGTAATAATAGTGACAGGGGGATTATCTGGATACATGTTGATGATGGTATAGTTGCTGGTAGTTCTGATTTAGTGTTAAATACTTTATCAAAAAATTTAGATGGCATTCTGAATATAAAATGGTCTAGTACTATTACTTCTATTGTTGGTGTGGATATTAAACACATTGATGGAGGCTTTGCTCTGAATCAGGGTGCTTTAGTTTCTATAATATTGAAAGAACACAACCCCTCCCACAACCGGTACCTGACTACACTCCCCAGTCATCCAGAAAATGGCATTATCAAACTGACCGATAAACTCAACCAACGAAACTACCTCAGTATCCTTGGCTCAATGAGCTACCTCGCATTTGGTACAAGACCCGATATTTCTTATAGTGTCAATTTCCTATCACATTTTGCCCAAAATCCACAGCCCAAACATTGGGTTGCCATTAATCATTTGCTAGGTTATCTGGAAGCCACTCAAGGTCTTGCACTCATTATAAAACCTCAATATATCAAAGATCAACCACTGCATGTCTATACAGATGCAAGTTGGACTAGTCCTACAGATTGGGCCAATCATGGATATGTCATCATGTACCATGGGGTACCTATTAGCTGGAGTGCAAAGCGACAACCACTTGTTTCAATTTCATCACAACACGCAGAAAATATGGCCTTAAGTCATGGGACTCGGACTGGAATATGGATCCAGAACCTCATAGAGGATGTTACAGGCATCAAGTTTAAACTTAAGCTCTTTTGCGACAACAAATCATCTGTCCATGTTGCAGAAGATTCACCTTCTAACAAACGTTCCAGACACATGAGGCGAGACTTCTATTATGTGAATGAAATACTATACGATGAACTGGCTTCTCTCACCTGGATTTCTACTCATGACAACATTGCTGACATTATGACTAAAACCATAGGGAGGAACAAACTCTCAGACACTTTGCCACTATTACAGCTCAAATCTTTGTAAAATGGGTGTTTTGTATGGTTGAGGGCGGGGGTGTTGTGGAGTGTTTAGGGAAGTTAGTAGAATGATCGAGAAGAGATGAGAAACTAGTAGAATATTCTAGAGCTATGTGTATATAGATATATAAGTGTTTGCACAGAGTAATGAAAACTTGGTAGTCTCCACTATAGAAGCACTACCTTTTTTGCTTCAAGGCTGCCCCCTCACTCATATGCACGCTTTGCACTCTCAATGCTCCTGACACCCCGGAACATGTCATTCTTTTCTGTCCGGCCCATTCCAAAGAGCATACTGCGCTCTTTGAAGTGGCTGAAAACACAAGATTAAATTTAATTCCTCCTCTCTACTGTCTCCTTCCCCAGTCACCTTCCATGTTGCTGCTTTTCTCATTAACTCCAACAGATTCCTAAACAACATCCCCCTCTCACAATAGTTCCTAAAATGCTTTCACCCTGAATTGCCCTATGTTATCTCTCCTCATGTGTTTCCTGCCCTCTTGCACCTAAACTATATTGTCCCTGTCTTTCATGCCCCTAGTTGGGTGAGATTGTAAGAAATTAAAAAAAAAAAAACCGTAGCCTGGGAGACTCCCTTCTACACCCAGTCTTTGAGACTGATTTAGTTGGGATTCTCCTTGGCCTGCACCTCTTTCTCGCCAACTCAATACACCCATTAGTGCACTCCCTGATCGCTACTCAATCTGTCATCAACCCCCTATCCTCCTTTTCATCTTCTACAGCCAATGCATTGTATCCGCCGTTTTAAAAATCTGTCAAGCCCATCCTTCCATACAACTTATTCTCTCTTGGTGCCCTGGCCACTCAAGAATTCCTGAGAGTGAATGGTGGATAGGCTACCTAACAGATCTCACTCTTTGGTCTCCCTTGTCCTTTTCTATCTTGACTTCTCTCCCTCCGCCTCTCCTCCTTCTGCCTCATCTCTCAAAACATTTCCAAAAACCCGCTCCTGCCTACAGCTCCGGTTTTATCTCAACTTAAACACTCTAAATAAACTCCGGGGAAGAGATTCCCCTCTCCTCTTATTCAAGCAACTTTGTTCACTTCCTTGAGAGCATTCTAGCGCTTTTGTTAAATTTTTCTCTGGCTACTCCCCTCTAAGATTACCTCTGACTCTTCAGTTTGTGTCCTGTATGACATGAACTCTAGAGACACCCCTGTAAAGGTCCTTTTTTTTCTCTGGCCACTTAGCTATTAGAGCAGCTCTTAAGCACACTTCCAAAAAACATGATCACTCTGTTCATACCTCTGCCTCACTTCCCCCTCTAGTTGCCGCTTTTCATGTTAACACTAAAAGATTTTTTAACAGCCTCTCTATGACCGTCTATTTTTACCATAATAGTCTCCTTCTTATTGAACAGTTTTATTTCTTAGTTCATCCTTCCCTACACTTGTATTTACTTCATATTTTATTCCTTCTTAATTCCCCTTGTTGGGTGAGATTGTATGAAATAAAAAGAAACTGGATCAAACTGCTATATGAACAGTCAAAGGAACAAATTGATAAGGGAATCTACCTCTGTCTTAATAAACATATTCAGTCTTCATACCTTGTCAAATTTTAAACCTAACTTCTGTTGAAAATCCACAAAAATATCTATGCTCAACAGATTTACTAAAATGGAGGCAGATGCCATAAAAAGTGGATTTAATCTTTTATTTATGGGGAGCCCCTGCACATATATTAATGCTAAATGTTGATAGCCAATGCAAGCTTGGATGTTTTCACACTTTTCGCTTATTAGGGGGAGTTGTGCAAGGGACTAGATCAAAATGTTGTAGAATATTCCGCTCTTACATAAGTGACAAGAGCTATATTAACAAAAGTAGAATCTTTCGTTAAAATAATTAATTTTGGATCAGCCGAGCTTCATTACTGATCACAACTTAAATAAAATTAGTTATTTTTGCAAATTATTTTGATGTTTAACTACCCGTGATAGTCTGAAAGTTTTTTTTACTTGCTTATCTCATCTTTTAGGTTTTATGATTAAGCTACACGATAAACAAGAAACTACTTGTCATAACAAATTATTAGAGGATCCAGTATTGTGCTCCTCAAAACAAAAGAAAAGTCAAAAGGGGCACTGGGAAGAATAAATTTTGATGAAACACAATATTTACAGCCAAGTCACATAAGCTTGCGGAATTTTGGACGAAACGATTAAAGCTTCACTCACGAAAAAATGAATTACCTATTCAAAAGGGGGTGCCCCTGACCTATCCCCAACCCTTTTTAATAGGCAAATCATTTTTTGGTGAGAGCAAATTTAATTTTTTCGTCGAAAATTCCGTAAGTTTTTAAGACTTGGCTGTTATTAATTTGTGCGGTTAGAGAACGGCTATCAGCATAATAGAGAAATATAATGATTGACCTCAAAAAAGTAGATGTTTAAATAAGGAAAGACTTGTTTATTTTGGATGTGAGAGGATATTGTCACGACTGTGGATTGAACTTCACACTGGGATGATCAATTTATAATTATACACAAGAAAGAATAAGAGTAACTACTGAGCATGTCCCACCTTGTTTTTTCCTAGTGATAGGGTTCAAAATAAAATCTTCTAAAAAGCACAGAATACTTTTTTTTCATGTCAAGTTGCTGGTGGACATAGTTCCTGAGGGAAAATACACACTGCGTGAGACTGAACCGTTTTATCACTAGTGTTAGGTCTCGACTACGCCGCAGCTCATATATATATAAGATGTGAAATAAGCAGATGAAATATATACTTGATATTAAGAATAAACTACCACATAGCCTTTCCGCCAATAGGTTATGGGCCTCTGCGCCATTTAAATTACATTTTTTTCTTCTCTCATATATCTCCGACTCCTTCAAGTCTTGTCAACTAGCCTCGTCAGCGAACACGACCAAAGTTTTTTCTCTTGATTCTTCATCGGTCTTGTCAACCGGCAGCCTCGTCAGCAACCTCAACGATAATTTTTATTTCTTTTCTCTACTCTGTTTCGCTCTAGCCTCATCAGCAAAAGCATTAGACTATTTCAGATTTTCTTTTGATTTACTTTTCTCTAGTTTTTCTTTCCTGTTTCCTGTTTCAGTTTTCTTCATTTCAATTTTTTTCTGTTTCAGTTTTCTCCATTTCATTTCATTTCTCTCTTCCTACTTCTACCAAAAAGAAACCAAAAAAAATAATAAAAAATTTATATCAAACAACGATTAGGTTGATATCCTTGCCAGATATCAAAGCGTGATTGTGGCCCAATCACTCCGAAAGCAAAAGTTGATATAAATAAAAGAAATAAAAAAAAATAAAAATAAAAGAAAAAATAGAATAATAATTTAGTTTAGATAGATTCATAGCTATAGTTTTTGTGTAGACTTATTTAGATATAGATTTAGATATAGTAGATATAGATATGCCGAATCCATTGACTCCACGCTCGACCGAACCTGAAAACACATTCAACAGGACCAATCTTCCGAGGTCTAATCGACCAGCCCCACCTCACCTGCAGCAACACACTCCAACCGACCAAACTCCTACAAATCAACAACATCCCAGTGAAGAACAAGATGACGATGAAGAGGAAATTGAAGGTCCAGCTTCTGATGAGGAAGGCACTCCTGATAGGCAAACTCACCGATCGCGATTGGAAGATCAAACGTACATTCGCGATACCATCATCAAAGCCAGGGCCGAAATGAAAGCTTGGGAATTCAAACTAAAAGACGACGGCTCCAACTTTAGAGTCTGGTACAAGGAACTTCGCGCTCTCATCGCTGATTATACGGGCGAACCAAATTTCCTGGAGAGGCGAGGGGCTTCAACGGGGTCTCTTCGTGAACGTATAGGACGTGCGATTCTGGTAAACTCTGTAGACACCGACATACGCACCCAAATCATTGATATAACGCCGAGCACATTAGCCTTTCGTCATATCAAGTCAATGTTCAACGTGGTCTCAATCTCCGCCCAATTAAACTCTATCGAAAAGCTTCTGAACGTGAAATCGAGAGACTTCAAGAGTCCGGCTGCTATTATGTCTCATCTCCGAGACCTGATAAGTAATATATGGGCACAAGGTCTGTCTGAAAAAGACCTGATTCCGATGCTATGCCAGAGGGTCCTTCGTGACGATCCTCGCTTTAGTAAAGGAGTCCTGAGGGAATCGGAGCTACAAGTCAGGATGATGAGGAAGAACATGACTATCGGCTCCCTCAATAGGATCATGAACAACACCTGGGATAGACTGAAGAATGAAGATGAAAATGGAAGTGATGCTAAACCCATTCTAAATGATCTCATACCGTCTGCCAACAGTGTTAACTCGAACATCTCTGGTTCTGATTCAACACTTGACCTGAATGCCAATGACACCTCACTCGATCCACACGCTTCAGCTGCTAAACTTCCAGTGTGCTTCATCTGCAATTCTCCGGGACACATGCAGATGAACTGCCCTCTTCGTGCCCAATTTGCGCAACGACGTTCACCGCCATCTCTCTCTCCACAAAATGGATATCAAGTTCATTACCCGATGGTAGTACCCCCATCTGTGATACAGCCCTCAATTGTTCCTACATCAAATCCTGTCAGAAACACTTTTCCTGCCCAAAGTATCAATTCTTCACGCCCTCCTCCACCACCTCGGAAAATGAACCCATACAGACCCATCTATCCTCAGCGCCGCCAACAATCTTCCCTCACCAACCAGCCACAAGTAAAGGCTCAAATCGTTGAATTGACTGTTGATTCCCCAGAAGCGTCTGCGGCAGCTTTCGCTAGAATGACGCTCTGCGATAGAGAAGCATCTCAACCTCCAATCTTTGACACTGGTGCAACACATCACCTATCAGGCAATTTAAACGAGTTAGTCAACTTCACAAAACTAGATAATCCAATTTCTCTTAAAGTTGCAACTAATGGAACTATTCCTCTTATAACAGGAAAAGGGATGATCCAATTCCGTGGACTGACTGGGCAGGTTATCAATATTAGCCCTGTTTATTTTTGCAAAGACGCTAGGGGTACGTTGATATCACCTGCTACCCTGATAAAGAGTGGTGCTGATTTTTTCACGGTGGACTCGCATGACATCTTTACCAGTTATAAGTCGGAGCCTATCATGAAAGCCTGTTTTGTTGGCAGGAAGTGGATATTACCTATGCCATCTAGCGATATATCTTTCATTACCAATTTATTGCATGTAAATACTGCTACTATTACGCCGCCCGTTTGCGTAGCGGAAACTAAAAGCGATGAAATACAAATTTTTTCTCTTGATCTACCTTTATCTCATCCTGAACCCAGACAGCGCACAAAGAATGCGGAGATTTTGTATAAGTGGCATTGCTTATTAGGACATGCGAGCTTGAGACAAATCAGGCGACTCATGAAGAATAAGATGGTAAAAGGTCTACCGGATTCACTACCCCCTGGATCAATAGTATGTGATTCTTGCCAAATGTGCAAAAGCAGGAGGCAAGCTTTCATACACTCTACCGGTCGTGATCCACAGAGATTGGAAATTTTAACTGCTGATTTGATAGGTCCAATAGAGGAAACCTCGGTAGATGGTGGTCTATATGCATTGACGATCAAAGATCTTGCCACCTCTTATTGTGAGTGCCACATTCTTAGTCTGAAGTCTGAAGCATCAAAAAGATGCATGGACATAATTGCACGCCTAGAGAAACAGAGCAACTGCCATGTGAAAATTTTCAGAACAGACAACGGGGGCGAATTCACAAGCAACATCTTTGAAAGCTTCCTGTCAAACAAGGGAATCATCCACGAGAAGTCATTACCCTACTACCATCAACAGAACGGTAAGATTGAGCGACACAATCGGACTTTAACAGAGATGGGACGTACGGTTCTGTTTGACAGCAAACTTCCAAAAGCCTTCTGGAGTTTTGCTTTCAAATGGGCATCTTACATTCTCAACAGACTACCGAAAAAAACTTGCAAAAACCAAACTCCATTTGAAGCAATCTTCCATGTCAAACCGGATCTCACATTTCTAAAACAGTTTGGGGAAACTGCATACATCCACATCCCAGAAGAGAAGCGAAAGAAGTTGGACAATCGTGCAAGGAAATGTTATGTCGTAGGTTTTCCTCTGGGAATGAAAGGATGGATTTTTTGGGACCCTGAATCAAAATCCTTGCTAACCTCTGCTTGGGCAGATTTCAAAAGTGTTCCGGAGTCAAATGTTAAAATGTCAATTGATTACATCATGAACCAATGTGATAAACTTCCTGGTAAGAATCTCAGAGAACTTGGAAATTTCGTCGAAGAAGAGCGGATGTTAGATCAGGAACGTCTAATACATGACATTGAACTGAACTGCCAATTCTTTGCGTCCAATGTTCCCAAATCGTACAACAAGGTACTGAGATCAAGTGATGCGTCAGAATGGAAGGATGCATGTAAAAAGGAAATAACCAACTTGGACAACATGAGGGTATGGGTTCAAGAATTTGCGCCTGAAAACGCAAGAATTTTAGATGCAAAATGGGTTTTTACAAAGAAGAAAGACTCACAGACGGGAACTACAAAGCTGAAGGCAAGATATGTTGCAAAAGGATTTAAACAAGTAAAGGGAGTGGATTATTCTTCAACCTTTGCTCCGACAGCATCCTTTACTGCACAACGTATAATACTGACTATTGCAGCGATGTACAACTGGCCGATACATACCTTTGATGTAACGGCAGCTTATCTCCACAGCCCGATTGAAGAGGATGTGTGGGTCAAAGACCCGCCGGGTTTTTCAGTGAACGATGGAAAAGTATACAAACTGAAGAAGGTGCTATATGGCACTTGCCAGGCTGCTCAATGCTGGTGGCAACATTTCGGCAGCAAATTAAAGTCTTTAGGCTATGAGATGTCCTCATATGACAATAGCGTATATTTCCTCAAAAACAACAAGAGTCACGCAATGTTATGGGTTCATGTCGACGATGGCCTAGTCACAGGCAATAGTGTAGATACCTTACGGCAACTTGAAATTGATCTTCGTCAATCTCTGACAATTAAGTGGCAGAATAATTTGGAAGGCATAGTGGGCATCAAGATAGAACGAACTACGTTGGGTTTTCATCTACAACAACCAGAATTAATAGAAAAATTTTTATCGAAGCATAATCCGACCAATCTTACACATCTACAACTGCTACCAACGAATATAGATCTATCAACAACACTGAATAAAGAACCCATTGACTCAACGACTTATCTTTCGATTGTCGGATCACTCAGCTACCTCACCACTGCGACGAGACCTGATCTAAGCTTTACTGTCAACCAACTAGCAAGACACGCAAAATGTCCCTCAGAAGAACATTGGAGAGCACTAAGACATCTCCTAGGCTATCTGGAACATACAAAGAATAAAAAATTACATTTATATCCCAAGAAAACTGGTAAGGATGTTGAATTAGATGTTTTTTCGGATGCCAACTGGGGCGGGGAATTCTCGAGGTCAAAGGGTGGAATGGTGATAAGGATGCAAAGCTCGACAATTTTCTGGAGCTCAAAAAGAATGCCGTCCATTGCAACATCTACTTGTCATGCGGAATACATGGCATTGGGATCTGCAACAAGAATGGGTCTATGGATTCAAAATCTTTTGAATGATCTAATCAACTTTGCGGGACCTTTCAAACTGATCTGCGACAATCAAGCGTCGATCAAAGTTTCAAATGATGAAGCATCCAACAAGCGGACAAGGCACAGTGATAGGGAATTCTATTTTGTTAATGAACAGCTGCACAAAAAAAGGGCAACAATTGAATGGGTACCAACGAAAGATCAAATAGCTGATATTATGACTAAATCAATGAATAAATTGGCACACGAAAAGGCTTGCATTTCACTAGGTCTTTACCAAGATTAAATTTCTATAGTTTTTTCTTTTTTTTCTTTAACTCTCATGTATATAGTTTTGAATGACTCTGAGCTGCCCATCTTGTCCAGGGGGCGGGTGTTAGGTCTCGACTACGCCGCAGCTCATATATATATAAGATGTGAAATAAGCAGATGAAATATATACTTGATATTAAGAATAAACTACCACATAGCCTTTCCGCCAATAACTAGCACCCTCCTTTGAAAAATAAACTTACGCATTTAAAAAAAGGTGTGGGTTTGAATCTTGAATTGAAACAACCAATTTTCTAAAAAATCATTCCTTATCATAGAATGAGAGTTCTACTCGCAGAAAACATTTCCTTGTATAATGATGGGCCGAACTCATCTGTGCAGAGTTTACCATACTTTTTTCCAGCCTTGCAGAGAATTGTCATCTTTCTACCTCATCAGGGGCGAAACCTTGTCATATTTTCATTCCAGGTGGCAATGTCCCATAATTAAATTGTGATATGAGGTCCTATAATGGAACATAACATGGTATCCTGCACTATTTCATGATTCATTACAAGAAAATACACACAAAATGAAAATATGACTATTTTACCTGTGAAACAATGGGAATATGAGAAAAAACGTGTCAAGTTTGAACTTTGAGCAGCAATTTCCTGTACACAATATGGCGAATGGGATCCTACACCTTGCTACATTTCTTTACAAAACTGTACCACTTGTCAAGAAAATGTAAGATGATTTTTAAATTGGTGGATCTTTCCCATCAAAGAATTATATAGGGGGTATCAAAGTTAAAAATCAGAAATTATTTAAAAGGCATTTCACCTTGTAAAGGAACTATTGAGTAATAACCCGAATACAGTAGAATATACTAGAAATTACTAGAGTGTTATGTACATAGTTATGATAAAGTATATATAGAGAGCATATTACAAGTAATGAAAACTGGTTAGCTTCCCAATACACACCACGAAAATAAAGCTACAAACTTACCTTTAATTATCAGTAAAGAGGAGTTTTAGGGGCAAGATATGGTATATACGAAAAAAAAATCATGTCTGATTTGGTGGACAAACAAGGATTTTTAAATGGCTAATTTCTAACTTTGGCACCTCCTAAGCACCAGAAAAAAAAGCTGGCACCTGCTAGCAGGTGCTTATCCCTGACTGAACTTTGGTAGTTCAATTGGGGGAAGGCATTTGCTAGCAGGTGCCAACACTTTTTTCCAGGTGAAGTTTTATATTTTCCTATTCTCAAACTTTATCTTTTGCCATAGTTTTGATCATTAGTTAATCTCTGACTTTGTTATTCCATCATTCTGTGTCTCTCCTTAAAATTATTGTAGAGATTATTTAATAAATGAAAAATGTATTTCAAATATAAATCACCATGAAAAATAATTAGTCTAACTGTAAAGAAACAAGGGACACATGAAAAAATAAAAATCAAACAACATGAGCAGGAAAAAGTGGAAGTTTTATGCAAAAATACTTAGCACTTTTATTTAACACAGTTAGCTGCAGCATGTCAATTCAATTTATACTTTGTAGTTTCCAATGCCATTTTTTGACTTGAAATTAGTTTTTTCACAAAAGTATGAAACACAAGTCTCCTATCTTGTGTGAAAATTTTCAAATTTGATGTCATGTGGCAAGAATGCTCCATATTTATAAATATTTTATTTCTACTGTCTTTATTTTAATTACTTCAACTTCATTACTTTCTAACACAGAAGAATTAAGTATGCTCATTCAAACAAGATAAACAGTGAGCTGAAATAATAAGTCCATGAAAATTTATTTGCTAGTTAGAAACAATGATATCCTCTCATTATAAGTATAGAAACTCATAATTCAATTTATCCAAAGCTGTAGATTACATTTTTTAGCATAGAAAAAGGAACTTCAATCACTTTTTTAAAAAACATATATTTTTTGATAGACCTTTTAAGATAAGCTGAAATTGAGATTTATCTCAAGGATAAAAGAGCCATGGTGAGAAACCTAGAAATTTATTATAATTATGTAAATCCATAAGCTTATAGAATTAAGAGTAAAAATGGTTGGGAAAATCAGTTTTTATTAGATGGTTTCCAGCAGAAATATGCATTTTATTAGAATAGAGTGGCAGTGATGACTTAGGAAGAGCCTTTAAGAACTATCATATGAATTTAGTAAAAAAAAGTCCAGTTTTCATAGGTGCTTTTCCATTCTTCCATAAATAGTGAAAAAAACAGGTAAGTTTGAAATTAAATTGGATTACTTTTGTGGAGTAGTCTATTAATAAATGTAATATGACAGAGCAGGGTAGAAAATGTGAAGAGTAGATATCTGGTTTCAAAAAAAATTTGAATAAAGTATTAATTTTTTCAATCTGACCAGATGCCTACGCTCCATTTCTTTTACCCTGTGCAGGTTTTTAGTTTCTTAGCAGCACAAATTTCAATTGGTTTTGGTGAATTTTGATGGTTATGTATGGGATTTTTAATTTATTGGGGAATAATGGAATTTATCTATGTCTTTATATAAAAGCTTAAATTCATGAACTTTTTGCACCAATATCCTGATTGAAGCAACCTGCACTCCCTCTGGTTGTCTTGTTGTGAATCACTTTTGTAATAATACACTACAGCACATGTTTTTTGGCCATGGGGCACAAAAATTACACAACAGTTGTGCAACAGTAACAAAAAATTTTTTTTTGCACTTAAGACCCACCTAAGAGCTTTAAGTGCCAAAAATAATTGTTACTTGAATGTTGTTTAATCATTGTGTCATTGTTGTGCCCCAAGACAAAACACACATTTATTGTAGTGATAGCTGATCCTAGTTTGAAGTCTACTCTCAGATGCTTTCATCAGGGGCTTTCAAATATAGAAAATAAGAACTTTAGTTAAGTCCTTGTTTCAGCATAAATTAGCACTTAAGTTAAGTTCTTATTTCATCCCAGAACAAACATTACATGGTAACATCTTGTTCTGAAATAAATGGGCTATTTTAAATTTGATGAAACCAAATTTTCTAGTGAATAAGGAGTGGTTTAAATAAAAAAAGAATGTTATTTCAGCTTAAAATACACCAGTCTTGAATTTACTTTGTTTTAAAAATAGAAAATTAATAAAATGATGATTTTATCAAAATTAATTTCATATTTCAAAGTGCTGATTTCCTAAATTTGAAACCCCCTCTCATTCCCCTTCCTACCCCAACAGCCACCACACATATTAATACCAATATCATACCCTATACTTCCTTTCTGATATAAAAATGTGAGATTCTTTGATTCAGTTAACTCTTCTTATCTGTTACTGTGATTCTCTAGGGTAACTTATCCAGCCTTCTTCTCCTGCCTATTTTCTACAACCATTTTCAGCCATTGAAATAGTAAAAAGATGGATAATTAGGCTGAATATTATAATTATAAAAATTAAAGAATTAATTATTATAAAATTATTATTTATTAACTCATATTTTTACTTAAAGTTATTTTGGTTTAAAAAATATTTTTTAATTTATTAAAATTATTTTAATTCTATATTTTCCTTAAATTATGGTCAAAATGTAAGTCAAATGTGGTAAAATTTATGGAATATTTGTGAATCTGAGCCCATTGTATCTACTGTAGGTCTAGAACTTTCTTGAAGTTAGTCTGGGGCAGCCAGGGAGAGCAAGAGCGGAGCTTTAAAACTTTTCTGTAATTTTAAGAAGGGATATTTTAGATTTAATTAATTAATTTCTTTCTCAAAAATTTCATTTTTATTATTGATTAATAAAAGTGTTATTTTTCTTTAAATTATTTAAATTTATTAATAAATTGAGGCTTTGTTTATTATTATCTCAATTATTCTTTATATTTCTAAAATTTACATGAAGGCTTTGATTTAATAGGGGGTATCAATGTTGACCAATCCACAATTAAATTAATTGCAGATAAAAATAATTATACCCCAATTATCTTCTGCAATTATTTTTGCTAATAATTGGTTTATTAGACTTTTTACGATTCAATGTTCACCTTTATCTGACATTTTTATTCTCAATTTCTCATAACCACATCTTGGACAACTTTTTGGATGTTCCAGCCTCCCTACCTTTCTGTGCACTCCCATCCTGTTTATTCATTCTATCTGTTCAAAACCCCTCCCCATCTCATCTGTTTATTTCTTCTCCTCTTCATCTTCAAATATCTCAACATGACTCATAATCATAGATCTTCTCAAAGGCATCCATCCCCCAGATTTTCTTCAAATCCCATTACTCCCTCTTTCCCCTGCTCATCTGAGAAATAAAATACCGTTCAACTAAAAAAAGGTGATCATCTCATACTTATCAACTGGCTGAAAACTAAAACTAATTATTATTCTTGTTTTGGTACTGCAAATGCAACTAAAGTAGGACAGACCCCTTCATCAAACCACAATGGGTATCTTCTAATGGCCAATGAATTATGAAATAAGACAAATTGAAGTATTAATATTTTGCCTAAAAAGATGTCTGAACACTTCAAGAACTATCAAGCCAAATACAAGAAGTCTAAGACTCTTTCATTTTCCACTGATTTTGGTATTACTGACCTTGATATCAGTAAGTGCATCAAAACTATAGACTATAAACTTTATTCTTTATGTCCTTACTATAAGAAGATGGATTCCATATTTGGAGAGAAAGCCAATGTTAATCCTGAAAGAATGTTGGATGTAGAAGATGATATTTCTGAATATGATTTTGAAAGAAATTTTTGTCCTTCCACTTCTACTAAATCCTCCCCTCATTTGACTTCCACAAATCAAGACATCTTTTCAATAGATCCTTATGGCAATATAACCCAACCTGACCTCACTCCAGTGAGCTTTTATTTCTTGTCTAGTTGTTTAATTTTTTTTATTCACATCTATTTTTTTATTTCTAAAAAGGCTAATGAATGAAATGAGGATCCTCAAGAAAGTGAGTCTGAAGCTTGAATAGGAGAAGAAATTTGAGCTTTCTTTAAAGAGGGATGAGAAAGCACATGATTTGGAGGAGACTAAATTTGAGATAAAAAAGTGCAGAAGGCTCTTGAGTATAATTTCCTATTGGATTAAATGAAACTCAAGTATCAACTTGAAGATTTTTCAAAAAAAAATGTTTTCTTGATAGAATGGATTAAAGCTAATAAATCTGTTGAAGAAATTGAATGCTTAATGAAAATGTTTGATGACTAGTTTTTTTTATTTCATTCATATTTAATTCCAATTTTTTTTGAATGCTTTCTTGATAAAGTGCATTAAAGCTAATACATCTGTTGAGGAAATTGACTGCTTAATGAAGGTTTAGTAAAAAAGAAAATAAAAGGGAGAATTGACACCAAGTCTAAGTAAATAGAGGAGAGGTTTAAAAGATATCAATCAAAATATGAAAAGTCTCATTTTACTTCCACTTCCACTGGCTTTGGTATTGATGATTATGATTTGGATAATGGAATTACTACTGTTTCCAAAAATCTCAATGTCATGTATCTTCTCTATGAGGAAATGAATATTCCTTTTGTTTCCTGATTTAATAGTTACTTTTAATCTTATCAAAATTAGTTATATCATGAGATTCTGTTAAAACCATTTTTCCTTACTGGACTCTAAAATATTGCACTTTTGGAATTTCAGATGTTAAAATAATACTGACACCTGTGCAAAAAACATCATCACCAACATAATTTTATCATCTCAATACCAATTTTGTATTTCTAAATAAAGCTAAGTCAACAAAATTCTATATCTTTTTGAAAAAATTGGCAATATCCTCCCCTGAATTTTATTGAAGCAAGGGGTGGGTATCACCAATTTTTACCAAGTCATCAATTTTCCATGTCAGATTTGAAAATTTGGCAATACCCTCCCCTGCATTTTATTCAAAAAAGGGGTGAAAATCACCAAAATTTAGAATTATTCCATAAATTAATAAATAAATAAATAAGATAAGTCAAACTCACTAGTTTTAAAGTAATGACAATTCCTCAAGCCAAAATGTGGACCAAGTCTAGAAACTAAGTTTAGGACTTTCCACAGGTATAAGTGAGATGAACCCTGTGAAACAATTTGATTTTATCATGATTACCTTTTATAAAACACAAGGTTGTTAGCTCATTATTTTAGTTTAGAAAATTTAAATATCAGATTTATTTATTTAATATTTAAGAAACAATAAAAAATATTTGATGGCTTTACAAATCCCCAAACTTTTTTTATCTACCTAAAGGTTTGTAAATTTATTAATTTTACCATTTTTTTTACTTTTTTGATTCATTGTACTAACTTTTCACTTATCTTTTAAGAGAAGCAAAAATGTGTGAAGGATAGACATATGAAAATGATAAGAAAAAGAAAAAAACACACCTTGATGAAAGGTAAAAATAATAGGTAAAGAGAAAGGTAGTTTGAGGAATCTAGAAGGATAAATAAATGATGTAAACAATATGTTATACATTATGAAATAAATAAATGTGAAAATGGGAACAAAAGGATCAACTTTAAAGGTCAATATCTTAGCAACCAATGAACCAAATTCTAGCTGGATTTCTTGAAATGAAAGATAGGCTTCAGAAGTATCTTCAGCTGACAAGACACTAGATTGAGATCAACCTATCCCTAATTGTCAGTGTATCTAATATATATGTATGATTTTAATGGTATTTAATAATGGTCCTACTACTTATTAAAAAATTATTTAGTGATTGAACCTCAGGGGAAGACAAATAAAATAGTTACACTCAAATAAAACTCACAATACTTGGATTTAAATGCGTGCTAGTGGTGGAAAATAGATAAATAGAATATAGTTATAGCTTATATAATGATGATATCAATTTATAAAGGCTTTATAATATATGTCTAAATGATAATAATTGTGTTTTAAATGTTTAATTTAATTGTAGTAAGTAAGTGATGATCAATAACCGGTCAAATCCCTCCTTACTTATACCAAAATCCACTGGAGTGCACAGACCTTCAATCCAGATGATGTCACTGCTATCCCCTGAAATTACAGCACTGCGAGGGCCCACCACCTCCCCATGACTTCCACTTCAAGCAGATTCAACACCCAGACCTCCAGTAAGGACCCTCCATCACAATTAATGATAACACAGACCCATACCATAAATAGAAAATCCAGATAAAAGCAGATACCATAAAGAAATAGGTAAAATAACTAATCCAAAAGGAATAAAATGAGACCCAAAGCATATAAGGAAACAAATTAAATGTCCAAGCCACCAATAACATTGCCAAGCATCCATATTAACCCAGCAATGACCTCCCAACCCATAAATCCGTGAATATCCATCCAAGGAAACAGATTAAGTTGTCCAAACTGAGTACATGTGCCTGAAATAGATGTATATGCTTCTGCAGGCATTGTGAATCCACTGAATAAGTCCATATGACCTAAAATAAGCATAAAAACAAAGTTTATAGGCTATTAAAAGGCTAAAAACCCACTTATAGACCTAAATATACATAATATACTGCATATTTCACTGAATATGATATTTATGTATACATATAAGCTTATGTATGTCAATAATTACTTAATATCACTTAAGATAAACATATTATGACTCCATTAACACCTTAAAAAGTATTGTTAGGCTATGGATAAGCTATTTAAACTACTATAAGTTATATAATAGAGTAATAATTATATATATATGTATTATAAACATATATATAAGTGTTTTAACCTTATTTTTAAGATATAAGCTTAATGTATTTAAGGTTATCTTATTTTAAACATAAAAGTTACTCAGTCCTGGAGATACCTAGGCTGACACTTCCTCACCCAAAAAAAACAATAAAAAAATGTTAAGAAATTTTAATTAAAAGTAAGGAGTGAATAGAAAAATAATTTTTTTAAATTTTCTATATACATACACCAAATAAACAGTATTATTTTGATTTAAATTTTTTCAAGAGATTTTTGAGATCAGAGATTTCATTTTCTGGAATCCACTGGTCATATTCACTTGATTTATTTTTAAATCTTAATAGATACTCAACTCCCTTTTCTTTAGTAAGGTGTCTCTTTTTAAGTATCTTTTCAATATCTGCCTTTTCAACTATTTCTTCAGGCTGCTGTTTATGTCTTCCCAATCTTCTTGGAAATAGAGCAGTATCATTAGAATTGTATGGTTTTATAAGAGAAATAGGAAATACTGGATGTTTTCTATCACATGGTGCATATAGAATAACCTCAAAAGCATTGTTACCAACCATCTTTTTAACTACAAATGGTCCAATGAATGGATCCTTCAATTTAAAATTACCATTTAAATTGAAATGTAGTGTAGAAATAAGGACTTCATCACCCTCTTTGGACATTTGTTCTTTATAGGCTTTATCCCATCTTTTCTTCTCATACTCAAACACCTTATTTATACATTCTTGAGCATGTTTTCTGCATAATTCTTGCATATGAAGAAAATACTTAGTACCTGGATTGATATCCAATCTAGGTAATTTATTAAGAGTTTTAGCAGGGGTATTAGGTACATAACCCAACCATAACTCAAATGGCTTTTTGCCAGTGACAGAATGTACTGTACTATTGTATGCAAATACTAAACCTGGGATAAGGGTTACCCAATCATGCATGAATTTGTTATTTTCTTTAAAGTTAAGACCAAAAGCACAATATCTTATCATATCTTCTAAAGTTTGTATCATTCTTTTTGCTAGCCCATCAGTTTGGGGATGGTGTGCTGTAGAAAGTTTTAATTGACACCCTGAAACATCCATAAGTGATTTCCAGAACTCAGAAGTAAATTTATGATCTCTGTCTGAGACTATTTCTTTGGGAAAACCTGCTATATTTAACATTTGTGTCCACCATAAAAAAGCTAAGTCCTTTGCAGAAACCTCTTTGTGGGTAGGAATAAATTTACACATTTTTGTAAATCTATCTACCATTACCCAGCAGGAGTTATAACTCTTATTCCCTGATATTAGAAAACCTGTTACAAAGTCCATGTTAATTATTTCTCATGGAGCTTTTGGTTTCTTGATTTGTTTTAATAAACCAGCTCTTTTGCCTATTAATCTTTTAGATTTTTGACAAGAATCACACATCTCAACATATTTTTGAACATCCTCAGACATGTTTATCCACCAAGCTGTGTTTTTTACTCTGGTTAATGTTTTATGGTAGTCAAAATGACCTGCTAATATATCATCATGACATATACTTAACATTAACTCCTTCATTGAAGGGGAAATTACAATTACATTACTTATTTTTTTTCTGTAATTTATAAAACCATCCTCAATGGAAAATTTTACTTTTTCTAATACCTCTTTATACTTATTTGGTAATGTCTTTATTAAAACATTAATTGAAGCATTAGATGGATCATTTAATATTGTAGTGAGTTTACTCAAATTAGGATCTGAAGCATACATATCAAGAATTGATTGCATAAATTCATCCTCAATATCTACAATATAAATGCCATAAATGTTAATAATCTCTGTTTCAGGAACATAAGCAGGATTATCATCATTATTGGGCAGAGGTACTCTATATAACAGATCTACATTAGAGTGTAAGGTTCCTGCTCTATGTGTAATAGTCATTTGTCCTCTGTATTCTTGTACAGCTAATTTCCATCTAAACATGTGTCTATTTGGAGTTTTCATGTTTAAGAGTGACTTAACTGCACTACAGTCAGTTATTAACTCAAATTTTTGGTCTTCAAGGTAATAATGTAGCTTCTCAAGAGCCCATACTACTGCCAAACATTCAAGTTGAGTAGCACCATATTTCAATTCACTACTTCTTAGAGTATGTGAAATATAGCAAATTACTACTTCTGTCATTTTTCCTTCAATAAGTTATTTTTGATGCAAAGAAGAACCCAGAACAATAAAACTTGCATCTGTATATAATACAAAAGGCAATTGGAAATCTGGTAATCCCAAGATAGGAGATGTCATCAAACATTCTTTCAAATTATCAAAAGCCTGTTGTCTTTCATTATTCCAAATGAAAGCTTCTGATTTCTTTATCAGTGTGGTCAATGGTGCAGCAATTAATTGGTAATTTTTTATATATTGTATATAATAACCAAACATACCAAGAAAAGATTGTACATCTTTTACATTTTGAGGAATTCCAATATTCTTGATTGCAGCCACCTCATTTTGGTCTACACATATTTGTAAGCCAGATAAAATATGACCAAGCACTTTTAAAGACTCAACCCCAAATTTACATTTTTTCAATGCAAGGGTCATTTTTATTTCATCCATTTTCTGAAATAACTTATTTAAATGGATTAAGTGTTCATCATATGTCTTAGAGAACACTATGATGTCATCAATATATACCATTAACCATCCCTCAATAATTTCATTATGGAATGTTATATCCATTAACTTCTGAAATACTGATAGAGCGTTTTTTGGTCCGAATGGCATGCTGATATATTTATAAATTCCCATGTGTGTTGTTATCAACAAAAAGTTCTGTGAATTCTTTTCAACAGGAATTTGATAGTACCCTTTATTTCCATCTAAGCAACTTATATACTTAGCACCTTTAAGGGTAGCATGTATAGAGCCAATCGTTAGTAAGGGATAAACATCATCTACTGTAAATGTATTTAATGCTCTATAATTACCGCACAGTCTTGCTTTATCTTGTTCATAAGTAATTAGCACTGATGATATTACACAATATTTTGGTGTAATTTAACCTTCTCAAGAATGTTCATTTTTAATAACATCTTAATATTATTCTCTATGTCTTTCCTCTTCATTGGTGAAGCAGGCTATGGTCTCTTTTTAAGACTAGCAGGAATATTATCCATATCACAGGTTAAACTAATTTTCATCTCATGATTCTTTACAAGTCCAAGTTCATTTGTACCATTTGCAAAAGCCATTTTAAATGCTTTAATTAAGTCTGAAATATTACTTTTTTCAGCTTTACTTATCTGAGTGCCAAATGATGCTTTAGAAATTTCTGTTTCCAGAAGCTCCATCTCATTGGATTCTCTTCCTTTGCACGGAATATTTGTTACTGACTCAATGTGTAAGACTGTGTTAAAAGAATTTATTTTAAATTTCCTTTTAACATTCATGCCAATTTTAAAATTGTTATTAGCAGGGTCTAATTTCACACCAAACTTAGTCAGAATATCATTTCCAATGATAAAACAGTTACTACAGTTAGTATTATCCATTACTACAAAGTCACAAGTTACTCTTACATAACCATGTTGATGTTTAAAGAAAACAGAAGCTTTTTATCTACCAATGGGATGTAGTACTGATCCAAAAACTCTCCAGTTTTTACTTTGAAGGGTTTCAAGCTCAGACTTATATTCACTATCAATTTTTTGTAATGTATTTGTAGAAACAACAGAACCAGAAGCTCCTGTGTCCAATACTATTTTAACATTTTCACGAGAAATGATAGCTGGAACTGTGATAGGTGTCATTCTTAAGTTATCAGCTTGTATATCTTTAATGATTTCAGCATCCTCAAAATTCATTAAAGATTCATTTGAGTCCATATTTAATATTGGATTGTCAAAGATGGACAAATCATCTTCCAACATATAGACTTCATTTTCATCACTATATGAGATATTGCTGTCACAATCACTTGATTCTTTACTTTTTTCAGTTTCAGTTTCAGATTTGTGTTGATTTTCAACAATATTTATGTTTTTCTCACATTTGTGACCTTTAAACCAAGGTTTGATACACTTATAACAAGTATTTGTTTCATACTTTTTATGTACTACAGGTGCAGTAAGATTTTTCTGCTTCTCCTGAAGTGTTTTTGAATTCTTATTTTTAACAGGTTCAATATTTTGTTTATAAGTGGAATACCTTGCTTCATACTTATGGTTCAACAATATTACATTACAAATATTAATAAAGTCAGAATATTCAGTAACATTAATTTTTCTAGCTTCAACAATTTCTCTGACAGATATAGGTAATTTATATATTATCTTATCTTTCCATAAGTTAAAATCCATGTTTGGCTCAATGGCTTTTAATATTTTATTTTAATTTGTTAAAAATACCATAGGTTTTTCACCATTCAACGGATTATACCTAGTTTTCTCATATAATCTTTGCTGAGTGAGTCTGAATTTTGAACATTCAAATTGTTTTTCAATTAGTTGTTTCCATTCAGCCCAAGAGTAGTCTTTACCCTCATTCAAAACAGCTTCAAACCATAATAAAGAAACATCCTTAAATAAAGAGATCAATTCTGATGTTATTTCTTCATCTGGTAACTTATATGAGAATTTCAAGTTGTCAATTATTTGAAAAAAATGTTGCCAATCAGATCTGGCTTTTCCATCATAAGTTTGATACTGATCTATCTTAGGCCAGTTCTTCTGATTGGATTTTATTTCACTAATCTTAGGTAAATTAAATAACTCATTTACTCTTGATAAATGGTCTTGTATTTCCTCCTGTACAGATTTGTGACTTACATTTTCAGATTTGACACTACCACCAGATGGTTTTAGTTGTGGTGGTATAGGGAAGGAATGAGATTCACTTTTGCCAATGAAAGGATTATTATTATACTGAGTATACTTATGATTATCCTGGTTCATTAGTAGATTGGCAGTTTCAATCTCAATTTTAGTCAATCTTTGTAGCAGCTCAGAGACACTTTGATTTATCTAGGCAAAAAATAACTTAGTTCTTGATTCAATTTTCAATAATTGTGCTTCATAGAACTTTTCTAACTCACAGAATTTGTTTGAAAGTTCACTATATTTATTACTCAATGAATCATACTTAAGAGTTAAATACAGATGTTCATTCTCTAATTCTTTATTTCGTGTTTCTGGTTGAGAAATTTTCAATTTCAAGGATAAAATTGTATCACTTGTGAGCTTAACTGTCTGTTCCTCACAATCAGTCATTCTATTCCACAATGCTGAAACAATTCTATTGACAGTTGGATTATTGTTAAAATACTCCATGTCTTCCTTCTCAATTCTCTCACTACCTTGTGAACTTCTCATCTCACTAGTAAGTGGTGGCAACTGAGGATTAACTGTATTATTATTATGAATAGTACTGTTGTTATTGACAAAAGACAAGTCAGGTCTATCTACATCAAAACCTAATTTTCTTAAGTCCTCCTTGATTCTCTGTACAGATTTGACATCAATAATATTACCTATATTGTAATTATCAGTATTGTGTTCAATCTGAGAGGGTAATCTACTTACCAGGGGATAGGTGCCAGTCCTGATTTTTGGCACTTTTGCTTTCCTTTGTAGGGGTGAGCTAAGGAAGTCTGATGAGGAGGAGAATCTTTGTTGCAGCCGTGACTGGACCATTGTTGATGGAACCAATCCCACTTCCATTTGTCTACCAGTATTTTTTCCTGGGAGTGATGTGACCCTACTGGGGTAGGGGGATGCTGACTTGGCTGTCCTCCCTTTAGCTCTGCCAAAGTTTGATTCATCTGTTGGAATCCTACCTTGAAATTGTTCTGCAATTGCTCTACTTCGTTCAACATGAGAGACTTTGATTTCTCTGACTTCAGGACCTGTTTTGCAAGATTGGACAGTTGATCCTGAAGAGGAGGAGACGTCTTTTTTATTGTAATCTTTTTAAAGAGGGTGTCTTTTTCCTCTACACTCATTTGATCTGGCTGGGGGTATGATTGACCCTTCATGGTTATGTCCTGGAGCAATGTTTTTATTAGCTTTAGACCTGGTATTATAAGCAGGCTTTTCACTTACATTGTCCTGGGAAGCACTAATATTGATAAGAATAACAATTTTTTACCTCTACAAAAAGGGAAAACCTATATTGTAATTAGTAGACAAGAATTATTAGCAATAAAATTACTAATAAAGTCTCTGGAGCTTACCCTAAATTTATATCTTTATTTATTTAAATAAAATATAAGAAAAATTTGAAAAATATGTTAAAAATAAAATAATAAGTTTAACTAGACCTTTATAAGGGTGAATAATTAGCTTACCAAGCTTTAACCAAATACCAATTTAATTGGGTAATATATTGGTGATCAAATACCAAGTGAAATTGGGTTTATATTGGGTACACTTACTACTGTAAATACCTAATTTTTATTATTAAAAATTAGTAAAATTATTATAAGGGTTCTTTTCCGCAATAACTGAGTTATTATGATCCACTAATGTGCAGAGGACCCAAATATTTGGTCTGTTTGAGCTATACTAAAGTAAAAATCACATCCCAAGGCTTATACTTAATAATTTATAATAATCAAGGAAAGACCCCCGATTGTCAGTGTATCTAGTATATATGTATGGTTTTAATAGTAATTATTAATAGTCCTACTACTTATTGATAAATTACTTAGTGATTAAATCTCAGGGGAAGACTAATAAAATAGTTGTACTCAAATAAAACTCACAATACTTGGATTTAAATGCATGTTAGTGGTGGAAAATAGATAAATAGAATATAGTTATAGCTTATATAATGATAATATCAATTTATAAAGGCTTTATAATATATTTTTAAATGATAATAATTGTGTTTTAAATGTTTAATTGAATTTTAGTAAGTAAGTGATGATCAATAACCCATCAAATACCTCCTTACGTATACCAAAATCCACTGGAGTGCACAGACCTTCAATTCAGATGATGTCACTGCTATCCCCGGCAATTACAGCACTGTGAGGGCCCATCACCTCCCAATGGCGTCCAATTTAAGAAGATTCAACACCCAGACCTCCAGTAAGGACCCTCCATCACAATTAATAATAACACAGACCCATACCATAAATAGAGAATCCAGATAAAAGCAGATACCATAAAGAAACAGGAAAACTAACTAATCAAAAAAGAATAAAATGAAACTCAAAGAATATAAAGGAAATAAATTAAATTTCCAAGCCCCCAATAACATCCCCAAGCATCCATATTAACCCAGCAATGACCTCCCAACCCATAAATCCGTGAATATCCATCCAAGGAAACAGATTAAGTTGTCCAAACTGAGTACATGCACCTGAAATAGATGCATATGCTTCTGTAGGTGTTGTGAATCCAATTAATACATCCATATGACCTAAAATAAGCAGAAAAACAATAGTTATAGGATATTAAGAGGCTAAAAACCCACTTATAGACCTATATATACATAATATACTGCATATTTCACTGAATATGAGATTTATGTACAAATATAAGCTTATGTATGTTAATAATTACTTAATATCACTTAAGATAAATATATTATGACTCCATTAACACCTTAATAAGTATTATTAGGCTATGGATAAGCTATTTAAACTACTATAAGTTATACAATAGAGTAATAATTATATATATATGTATTATAAACATATATATAAGTGTTTTAACCTTATTTTTAAGATATAAGCTTAATGTACTTAAGGTTATCTTATTTTAAACATAAAAATTACTCAGTCCTGGAGATACCTAGGCTGACACTAATACTGACTCTGATTTTCAAAATTGCACAGAAACTTGAAAAATGATGATGAAAACTACAACAAGAGGGAGATAAAAGACTAGATAATCAAAGGAATCCGGAAAGGTAAATGAATGATGTAAACAATATGATATTTATTATGAAATAAATAATAGTCAAATTATAAAAAAAACTCACCTTTAAAGGTTAATATCCTAGAAACCACTGAACCAAATTCAAATTGGTTTACTGGACATGAACAATAGGCTTCAGAAGTATCTTCTTCTAAAAGGGCAGTTGATTCAAATAAACCTAACCCTAATTCTGACTCTACTTTTCAAATTTGCACAAAAACCTGAAAATTGATGATGAAAAGTCCAAAAAGAGGGAGATAAAAGCATAGATAATAATCAGATAAGAGTTTCAAAATCATTATTCTCTAATTATGCAATATAAAAACATGAAATAAGATAAGTGAAATTTTGAAAAAAGGCTCAACTTCAAAGGCCAAAATCTCAGCAACCACTGAACCTAATTCAAACCTGTTTGAAGGAAATAAGAGATAGGCTTCAGTAGAATATTCAGTTAAAGGAAATGTGATTTAAATAAACCTAACCCTAATTTTTTAAATATTAAAATGAAATAAAAAATCTAAATTGGGAAAAAAAGTCTCAACTTTGACAGTCAATATCTCAGCAACCACTGAACCAAATTCAAATCTGTTTGAGGGAAATAAAAGGTAGCCTTCAGGAAATCTTTCAGTAAAAAGAACATTAGATTTAAATAAACATAACTCTAATTCTGAGTCTGATTTTCAAAATTTTATAAAAACTTGAAAAGTGGTAATGGAGATGAGAACAAAAAGAGTTTAATAAGCTTACTGTTATCCAGATAAGAGTCATACATATATTTAAGTATGAAATTTTCATAGAAGGAATGAGATATCATATAGGCATGCAAAAAAGGAGATTAAACTTAACTTGATTGAAAAGTAGGAAAAATAGAGTGAGAAAGATTGATGTTTAAAATGTGGGGAAATTGGATTTGGAGTAAGTGAAACACTTAAAGAATGAGAAATGTGTGTGTTTTAATGACACAGAACCAAAAAAAAGTGAAATAGGAGAAAGGGGGATAATAACCATTCAAAGGAGGGATGAAGAGTAGGGTGATGGAGCTAAAAAAGAATATAAAGAGGGAGAGAAAAAAAGGTTAATTTTACCATAAAAATCAAAAATAACCACTTACAAAAAAATTAGATACAAAAAAGAAAAAAAACAGAAAAAAACAGAAACCCCATAGTTAGCAATCAAAAAATCAAAAAAATAAATAAAATGACTTACCTGGAGAGATGAGATGAAAAAATAAATAAAACCAAATTGTTTGAGGGATGTTTGAGGAGAGGAGGATAGGATATGAAGGATGAATGAAAAAAAGAAACAGTGAAAAATTATGTGATTGCAGAAAATACGCGATTTCATGTTGAGCTTGTGAATGAAAACAAATGAGACATCCAAAAACAAGACATTCAGAATAATTTCAAAATAAAAATGAATATTAAAAAAACAAAAACACCAAACAAAGTGAATAAATCACACAAGCTAAAAATCTGTAGAGTACAAAAAAAAATTAAAAGGGTTGTGTTTCAAAATGTTTCAGGTTTATTGGCATAATGACAGAGCCTATTCTGGTGGAAAGAATGTTTTGTGATTCAAGGGAGTGAAGAGGTGGTGCAGTTTTGGGATACTCTTATTCATAAAGATCATTGAAAAGACATATAAGCTAAAGTGTCTTCCAAACCCAAGTCAGAATCAGAGTCAGAAGCTAAAGTTAAAGTGATAGCATTCATAGCTGAGTGAAGTTGCTTCATAGTAGAGAGATGCTCTATTATTGTTGGTAGAAGGTTTAGGTGATGAGTGGGAAGTAGGAATTAACCACCAAATGGGCAGGTGAGGTGTGTCAATAGAAAACAATGTGATGTGTTTGCCACCCAAAATTAAGTAGAATACAGTTAAGAGACACATAAGGATGAGAAAATATGTGTTTTCCACCAAAATCAAGTATCATAGAGTTAAGAGACACATGAAGATGGCATTCACAATCATATGTCATGTGAATTGCTTACAAATCAATCATGGATGTGATGAGTTTGGGATTAGGAATTAGGAATGGAAATTGGGGTATAAGAGGTGGGATAATGCATTATCATGTAATCCTTATCCACTAGCCCCAGGGCTAGTAAATCAGAATTAGTTGCAATTAATAATGTCTTATCCCAGCAAAAAAATTCCTGATCCCTAATTGCAGATCCCTGAACATTGATAACTTCTAATTATAACATAAATGACTTTTTATTAATATTTATTAGAATTTGTTGATGAATTTTTCTAATTCAAAATATTCATTTAAAAGTTGTAAATTTTATAAAATGGAGTGTTTTTCTGCTTTTTTTGGGCCCATCCTCTCATGGATTATATTTTATACTTATTAGGAGGAATCAAAGTTAGAAATTTTTAATTATTTAAAAGGCATTTAACAAAACAAAAAGAAAGCCACAAACTTGAAATTAATTCTCAGTAAAAAGGTGTTTTTGGGGCACAATATTACATATTTTAAAAAATAATCATTGTTGATTTGGTGGGAAAAAAGTTATTTTGAAATGGAAGATTTCTAACTTTGATACCCCCTATTTTGTTTATTTAATTTTATTATTATTGTACATCCTATAAAATAGATTTAAAGTAAAGTTATTTATTTTATTATTTTCTTTTTAATTTGGTGTTGAAATAAATTATAGAGTTTTTTCATTGTCCAGAAATCTCTTATACTTAAACCAACTATTAAACCCATTCATTAATTCTCAATAATATGTTAAAAACACTTACTAAGTAAACCATGAGTTTTTCCTACTGACCAAAAACCAGGCTTCCATTTTTCATGATGGTCTTTATATTTATAGTTATTTTTCTATCACTCCATCATGAATCCAAAAGTATATATACCATTCAGTAAGTATTAAAACATTTTTTTTTCATTACACCTGATCCTGAAACTTGTTTGAGATCAGGTTCTCCATGTAAGAATACCTTTATGCCTTGATTTTTCTGCCCATGTTCTCATCTCCAACAAAAAATCTCCTTATTATTCTCCTTAACACCACTAATCACTAAGTTTAAAACCTTAGATATAAGCTACAATATCTCTATCAGGGGACTCCTTTTGGTCAAGAAGATTTTTGGTGGAGATTCACAGTACAGGACAGTGGATATAGAAATTCTCAAGTCAAGTATGTATAATTTATCTTATGATTTTACTTTTACTCAATAGAAGAGGTAAGAATATAAATATTATTATAATTTATAATTTAGAATCACAACAATGTAAATACTAAAAGACAAATAATAGTAATGATTTACTTTAAAGTGTTTTAATAAAATAGTTAAGTAAAGGAATGAATCAAACAGCACAAAAGAGGAGGCCCTTTATAGGCACAAAGGAGAGAGAAAATACACGGGGTTAACAAGTATCCATAAGGGAGTGTGAGAGAAAACTATTACAAAAATAAGAATGTGCAAGTAACAAAAGTGTGCCAAAATGATGCTTCAATAAAAGATATCACATTATTTGATATAGTTTAGAGTTCACTTTAGATTTCACACTTAGTACAAATTAATTTGAATGTAAAATAGAATTTCAAACACTTAAAATAAAGTAATGTGAATTTTTAGGATTTAGTATTAATATTTTTATTTCTCTTTCAACCTGTTATTGAGCATGGTGTTAGGGAATAAAAATATAAGGGACATTATTATTAATTTAAAAATTTACTAAATTTACTTATTAGGGGGTATCAATGTTCAGGGATCAGACATTATTAATTGCAGAAGATTCTTATCCACTAGCCCCAGGGCTAGTGGATTAGGAATCCACCATAATGCATTATCCTGCCTCTTATACCCCAATTTCCATTCCTAATTCCTGATCGCAAACTCATTAAATTCATGAGGCATATATAGAGAGTAGTCCAAGATGTGGTTATGGCAGAAAGTTGTGCAAAATGTGGTTATGACAGAAAGTTGTCCAAGATGTGGTTATGAAAAATTGAGTAGAAAAATGTTGGATAAGAGGTGAACATTGACATGTAAAGTGTCTAATAACCCAATTATTAGCAAAAATAATTGCAGAAGATAATTGGGGTATAAGGATTTTTTATCTGAAATAAATTTAATTGGGGATCCCTGAAAATTGATACCCCCTATTGTAATTAGTTAGTGTATTTCAAGTAATGCATAAGTAAATATAATATAATTAATAATAAGAAATAAAAGACGTGGCTTCATCTCAGTAAATAATTAATTATTTTACTGGATAAGTCTAGTAGCCTGGCTGAAAATCTCCATTTCATCTACCCTACAATTTTTTACTTATAAATAAATAATTCTAAAATTATAAATTAATACCTTGCCCATTTTTGCACAATCACCATGAAAAAATGAGAATTGCACTTGCATGAAAGCCCATTCCCAAATAAATTCAGTAGGTGTCAGATTTTTGTCTAGAAGAAGGTAATAAGGGAGAATAAAAAGGAGAAGAAGAGTAAGAAGGAGGAAGATAAAAAAAGAAGAAGAAAGGAAGGGAGGAAAAAATAAAAAAATAAATATAATGTGAATAAATGAAGCAACAACTAAATGAAAGGGCTGGGACTTTTTTACAACTTATGGACTAAGATTTTAGATTTTGTAAGTAATTATCTTTTATCTTGGCAAATATTTTAAATAATAATATTCTATACTACTAAAAAAACCATAATTTTATATTTATACTTAATTTTAAAGGGGAAAAGTGCCACCATAAAATTAAATAAACTAATATATATATATTTACTACAAGCAAAAGAAAAAAGTATATCAAGTAAAAGGTGAGGGTAAAGGTGGTTACCCAAGGCCTTTATATAGGCAAGGAACCCTATGAAGCTCCAAAAAAAGTATATACTAAATAAAGTAAAACAGTTATAACATTTAACTAAATTTGAGTAAGTGTAAGGGGAACCCATGAAAATTTTTTTCTAAGATACATGAGTAAGAGCCCAAAAACCCAAATAATTACAATAAAATTAATGAGTAATTAAAAAAGTTTGAGAAAAATAAAATTTAAGTAATTAAATCTAAAACATGTCTCATAAACTTTTAAATAATAACCAATTTAAGTGAAAAATAAAAATATACTATTTTAACACATAAAAATAGTGTAATCAATTTATTTAGTATAAAAATGAGTAATTAATTATTTTAAACTATTTTCATTAGTCTAATAATTATTTTAAGTCAAAACATGTATTTATTTTAAGAAGATTACTAATTTTTAAAGTAAAAAATTAATAATTTATTTAATAAAGTATTTTAACTTGTTTAATACTTTGATGACACACTTATGTGTCAAAAAAGCACCCAATACTTATGTATTAAAAGATATGAAATTTATTTTTAATATATATATATAATTAATTAATTAATTACATTATAAGTTAACTTATTCCTTATAATTATAATATAAAATTATAATTAATTAATTATTATTTTATAATTATTAAATACATAAAAGAGTGCCCATATTTTACATAATATAACTTATTATATGAGTATTTAATTTTATATACAATTTATATAACTATTATTTTAATTATATTATCCAAATTTTGTTAAATAATTTTATTATTCAAAATAATATTAAATTGTACACATAATATGCATAATTCTACACCCTCTTTCAGTTCCAATAAATTAAAGTATAATTTAATGGACTACTGGTACAGCCTGGCTGACAGTAGGGCTACAGTCTTGAATTAAAGTCCTCCCTCTTTTTTTCCAGGTTACTAAAAATTTTTATATACATGTTGCTATTCATTGAGTTTGTTTTAATTAAATTCTCTAAATTTTATATTTTTTGCTTTATTTATTTTTAAATGTTTTTTAATGTTTTTCTTTCTTTTTCTTCATTATTTTCCATTTTTTTAATATATTTTCATTTTTTTCTATTTCATTTTAGTTTGTTCTAATCTGAGTGGATTTTCTGTATTCTCAGGTAATGTTTCAGAATTTTTTCTAATTTTTATAATCTTTCTAGAGTTTTTATGATTCTTTTGTCTCTTTAACTTTTTTTCTACAGAGATATTTTTATATTTTAAAGAATTTCTTAATCCCAAGTGGTCCTTTCTTCATTCAATATGAGGTTTCTTTAACATCATATCAGCCAAGAAATTTAATCGAATGTCTTTTAGTACATTAAAAATGAGTTTTTCACTATTCTATAGCCCCCTTATAATCTGATTACTTTAATTTGACCTATAAGAATCTACATTACTCACTAAAGAATATGAAAGCTAGAGTTTCTAGAAAGTCTCAAACTTTTTTATTTTTTGCTACTGATTTTAGAGTGGTTGGAGAATAAGAAATGACTTTTTTCAATTTTTTATTGACTCTTTTATACTCACTAAAATTTTCTAAGGTTTTTCATTATGAATAATTCAATTATTCAAAATAGGAATATTTTAAAAGAAAGGATATCAAAATTGTCTTTTGTTTTTTATTTATTGAGAAAATGCCATTATTGGAGTTGAGAGCCAGTTATTTCAAAAAATTCTTCCTTTAAAAATATGATATAAATATTTAATCACTAAAAATTACAAAAAATAATTTAGTTGAAATGTTAAAATTGAAGCAAAAAATGTAAAGCTTTGCTTGAGGCTAATGACAGAGCATTCACCTTCATTATGTTGAATTTTCAGGCATTAAATGTTTCAGAAAGTTTCAGGAAATACAAATTCAGAAAACTTAATTCCAAAGTGATGCAAGCTAACTAAACATAGGTTCAGTTAGATTGAAGGTGAATTATTTTATATTTGTATTTTAATATATGAGGTCAATTTTGGTGTAAACCATCTCTTTGAGATGCTCTCAAAATAAAAATAAAAAGGTTCAAAAATAAAATTATTTCACTTGCTTTTAAAAAGATAAAAGATGGAAAAATAATTTTTTTTCGAAGGGATGAAAAAATAAACCAAGAAAATCTAATATAGAAAGTTCTAGAATTTATTTTGAAGGAGCTTCTAGTGCATTGTAAAGTGGAGGTTTCCCTAAATAAATTAATTAAGTAGAGGCAAAAAATGTTTTTGTAATTTCCAGGTAGCTTTACACATGCAGCTATTGAATTTTTGTGATTCACCTGTAGAGATCCAGCCTTAATTTTACTTAGATTTAAAATTATTAATGATTAGAAACTCTTATATTCTTTCCTCAGGAATAGTATATAAAACTCATGCAATAATCCATTTATGCTTCTCTAATTCTGAAATTTTTACTCTAATTGTATATACCAGACTTGTCCCATCCAACTTTTAGGCTTTTAAGAAGTCAAATGTTTTATATTAATGGATACTAAGCTCAGGTCCTTCTAGCACTTTAAATTTTTAAATTTCAGTTCTAAACTTGAAAAAAATTATTTTCACAACTCAGTTGTCCTATCAGATAGACTTCTTTTTACAGTAACCCAAAGACAAAGATATTTGGGCATAGATGCCAATCATAATAATAATAAATTATTAAAGGTATAAAAATTGACATATAATATTTAAATGAATATAATATATTGAATCACATATTCTTACTGATATTAAGTTGCATAAATCCTAAATGAATTAAAATTTCCACCAAAAATCTGGGGTGGACTCTCTAGCAAGTAAAAAATCAGTTTAAATCAGTCTAATTGAGTCCAGTTTCAGATTTACTAGAAGTTCCCTCCTACCAAATAGTTTTTGTTGATTATGTGAATGATATGATACATTAGGGTTTTGTAAAAATCTACTATGATAAAATAAATATTTATGTAAGAATTTCATCATCCATTAAGTTCTGTGTTTGAGTATGAAGACTTGGAAAGTATAGAAAACCCCTCATTCATAATTGGAAAACTTAAACACAATCTAATTTGGCTGCATATGAAAAAACAAATAAGAATTAAAAAGCTGGTGCCTTCTAGAAAGTGCCTATCACTTACTGAATTATGGTAGTTCAATTGGGGGGAGGCACCTGTTAGTAGGTTCCAGGATTTTTATCCTGGTGTCAATGCCATTTCCCCCTTTTGTGGACTATCAACCTGAAAACCCCCTAAAGTAGGGCTCTTGATTGTCTCTGGTAATAGATATTGACCATTCTGAGGTATTATAATGGTATTTAATGGCTTTTACATCCTGTTTATCTTATTTATTATGATTTCATCTATTTTGGGTAATTTTTTAGATTATCTTAGTTTTTATCCTATATTAGTGGTTCTATTACTTTTCTTATATATATATTTGTGTTTTATATGATCTCTGACCTGCCTTAGATAGTTGTTTCACTTCCTCAATCTTTTTTTAATTTCCTTCCCATATCTTAAAGTTTCAACTATTTTGGGTCTCACATTTCAAGTTATATCTCTTGATATTATTTTAGTTGGGTGTCACTATTAAGAAAATCCTTTTGATAGATTTTTTATAGAATTTGACTTAAAAGTTTACTAGTAGGACTTTGAGGAGGCCCTCTGCTTTTGGGGCTAGGAGACTTACTAGCATGCTGAGAGAGAAGTCTGGAAGTCAGCTACATGAGGATCTGGTTTTAGGATTTCTGGATGTCAAGATGTCTATAAGGCATACATATGGATAATATATAAATAGAGGTTTTAGAAATTATTATTTTCTGTATCTTTTGTTAAACTCTCAATTATATAAAGTAGAAAACAATACCTATTTGATGTAAAGAATGGATTAATGCTATACATATTCAAATACTTTGATTACTTCTTATATCAATTTTTAGACAAGGAAAGGCTCTCCAATTTTTCATTTTAAAGTATATAGTATCCAATATTGAATTATGGGGCCTATATTGGAAGCTAGTTCAGGGATGCCTTGCTATAAACCTGATTTTTGAGTTTAAGGTGTTTTTTCTGTAATACTCACATATTTTAATTAATTAATGATTAAATTTATTTTAAAAAAATACAGTTAAATATTTATTTTCATGAAGATAAGTGTTTCATTAATAACTGACTTTCTCTCCTAAATCAAATCAGATGTGTATTACTATAGTCACACCTTCCTCTTGAGGTTTCAACTCATAATTTTATAAGTGCAGTATTTTGGAGACCAATTTCCAAAAATAATCAGCATACATAAAAAACCTAATGATAATATTGTGTTGATACTAAAAAGTGGCAGAAATATAGAGCTTTTTTAAGTATCTTTCATATTTTTTTTCTATATTCTTTTTTAATTTTCAACTGCTCTCAGTCAAAAAAAAATTATTTAAGCTAATCATCTCATCCAGAATTTAAGTGGTTTAGAAGAGACTAAAGTTTCTTCTAGTTCTGTAGTGAGTATGGTCATATATTTCTTCTACTTTTTTTTATTCTTATTTAATTTGATAAATTTGATATGTCAAATACTGAATAAGCTGTTTATTTTTTAAAAAAATAGTGGAAATAGATTGGAATATTTTGTTTTTCATCTTTCATTAATTTAATGGTGGAAGTGGGTACTTTGATCATTCCAATTGATGCATTGGTGAAAAAACCAAGTATTGAGGGCCTGTGGTAAATTTGAACATACAAGTAAAGTGTTCTTTTACAGAATGTTTTAGCTTTTCAATTCAATGGGCTGATATATTTGAACCAATATTCAAATATGGCTCCTCCTGGGTGAACATAATCACCAGGGAATTTATATAAGTACACAATAACATAACACCTCAAAAATCAAAATTAAAGTATTATTAGATAATTCTGAGCTGGGTTCTAAATGGGGTTCCCAGCTCAAATATTACTAAATTATATCATTCTAAAAATTTACCATATTAGATTTTTCCAACTTTCAATAATTTAAAAGCAATAAAAATATATTAACACATATATAAATAATCCTTACTTTATATCCAAAAGGTATGAGAAAAAATTAACTATTAGATAATAAAAGACTCTTATTCTTATTATATGTGAAAGTAGAGTAAAAAATATTTAAAAATAACCTTTCAGTCCATCTATATATACCTAATTCACCTCTCAAATCTCCACAACCATCCAGATATCCTAAAATTAAATTCCAGCCCAGCTGACTTTGAGATTACCCTCCCCCAGAATGCTGGTGATTTTCCCAGCCACAAAGTTAGATTCTAATCCAAAAATTCTACTTGAAACTATTAAAGTGAAAGGCCCCAAAATAAATATAATAAATAAGTGTATAGATGTAACACTAAACTAGACCAATACCAAGAGATATGGCCTGAAATATGAGACTCAAGCTGAATGAAACTTTGAAATAGTAGAAACAGGAAGAAATAAAGGTTTAAGTAAATTTATCCTTTAGAATTATACAAAGCTCCTATTAATTATTAATATATATATATGAATAAAGTAATAAGATGATAGACCCACCAAGATACAAGATAGACAAAGATACCACAAAAAACTTCTCACAATAGAGGGGAAAATAATAACAAAGATAATCATGATGTAAAAGAGAATTAATCTCTCAAACCACTTTCCCCTCCCAAAAAAAAATAAAAATAAAAAAAACCAATACAAAATTTCAGTTTATTTTGATACCATGTTTGCATTCCAGAAAAAAAAGTAATGTCATTGTGATTTCAGGCCCAACCAAAATAGACCATGTTTGAGCTGTCCCATGAATAGTGAAGTTTTTACAGTAATCCTAGAGATTCAGAATCAATCATAGGCCCTTTAAGTTAACAAAAATTATTTTATTCTCATTATCTTGGCTATATTTGATGTTTTTTAACCTCTTGGCCATCATATTATGCATCTAATAGGGGGTATCAAAGCTAGATATCTTCCATTTCAAAATACCTCTTTTTTCATCAAATTAACCATTATTATATTTTAATATATGCCATATTGTGTCCAAAAAACACCTTTTTACTGAGAATTAATTTCAAGTTTTTGGCTTTATTTTTGTGTAGTGAAATACCATTTAAGTAATAACAAATCTCTAACTTTGATACCCCCTAATAGGGGCTATAAAAATACTGTGATATGCCATTAAATTAATGTCAAATAAAAAATTAAATGCTCCAATGATATTCCATCCCCTTTTTAAAAAAATAAATTAGCTATTGGATGTGGTATCTATCAAATTTTGACTTTCTGTTTTTGTGTGTCTATGTGCAGCATCTGAAATTATGACTAAAAATTTGGGTATTAGAATGAAATAACTAAGTTATTTTGACTTTCTTATCCACTATCCTAGAAGTTATTATATAAGAATCCTCTTCCAATTAATAATGTTAGATCTGGGCCAAAAAAAGGGGGTAGATCCCTAATCACAGGAGTAAGGACTCTGATACCCTCAAAGTCATTCATTCAAGTGGAATCTATGAAGCTTGATAGAAATAAGCATATGAATTTCAATATATTTCATCTACTTTAATATGGAGGCCTAAAAAGGAACCACCTTTTTGAGCTTCAACAGAGACTATTTCAGCCTGGATATTCCCAGGACTGAGTGAAAAGTACTTATAAAATATTTTAAACATATGTAGTATACATGGGAACAATAAATGAAGGTAAATAAATTTTAGACATAAGTGAAATTCATGATAAAATACAACATATGCCATTACAACACCTTATATACATGCACATATCCACCTTTTATAAGTCTTATGTACTTAAAATTAAGTTGAAATATGCCAGGGAAGTCTTAACAACCTTAAAAAAATCTACATAATTTTTAAGTAGACTTAAAGCTGTTGTTTTCATTGTTTTATGTGAAAAACAAGAAATGCACTTTAAATCACTTGAAAGTTGGATATATGCACTATAAATTTAATAATATTTAAAATGTGCCTTTACAGATCAATTTGTCTTAATTAAGACTATTGATTTGGATACTCAAATGCATAAAAATAACACTTTTCAAATTTGGTGTTTTTTATGCCAAAAATGGCTTCTGTGTACTGACCACATACTGCCTGAATTTTTCACATGTGAATAGCTTCATTTTTAGAAAATTTAGCTTTCTAACACTATAATTACCCCACATTATATTACCAATATGGGGAAACATACTAAAATAGGTGACAGGCACTTATTTTATTTGCCATTTGTCAAGAAGTAATGGGAAAAAGGAGAAAGAAGAAGAAGAAGAAGAAGAAGAAGAAGAAGAAGAAGAAGAAGAAGAAGAAGAAGAAGAAGAAGAAGAAGAAGAAGAAGAAGAAGAAGAGGAAGAAGAAGAGGAAGAAGACACAGAGGAATGAAGAGGGAATAAGACTAAGGACAACAATTGACTTTTTAAAGGACTTGTAATGGGTTTGGTTTTATATTAATTATTGTAAGTACTTTCTTTTCTCTGCTTAAACAAAACAATTGGATAATATTAAAACTTCTCTTAATTCAAACTATTAACTATTTGGCACTTATAATTATTAAAGAGGTAAGTGCAGCAATAAAAATTATTTTATGTAAAAAATGTTGTAATTATTTATTTATTACAATAAAGTATAGTATAGTAGTGGATAAAATAAGTGATGGGGCTTCAGGGAATTACCCAATGCCCTTATATAGGCAAAAGGGCCCATCTGAAATTCCATAAACATGTATATACAATATGAGAAATAAAATAAAACAAAATAATATAAATGTAACAAGAAAATACTTTTGAAGCTGAAACAAGTAATTAAAAACATGAGTAAGAGCCCATTTCCCACCAATTAACACTCAGACACTGTAGCAAAATTAAGTGGGACATCAAATTAGTTTGAAACAAAAGAATTCTAATCATTTTAACTCAAAACAAGTTTCTTGAATGATTAAGGAAAATATTCACTTTTAAGTGAAACAAAAAGTATACTATTTTTTACAAAAAAATGTTATGTAAGTAATTAATTTAGTATAAAACATGAATAAATAATAATTTTAAACTATTTCATTAATGTAATAGCTATTTTTGTGTCAAACAAATAATGAATTTAATGTTATTACTAATTTAAAGTAAAAATTTTAATATTTTTTATTAAGTGTTTTAACTTAATTAATAATTTTTCTGACACAATTAAGGGCCAAAAAAGCGCCCAATATTTATGGGTTATAAGATATGTTTAAAATTGTTTAATAATCATATATAATTAATTAATTAATAAATTTATAATTTAAATTTATAACTTATATTTATAATATAATATTATATTAATTAATTAATAATTTATAATTGTTAAATACATTAAAAAGTGCTCATACTTAATAGAATATAATATATTATTTATTTATTTAATTGTATATACAATTTATATATTAATAAAATTCATATAACTCTAATTTTAATTTATTACTATGAGTTAGTTATGTAATTTTATTGTTCAATATAATCTTAATTTAAATACATAATATAAATAAAAATTTTCCCATTTTGAATTCCAATAAAATATTATAACATTTATTGAACTCCTGGTACAGCCTGGCTGACACTCCCACACTCTAAAAAAACAATAAAAAAATGCTAAGATTCTTTCTTTTTATACTTTTTAATAGAGTAGAAAGTTTAGAAATTTCTTTTCCAGGTATCCCTGCATCATTCTCAGATGTTTTATTTTTATATCTCAATAAATGTTTAGTACCCTTTCCAGCAGTAATAATTCTATCATTGAGAATCTTATCAATTTCTGCAATTTCTGTGACTTCTTGAGGATTTTTCTTAGGTCTCCCTTTCCTTTTAGGAAATAAGTCTCTGTTGGAAGTATAAGGCTTTATCAGGGAAATGGGAAAACAGGATATTCTCTATCATATTGAGAATACAGTTCTACTTCTACTGCATTATCACCAACCATTCTTTTAACAAAAAATGGACCTACAAATGGATCTTATAATTTTTTATTTCCCTTTAGATTGAAGTGGGCTGTAGATATCAGTACTTTATCACCCTTTTCAAATGTGTAATTATTATGGGATTTATCACATCTTTTCTTCTCATATTCAAATGCCTTATCAATACAACTTTGAGCATGTTTTCTACATATTTGCTGCATTTGAAAAAAAAATTACACCAGGATGTAGCTCCAACTTTGGCAATTTATTATTGAGAATTTGAGCAGGAGTATTTGGGACACAACATAACCAGAGCTCAAAAGGCTTTTTCTCAGTGACAGAGTGAACAGTGCTATTATAAGCAAATTCAAGACCTGGTATAAGAGTAACCCAGTCATGAGTGAATATGTCATTGTCTTTATACTATAATCCAAAGCCACAATACCTTCTAATCATATCTTCCAGAGTTTGAATCTTTTTTTCAGCTAAACCATCAGTTTGGGGATGGTGAGCAGTAGATAATTTCTACTACAGCCACATATATCCATCAAAGACATCCAAAATTCAGATGTGAATTCAGGGTCTCTGTCAGAGATGATGGCTTTAGGAAATCCAACAATATTAAACATATATGACCACCATAAGAAAGCTAAATCTTTAGTGGATACATATTTATGAGTGGGAATAAATTTACAAATTTTGGTGAATATATCCACTATTACCCAACAAGAGTTATAACTGTCTTTCTATGCTACAAGAAGACCAGTGACAAAATCCATATTAATTATTTGCTAAGGAGAGTCAGGTGCTTCAATATGTTGCATTAATCCTGCTCTTTTACCTGTTAATCTTATATATTTTTGGCAAGAATCACAGGATTCAACATATAACTTTGTGTCTTCAGACATATCAGCCCACCATGCAGTTTTTTTTATCCTGAGAATGGTTTTCTCTAAATCAAAATGGCCAGCTAAAATTTCATCATGACAGAGTTTTAAGATGGTTTCTTTCATTGAAGGAGGAATTACAAGGACATTAGTAAGTTTTCTCCTATAATATATATAACAATCCTCAATAGAAACTTTTCCTTTATTCAAAGCATTTTGATACTTTGGAGGGAGGATTTTTATCAATGCTTGGATTGAAGCATTCTTAGGATCATTCAGAATTATAACTAATTTTTTTAGATTAGAATCATTCTCATATGAATCCAGAATTAATTACAATAATTCTTCCTCCATATCAAAAATATATATACCATGTATATGAACTGTTTCATCTTCTGGTACATAGGCAGGATTGGAATCATTATTTGGTAAAGGAAATCTCGACAGAATATCCACATTCGAATGAACATTTCCAGCTCTGTTAATGATTGTTATTCTACCCCTATACTCTTGAACAGCTAGTTGCCACATAAATATATGTCTGTTTGGTGTCTTTAAGTTTAAGAGTTATTTGACTTCACTACAGTCAGTAACCAATTCAAATTTCTGGTCATCCAGGTAGTAATAAAGTCTTTCTAGGGCCCATAAAACTGATAACACTCTAATTGAGTGGCACCATATATAAATTCACTATTTTTAAAGTTCTTGAAATATAACAAATTACAACTTCTGAATATTTATCATTAATAATTTTTTTCTGGTGGAGGGCAGCTCCTAGTCCAACAAAACTTGCATCTGTTAAGAGGACAAAAGGTTTATTGAAATCTGGAAGAGCCAAGATTGGGGCAGTCATTAAACATTTTTTCAATGTATTAAAATTTTTTTTGTTTACTCATTCCAAATAAAAGTTACATCTTTTCTGGTCAATTTTGTAAGAGGTAAGGCTATGACTTGATAATTTTTTATATATTGTCTATAGTAGCCACAAATTCCCAAAAAACTTTGGATATCTTTCACAGAAGTTGGTGCCTTGACATTCTGAATTGCAGCAACTTTTTTTTGATCTACACAGATTTGTAAGCCTGACACAACATGACTTAAGAATTTTAAGTATTGAAAACCAAATTTACAATTTTTTAAGGATAAAGTCATGTTAATTTCATCCATTTTTTGAAAACCCCTGTTCAAGTGATTAATGTGCTCATCAAAAGTCTTAGAACAAATTATAATGTCATCAATAGATACCGTTAGCCATCCTTCAATTATTTCTTGATGAAATTTATTATCAATTACTTTTTGAAAAACTGAAGGGGCATTTTTAGGGCTAAAAGGAGCTCTAACATACTTATATATTCCCATATGAGTAGAAATAAGCAAAAAAAATTTGGGAATTCTTTTCAACAGGATTCTAAGTATAACCTTTATTACCATCTAGACAACTAATAAACTTTGCACCTTGTAAGGTATCATGTATTGAATTAATTCTGGGTAAAGATAAATATAATCTACTGTATAGGTATTCAATTCTCAGTAATCCCCACATAATCTTGATTTATCTTTTTCATAAGAGATTAAGACTGGGAAGATGACACAATATTTTGGGGTAACATACACTTTCTCAATAATATTCATGTTCAATAAGGTAGAAATATTATCCTCAATATCTATTCTCTTTGGTGGAGAAGCAGAATAAGGTTTTTTCTTTAGACTAGGAGGAATATCACTCAAGTTACAGGATAAAGTAATTTTCATTTCATCTTTAACAATTCATAACACATGAGATCCATGAGCAAAAGCCATAGGGAAATATGTAATTAAGGGAATTATAGAATCCTTCTTTTCACCAGTTAACTGATCACCAAATGAAGCAGTATTTATTTCAGAAAATAATTTTTCCACTTCTTCTGTTGATCTTCCCTTACAATGAATCAATGAATTAAAAGATTTTAACAGGTGTGCAGAAGGTTCTTTAGAAGGAGAAATTTAAAATATTCTTTTTCCATTCATTCCCAATGTGAAACAATTGTTTTCTGGATCCAATTTGATCCCAAACATGGTTAAAATCTCATTTCCCATAATAAATCAATTGCTTAAGTTATCATTTTCATTACAACAAATTCACAAACAGCTCTTAAAAAGCCACCATTATATTTAAAGAATACAGTAGTTTTTTACTTGCCAATGGGACATAAAACAGAACCATAATCTCTCCATTTTTCAAATCTTATAAGTAATAATTTACTATGATAATTATTATCTACTGAAGCAAGTGCTTTCTCAGACACCACACTACCTCCAGCACCAGAGTCAAGAACAACTTCAACATGCTTACCATTAATGATAACTGGTGCTCTCAAGGGGAAGATTAATATGGAACTTTCAGTAATATCTTTTATAATCTCAGCATTCACTACTGAAGATAAATCCAAGTTACAAATTTCAGATAACTTATCTAAATATTGCACATCTTTTTCCAACATTAAAACATCATTAAGGGAATGATTTTCATATAAGATATTATGATCACAGTTACTTGAGGAATCATCAAGGTCAGCTGTAGCATTTTCAGGATCTTCAGTTTGTTCAACAAGATGAATTTTCCTGTCACAAAAATGTCCTTTCTGCCATGATTTGTTACATTTATAACAAGTATTTGTTGCATATTTTTGTGGTGCAACAGGGGAAGATGGCTTACCAGGTTGTTTTGGAAGCTTTAATGAAGATTTGATTTGGTCATTGAAAGGCTTTAAGGGATAATTTCTTGGTTCATATCTGTGGTTGAGTAATACTTCATTACAGATATTAATAAAAGAGAAATTTTCTCTCACATGCTCAGTCCTAGTTACAATCAAATCTCTCAGAGAGTTTGGCAATTTATAGAGGATTTTGTTGCTCCAAATATCATAATCCATTTTTGGATCCATAGATCTAAGAATTTTTGTTATTTTCATGAGAAACACAATAGGTTTTTCAGCAGAAGAGTATTTATATTTAGCATTGTCATATAATCTCTGCTGTGAAAATCTGAATTTTGATCCACCAAAATGATTCTCAATTAATGTTTTTCACTCATCCCAATTATATTGATGATTGTCTAATAAGACAGACTCAGACCACATCAGGGAAAAATTGGAGAATAAAGAAATTAACTTAGAGACTATTTCTTCATCTGGAATTTAATAAGAATTTTTAAATTATCAATTTTTTGAATAAAATTCTGCCAGTCAGATGAAGAATCACCATCAAAGGTGGGATATTGATCAAGTTTAGGCCATTTTTTATAGCTACTTGGATGGTAAAATTTCAAATTATTCATGGTAATTAATTCCTGAAGCCTGGAAGGGTGTTCAGAAATTTCATCATTCACAGAAACAGCTGGCTCATGATGAGTATTGGAAACTTTTTGGTGGTCCACAGAAGAAGTAATAGATACATTGTTAGGCTGTTTACTGGGCACAGTTAAAGTAAAGTAAGATTTTTCTGCTCAGGTTGTTTACCCTTACATTTGGTGGACTTATGGGCAGTAAATTTAATTTCACCATAATGTTCATCAGGAATAGAAGATAAAGTAGAGAATTTTTCTTCAAGATTAGATAAATAATTTCTCAACCTAGGAATTTCAGAAAGTTGATCATTAATTTTTTGCAAGATATAAAAGATTTCTGTCTTCAAGGCCTGAGAATTTATTACTCAAATGCTGGAAATCATTTTTTAATGTTTTCAATTAATCATGTAAGGATTTATTTTCATGTCTTAATGAAGTATTTTCATCTGTAAGGGGGTTTAATTCATTAATAAGTTTATGTAAATTAAAATTCATATCTAAAAGCACCTTATGGTCATTTTTTAATTGTTTCTGTTGGGAAGTTACATTATTTAAGGTGTCGTTTAATCTAAAATAAGCTGTATCTTTTACAGAAGAACTTACATTACAATGTAAATGCAAATTTTTTAATCTGTCATTTTCATGCTTTAACGAATCTCTCAACATTTTTTCTTTCACAATACTAAAATCAGGAGAATATTTCTGTATTTCCTCAGAAGTTTTTTCAAGAAAAAAAGAAATTTCAGGGGCAACTTAATCATCTTTAATTGCAAGAGAAGTATTAACCAAAGAAGTAGAAGTTAAATGAAATGGTTCATCAAATGAATATTTACTTAGAGCTTAATTAGGGCTACTTATAACAGGAAGTTGTCTCTTAATAGGTTTAACAGTTCTTTCACCATTCTCAACAATATTACCCGTGGATGAATATTTATTATTATAAATACCAACATGCTTATCAAACAATTTACTCACCATGGCAAGGGAGGAAATTTCCCCTGTGCTTTTTTTACTGCCTCCCTGATAAGGATGGGCCTGAGAAGGTTGATTGTAAATTTGCGTCTTGGATGGGCCAGGGTGATGAGCTGGTTGAGGCTGTACATTCTGCTGGTAATATCTCATGAGACATTCCCACTTCCACTGTTCCACTTCCAGAGTATTTGAATTTTGTTTAGAAGAGCTGGGGGTTTGATGGGATTGTGGTTGATTCTGGGAGGTGTGTAAGGGAGGAGGTTGAGCCTGTCTGTGAGCCAAAAGCTCCTGCATTTGCCCCCAGAGGGGTGTCTACCTTTTCTTTGTACCTCATACTGTCTTCCCTTAGTTCCTTTATGTGGCTGGATAAGTTGTTTACTTGCTGTGCCAGATTTATCTTTTTTATCTTTATGCCCTTTAAAGGATTGTCCAGGCTTATATGAGGCTTGGCTTCTTTCAGAGTTGTTGGGGGAGGGGGTTTTACCACTCCTCCTGACATTTCCATTTCCTGAAGAATTGGATTCTTTTTCTTTAGAAGAAGAATTTTTTCAAGTCAATTTAGAAAAACTTACAGAGTCAACCTCACATTCTACTTCAATCTCATCCACATTTAAGTTATCCATTCTTTCAGTTAAGTTACTAGACATGATATCTTATGAAGAAAAAAAATAAAGTGTGTCAACAAGAATGAACTGATTTTCTTTAAAAGTGGCATATTTTAATATTTCAAAAAATAAAAATAAAAATATAATAATAAATATTAGTTGAATATAAAAATAAAGGAATATACAGAAAAAAATATTAAGATTATTATTTATAATATAAAACAATAATCCAAAATCTATTTAATGTATATAATGTGATTATATTTATAAAAAATAACCACTAATTATTAAAATTGGGACAAATACAAAAGTATTAATGTCAACCAATAATAATAATACTACAATAATTGGCAATGATTGGGACTAAGCACAGAATACTAATATTGTCAACCAATAATATAAAAATTTAATGAAAAATTAATTTAATACTTAATCAAAAAATAGTGATCTTCTAGGACTAAGAGGGTTGCTCTATTATTGTCAACTAAGAGAAAAAAATATAAAAAGTTAATCACTTACACTCAGTTTCTCAGCAAAAACAGCTAAGGAACTGTTATTGTAAAAAAAAATTAATATTATAAATGTGAGATGCAAAGTTAGACTTACTAAAGTGATTGAAAAATCACTACAAAATATATAATTCTATTGAGTATATAACCCATTGTAGAAAGACCCTTGTTCAATTCATGGTCACAGAAAAATTTTGTTTTGCACGCACAAGGTGGTCCATGCATCAGTTGTTGTTGTCATTTAGAAAGGCCTCCAATTATTGGCTGGTTGTCTAGAAGTAATGTGAAAAAGGAGAAAGAGGAAGAAGACAAAGAGGAATAAAGAGTGAATAAAATTAAGGAGGACAATTGAATTTTTAAAGAACTTGTAATGGGTTTGGTTTTATATTAATTATCGTAAGTACTTTCTTTTCTCTGCTTAAAAAAACAATTGGATAATATTAAATTTTCTCTTAATGCAACCTATTAAATATTTAGCACTTATATTTATTAAAGAAGTAGTTGCCACAATAAAAATTATTTTATGTAATTAAAGTTGTTATTATTTATTTATTAAAATAAAGTATAGTATAGTAGTGGATAAAATAAGTGATGGGGCTTCAGGGGGTCACACAATGCCTTTATATAGGCAAAAGGGCCCTCTGAAGCACCATAAACATGTATATACAATATGAGAAATAAAATAAAACAAAATAATGTAAATGTAACAAGAAAATACTTTTGAAGCTGAAACAAGTAATTAAAAACATGAGTAAGAGCCCATTTCCCACCAATTAAAACCCAGACACTGTAAAAAAATTAAGTGGTACATCAAATTAGTTTGAAAAAAAAGAATTATAATCATTTTAATTCAAACCAAGTTTCTTCAATGATTAAGGAAAATATTCAATTTTAACTGAAACAAAAAGTATACAATTTTCTGTGTAAGATTTTTATGTAAGCAATTAATTTAGTATAAAACATGAATAAATAATTGTTTTAAACTATTTCATTAATTTAATAACTATTTTGTGTCAAAAAAATAATTAATTTAATGTGATTACTAATTTAAAGTAAAAAGTTTAATATTTTCTATTAAGTAAATGTTTTAACTTAATTAATAATTTTTCTGAAACAATTAAGGGTCAAAAAAGTGCCCAATATTTATGGGTTATAAGATATGTTTAAAATTGTTTAATAATTATATATAATTAATTAACTAATAAATTTATAATTTAAATTTATAACTTATAATTAAAATATTATATAATATTAATTAATTAATAATTTATAATTATTAGGGGGTATCAAAGTTGTAAATCCTTCATTTCAAAATACCTCTTTTTTCCACCAAATAATCCATGATTATTTATTAAAATATGACACATTGAGCCCCTGAAACACTTTTTTACTGAGAGTTAATGTCAAGTTTTTTGCTTTCTTTTTGTGTTGTGAAATACCTTTTAAATAATTACAAATTCCTAACTTTGATACCCCCTATTAAATACATTAAAAAGCACTCATACTTTATAGAATATAATATATTATTTATTTATTTAATTGTATATACAATTTATATATTAATAAAATTCATATAATTCTAATTTTAATTCACTATTGTGAGTTAGTTATGTAATTTTGTTGTTCAATAACATCTTAATTTACATACATATTATAAATAAGAATTTCCCCATTTTGAAGTCCAATAAAATGGTATAACATTTACTGGACTCCTGGTACAGCCTGCCTGACATATTTAGTGTCCTAATTTTATTATAAGTGCATTGACCTCTTTATATGTACTAATCACCATGCAGTATATGGGGGGGACTTGCTAGCAAGTCCTCAACTTGAAGTCAGATGGAACTCAGATGGAACTCAGACGGAACCCATACTGAGCTCATCCTGAGCTTTACTTTGAACTCATATTGAACTCTTTCCCATGGATGGATGGATCTTTACTGAAAGGATATTGAGATTCTAATGCACAATTAATAGAAATAAAATAAGGAGAGCTTAAAAATCAGATTAATTAACAGCATTTTTTAATGAAACATAATTCAATGTTAATTTTGAATTGGAATTGATCAATAAAAGGATGAAAAATTGTATTATTTATTACAAACATAACACTTATAACCTGCTTAATTATTTCATTAATTTTTTGGGAAACCATATAAAACACAATCAGTGACTGATTTTGTTGAAAATTCCTGTCAACTCAGAATTTGAAACTTTTATTTTCAAGTTTGGACAGTATAAACTGATTTTTTCTTTGATTTAAATTTATAATTTTTGATTATGCATTATAATTATTTTCAGTTAAACTAATTTATCTAAAAAACCCATTGAACCATCAAAATTCTTAAATTTTATATCCTAGAATTCAGTGGAAAACAGACACAACTAGAGAGTTCAAATACAGAAAAGTATTTTTTCCTGATTTTTGACTCAATAAAGAAGTTTCACACCTTCTTTATACCAAGAACTATTATTTTAAATATTATTTGTATATATTTCTTGAAGGAAGTCTATTTCTTATGATAGTAGAGTTTAATCCAGTTTTTGAGATTTACAAATTAGAAAGGATTATTAAAAGTAAAATAAAATTAATTTCTGCCTTTTACACTTCTATATATTCCTCAAATACTAATGATTTCATATTATAAGCTTATTAAAAGAAATACATAGATGAGATTATGGAAGTTTTGTAATATATTTTATCACCATTTAATAATAAAAATATGAGTTGGTAGAGCTATTCCATGCATTGAAAAATTAATCACTACTCAATAATTTTTTAATGTGACAAAAAGACATATAAACTAAAATAAATCTTAAAGATAAAATACATATAAAAATAAAAAAATTTTCAAAATGTAATTCTAAATCTAAAGTGTGCTTGAATATTTTTTTTTGGGATAATAAAAGTGCTCACCAGGAAATATAAACCACACATTTAAAAAAAATTTTGGTGTGAAAATAGTTGTATAAAATTTAATTTTAGACTTTAATATTTTTCAAGGACTCTCTGTAGAAGGTGGAAGTGGTGTTTTTTATCATTCTATCAGGTTCTCATTGAAGATATACTATATGATGTTTATTTTGTACAAGAGATACAATAGGTATCTTTAAATATCCCTATGGGAAATGAATAGCATTAAAAAGATTAAATTTTGGTTAATATGAACCTTACTTAATATTCTAAATTAATAGACATAATTCCTCAATTCCATGGTGTTTAAATATAAATAAATAAACTGGCTCAGGTATACATTTATAATTTCTAGAAAAATGAATTATCAGAATTAATTCACAATTAAAAATTAAAAACTTATTCTCAAGTAAAAATATATGGCTTAAGGATTTATCAATCATTTATTAGAAATATGATACTTACACTGATATTTTAACATTATAATATGGTTCTATCTAATTTAAAAGTATATAATATAAAATCAATATGAAATTTTATTATAAAAAAGAAAATATTTATATTTATAGTAATTGCATTATGGAAAATATATAACAGTATTAATTTATATTTATGAACACTAATTTAAAAAGAGAATCTTTCATCTCTTCAGAAACTTTTTTAACTAAAATTAGTTTTATACTTTTCTTGTATAAAAATATCAATTTATGTAATGATATTTATTCCCTTTTATAAAAAACTACCCAGGTTATATTTTTAGGCTTCACTTGAGCTTATATATATAAATCCAAAAAAAATATAAGAAGAAGAACCTAAATAATTTTTATTTAAAAAAAAATTCCATCTTTAAATTTTTTTTAAATTAAACAGAAGATCTGCTACCTTTTATAAATCTTATCATTTGTGAGTCTTGATCTTATTAAATTTCTTAGCATATCATACAGAAAAAAAAGTCATACCATTATATTAGAAAATAGAATTACAATCAATTTTTATATAATATATTTTCAAAATGATCAATAACCTCTATTTATTTTTGGAACTGAAAATTATTTTATTTATAACTTTTTGATATAAAAATACACTTAATTTTTAAATTCAAAAAACTAATATAAATTTTTTAAAAATTAATTTTTTTCCCATAGTTTAAATTCATTTTAAACACAGTTGTACAACAGATCTCATTCATAGATCAATCTAATTTCAATAAATAATAATTTGTATATTGATGTAAAAACTTGTATAGTCATTGGAGTTAAAATAGTGTAGTAAAATATAGAACTCAGGTGGTTTATTTTTTTACTGAATTGATAATGGTACATATGTTAAGAAATCTTACTTATTTTATTTTCTCAAATTCATAGTTATTGCAGGTACTTATTTATGTATTAATAGTAATCATAAAAAAATATCAAGCAAAAATTTGAAACATTAAAATGTATTTTTTGTTAAATCTTTATTTTGATTAAATAATTTAATTCAAAGATTTTTTTAGTCTCATCAAAAGAATTAACAGTAAAGTTGAAATTCAAATATATTCATCTCATGAAATCAATAAGAACATTAATTAAAAATTTTGACATAGTTTATGTTCTTTTTTTTAATTTTTTATAAAAACATTCCTAATTTTTTTTCTATCTAATTTGTAGTTATCAGAAGCATTTTGTAAAAAAATTTCTACAAAAGTGAAATAGTATTTTATGGATAATATCTGTACATTAATAAATATTCAGTCATAAATTGAAGCCTTTAATGCCATCATCCAATAGAGATGTATTGTTTGTGGATGGAGGTGTACATATAGCAAGACAGTAGAGGTATTGATTATTTTATAAGATAGAACAAAAGTGCTGAAAACTGACAGGGTGGACTGTGTTTTTTGGCCAAAGAATAGAGTCAACCTTCAGTTTTTTGCTGCCTCCTTTGACACATGTTTTACCTTTTCTCACCTTTCACTGATTTTTCACCCCTCTAAATTTTATTCACACCCCTCCCTTTCAAAAACTATTCTTATAATCTTGATTCACTTTCCACCCCTCCCACAATATTTTATAACGCTTCTCACCCCTCCCCTCCCCTCCCCATTCACTTTTCAACCCACCCAACCTCTTTTTCTTTCCTCTTCATCCTTCCTAACCCCTTTCAAATGTGTTGCTACCCCAAATCATCCCTTTTTTCTTGTTTCTCACCCTTTTATTAACTGCTTTACCCCATAAACCCATTTTGTATCCCATCTTATTCCTCTTGCTTGCATATGCATATTTTATACTCCACACCCAAACCATTTCTTCCCCACCACAATCAAGCCTTTTTTAGTCTTACCCCACCCCTTTTTCTTTCTAAATAACTATTTTTGCTTGCTATGGAGTAAAACAGGTGGAAAGGAGAGATAAAAAAGTGAGTTTTCATGAGATGGGATAGAGAGGGGAGTAGAGGGTATCAAAATGGGTAGAATGGGGTGAGTTAGGATGGAGAGGGGTGGAGAAAGGGGGAACAAGGGCAGGGAAGGGGAGAGGAATGGGGAGAGTAAATATGGATTTTAAAGAGGGAGGGGGCTCTAGAGGGTAGGAGCATGGGATGCACAAGAGCAGAAATGAAAGCAATGAGAATAATAATCTTATAAAAAATAAAATAATATAAATATATACCATATTATAAGGAATGGAAAGTTAAATGGTGTGAAAAAAAGAAACCTATAAGTTTTGCACACTTTTTAATAGCCATAATTTTTATTCCAATAAATTTTTGACACTTACTTGTTTGATATAATGAAAATAATGGTAAGTTATTTTTTTCAAAAAATAGTACTCATATATTTTTATTAATTGTGAATTATGTATAATAATAAATTTTATAACTTGTAAATTTAATTGAATCTGTTTTGAATTCATATTAAAGAGCTCTGTAACTCCCACAAATATTTTCAAGCTTGAAACATCTTCAAGAATATCTATTCATACAATAAGAACAAATATGTATTTTTGAAAACTTTTACTGAAAAAAATTAAATTTACATCATCAATTCAATGTTTTTTTTCTTAGATAATTTTTTATAATATTGGATAATATCTAGATATAATTATAGCTAAAAAATATTATAAAAATATTCAAATTGCTTCTTAGTTAAATTCATATGAGATTTTTATTATCTTATAAGAATAATTTTTTTAATATTTTGCATGTGCCAGCCTGGTTGGGTAGTGGGGTTCAACTTTTTCAATATTCCTTCTAAAATTCCTGTAGTTCAAGCCTCAAGATTATTGTTACCAATGATTTCCTGTGCTTCAATAAATTTTCAAAGTAACTTCAAAGTGTTTTCAAAGTAAATTCACCATTTCACCATTAGTGTTTCATCACTACCTCAAGTTTTACTCAATTTTATATGAATTTGGATTCAAGGTTGTGGACTTGCTAGCAAGTCCGCTGTAGACAATCCTATAGTACTAGCTATAGGCCTTGACCAAGGGAGTTAAAGTAAAACAGGAGAGAAAAACCCCTGTCCCTTTGAGAAATAGCAGGTGAGATCTATTTGCTACAGCAAATTAGAGACTGTTACTATACCCCTTCCAACACACTTCCTGACTGCTTAAAAAGTCAAGACAGTAGACACTAGCAGATCACTGAGAACCAAAGAACCAGAAACCTGAAATGCAGAAAGATCCACACCAGAAAACCAAAATACTGTGCACTTGTTGCACAGAAAACAGCAGTAATACTTGATGCAGGTTGCAAAGCTACACCAGATAAACCAGTTTCCAAAGTTGAGTTAAATGAAGAACTAACCTTCCAACAAACACAGCCAATTGTGGCCAAAAAACAGTGAAAAGTGAGTGAGAACAATGATATCCCCTCCAGATGGTTGTATGATAATTAAAGTTGCCCCAAACTGTCTTATTCAGTATGTACACACAGACCACCATCTAAAAAATCCATGCACAGCAATAAATTTGGCGCTTTTAGAAGCCAAATTGAATAAAAACCCTCTAGAAGCGCTCCCCAGACTTCTACAACCAAGGCAGGCGGCCCGCCTAGAAGCAGCCAGACCTCCCTGAAGCCAGAAAACCACCAAAAACCTCCAATAAAGCCCAAAATACTTAGATAAATCCACCACAACTACTAACACTACGCAATATAGGGGGTGGACTTGCTAGCAAGTCCCCAACCTGAACTCAGACTGAACTCATACTGAACTCATACTGAACTCTACTTGAAGACCCACAAAAACTGTTATGCTGAGTGGTGTTCATCCCTGATTGTATGGTTCCTTTGTCAATAGCTCAATGTGTGTTCAATCTGTGGTGAATTTGAGTCCAAGGTTGCGGACTTGCTAACAAGTCCGCCCCCCGTATTGCGCGGTGTAAAACCCTTAAAACACAAAATTAATCTATGACAACATTGTGACATAAAATATAGAGCCAAATTAGCTCTACTTAATGGTACTAAGCACTTAATCCTAAGACTTAATTTTAGCCCTTAAAACACAAAAAAAAATTAAACTGCTATCTTTTAGAAATGAAAAATGAGCAAATGACCCCTTAAAACTTAGAATATGAAAAATGTCATCAAGACATGAAATATAGAGAAAACCTGGGGCTATCCAATGATAGTACCCACATACCCATAGCCTCAATATTCACTGAATAAAACTAGAAAAACACCCAATTATTTAACTAATGTCAATTAAGACATACCAAAACAGCGCCAAACAGACCAACAAAGGCCTCTGCCAATGTTGGAAGACCACACTTCCTCCCATATTTTGTGGTGGTTTTCATTTATAATTTCAATTTTGGCGCCAAAAATTCACTACCACACTTAAATTCACATAAATTAGTCAAGGATTAACCTGTGAAAGCGCCTGCCAAGGACTGCATTTAGTTACTCCACATCTCATGTCCATTTTTGGGTTTCTCAGTCAATTTTGGTCAATTTTGGAAGGGGATTTCACTTAGTAATTTTGAATAATTAGCCCCTTCATTTCTACTGTTAATCCCCCTAAATATTTTGTAATATTTAATGTTATTCTTTCTTTTTTAGTCTTTTATTTTAAGGTGTTACACACATATACTCTTATTTTTTCTTATTCTTTTATTTTGATGGATTATCCCTATTACTCCATGATTTTGGCGGGTGATATCATTCTAATTTTGTTATCTTATGTTGATGTAAAGTTGTATTACCTAAAATGAGGTGTCATTAGCCATGTATAGGACTGTTAAATCAGGGGGATACATTGGAGAATGATTGGGTATAAAAGGAGGAGGTTTTTGGTCTTTTTTTCTACATTTTATATCATTATAATTTAAATATATAACCCTTACAATTACAATACATATCAATAGTAATTTTAAAGTCTTTTAATAGTGTTTGAATTATTACATCTATTTTTCTACCAACTATAAGATTGTAACTCATATATGTAAATAGTGAGATAAAAATTACTAAGACCCTTATATTGATTTATGTTTTAATACCTATTGGATTTGTACTACAGTACTCATAAAATACCATTAAAATCTTCTAGACCACTGACTATTAAAGTTATTCATTTCTCTGCACTTGAACTCAGCCTGCCAATTGAGGACCTTTCCTCAAGACTTCTGTTGGTTATCTTCCAGTAAGTAAAAAAATTCAAAAGAGGCTACAAGTAAATAAAATTCCTATTAAAATATTTAGATAATTACAACAGGTTGGGGTCACTTATATAGTGATTTCAAAAAATAAGCCTTGTTATATAATAAAATTGTGATATTGAATCAACAATTTTACCACTAATTGAACATAAAATTGTTATTAGTGGGAGTCTGTCAATAGACCAATTAAATTTGTGATCTTTGCAGATAATAAACCAGTTAATTAAAACTGATTAATTGTTTTCTTTTAACAGGACTCTTAAGCCCTTTTTATTGGTTCGTAAAATTCATTTAATATTTAGAAAGAATCTTACTGACAGATTTTCTTTTTTAAATATAAAAACATGGCTACATATTGTAGACCAGTTAAATCAAGTAACCACATAAAAGCATATTTGACTTTTGGCACTTATAAATTCACTTAATACATACAAGTAAGCAATAATATTTTCTTCAATGGTATTTATTAATACTGATAAAACTCCTTTTGGAGTTTTAATATTTCAAATTTTAATTTTTTGATTTAAATTCCACATAAAAATGTATGAAATGTAGACATTGTGAGTAATAAGGTAAAACCTTATAATCTTGGACCTAGAGCTGAAAACTCTGGTACAGAACACTTATATGGAGGAATTATCTCCAACAAACAGAAACTTCTAACATATGTCTCTGGAGGAAAGGGAAAAACTTCTAAAACAAGTATCAATAAAGAAAACAAAAAATACATTACAAGAACAAATTCACTCCCTTTCAACTCTTCTAAATACCCTCACCATAAAAGTCAACAACATGGTAGAACAGATGAAAAATTTAGAAAAAATAACATCACAGGGATTTATAGAAATCAATCAAGCTCTAGTAGGATTAAAAGATTAGCCAACAGCAGTAGTATCCAACCCTTCAACACTTAAAACAGAAGCACCTCCAGCCAAAGAGGAAGACCAAAATATTACAATGAGCAAATGGAAACGGGACTGGTGCACACAGAATTACAACTACCCTCCACAGCAGGGTTCCAGAAGTCACCCTTACAGGAGAAATGGAATAAGGCCTTGGTAAGTCATCCATCTTCTCAGGATTAATTATATGATACTAACAGTGAATTACTCATAGGGAATGAGATTGATAGAGAGCTACTGAATATAATTGATAAAGATTTAAAGGATTATTCATTTGAAAATATCATTTTAAAATTGTCTTTAAATGATGACAATGTACATAGTTCTATAGATAACAAAGATAATACTAGTAATGTTAAAATGGAACCAAATGAATTTAATCTTGAGCCAGATAATAATGTTGAGTCTTCTGAGTTGGACACAGATAAAATTGAATATTTCTTGAAAGAAAATCCAATGGAATAAAAATTCATAAGCAAATTATTATTAAGAATTAAAAAATTAGAAGAATTCTCTAGAGTGTCTAACAATAATACAGAAAGTGTATTATTAAACCTTACACAATAATTGAGTACTACTGACAATAAATTGAAGGTCATTGAAAATTCAAATCATGAATTGACAAATGAAAATAAAAAATTAACCTCTGAGATCAAGAATTCATATAATAAATTAGAAAATTCTCAGAATATATTGGCTACAATTGAGGGACATGTAAAATTTTCTTTTTTAAATGTAAATAATACTTTATCTCATATACCTGTAATAAAAGATAGGTTGCAAAGATTGGAGATTGAAGTAGCTAATATTTTGAAAAATACTGAAAAAATAAATGACAAAACCTCTTATGTGGGAAATATATCACTTTATATGAAAAACCAATGATTGAAAATATAAATAGTGTCATGGGCTCTGAGAGTAAAAAATCAGTAAAGTATGAATTACATGATCATCTATCAAAGTTAAGTGAATTACTAAATATTCCTCAGTTTAAGGAATTCAGAACTAACCAAAAGAGCTGGTCTAAGTTAGATTAGTACCCTTTGTTTGACAGGGATTCAAAATATGATTTGCAACAAATCATACAAAGAATTGATATGTTACAGTTTTCATAAAAATTGCCTGATAAAGAAATTACATCAAAATAAATATCTTTATTTAAAGATGTGGCCTTATTATTTTTTGAATTGGTATTGAGTGAGGGAATTAACTACTCCTGGATTGAATGGAAGTCACTGATTGAAAGAAAATTTGGAGGCCAAAACTTTAGAATAACTCAATAAAGATTGTATGAAAAACCAGATATAATCCAAATGCTGGGAAAAAACCAATGGTATTTTTAATGAATTTAAGAAAAATCATGAAAGCCATGGATCCAAAAATGGATTATGATGAGTGGAAAGAAAAAATAATATACAAATTGCCTATATCAGTCAGATACATTATTGTAGCCAGAACTGAAACCATCAGAGATACTTCTGGGTTTATTAATATATGCAATGAAATATTATTGAACCACAAATATGAAACAAGATATAATTATTATAAGCAAAATGTTGAGATAGTGAAACCTACTACAAATAAGCTACCAGTGGAGAAGAAAAAACCTTTTGCTCCTCTTGTTCTTAAGAGACAAGAAAGTAAAACTTTCTAAAAATGTAATGAGCCTCTGGTTAAAGGTCATACTTGTAAGAAGAGAATAAATGTTATTAAAAACTCTCAAGATTCTGAACCTATTAATCATGAAGATGAAAAGGAGGAGTCTAGTGAGGATTGAAAAGGAAAATTTCATACAGTGATGATGAAAATGAGATATTTGTATTAGAACATAATATTGTTAACATTGTAACGGCAAATCTTGCTCAAGTCCACTTAGTATCTCAAAAAACCACCAAGACAATTGAATTCAGTTATGACATAGGCAAAGTAGGAATGTCACAACTCAACATTAAAAGAGACGTCATAGTAAAAAGGATAGAAGATATTATTGATAGAAAAGTGAAAGTTGTAAGGTGGCATGGAAAGATTAAAGACAAGAACAATAGATTATGTAAAGCTGTAAGAGATTACAAGAGGAAAAGAAAGGAAAAGAAGATTAGTAACTATTTACACTTTATGGATAACATTCATTTTAGAATAGTAAAGAGAGGCGAGAGACCATTAAAAAGAAAAGCAATAAATCAAAGGAAATATGAATACAAAAGACAAAAGGGAGAAAGCCGAGTAATAGTTGATCCAATAGTGACTTTACCATGTAGAACTATGAAATGCGTTAAAGTAAAAGGGCACTTTCATAAACATAATCATTTGACTGAAAATTTATATATAAAGAGAAAGATGTAGATACATTAAAGTAAAAATTAGATTTTGTAATTTAGTTTGAATCTTTAGATATTTTGTTTATAATTCTGAAATATATTATAAGTGTTTATTATATTAAATTAAAAAATATTATGTTCCTGAATAATGCAATATCTCCCACAGTTACATCTTTAACTTCCATTGAAGAAGCTGCAATAATATAAGATGTAAATCATGATACTTACAAAATCACACCTATTAGAGCACCTGTTATTATATGTGGAAAAGAAATGAATTCCATTCTTGAAACTTGGGCTGCTGGTAGTGTAGTTTCTGTTAATACTTTAATAAAACTTGATATTAAGTACAAAGAAAAAGTAGATCCTGTACAGACAGTGAAATGGAGGGGTTTTGGTTTAGTATTATTTCCAATTGGAAAGTACAAAACTGCTATATTCTTTGAATATAATAATGGATAGGTAAGAGCAGTGTGTGAATTTGTAGTAATGGATCATAATAACTGTAGTAATTAGTTTATTGTTGGAAATGACTTATTGACCAAATTTGGAATTAAAATAGATCCTGAAAATAGTTGCTTCACTATAGGAGTAAATGGAAAATAAAAATTCAAGATTTGCTCTGAAAATTCAATTTATTCCATTTCACCTAAAGAGGAAAAACTCCAAGTTAGGAGACCCACCTCTAAAGTGGTTTATTTGGAAAATTGAATTTAAAAAGCCTCTTTCAGTCCTCAACTCTCAAAATTTGAAGAAAACAATATTTTGAGATTGATAAAATCTTATCCTATGGCATTTGTTCATGTTTCAAATGAACTATGATTTGTCAAAGACCAAGAGATGAAAAACTCTTTAAGTTGTGATTTGGATAATATTCCTGGAAGCTTGAAACAGAAACCTTACCCAGCTTCTCCTGAAAAAAGGAAAGACATTGACATTGAAGACAACATTAAGATGTTGCTAGAGATGGGTATTGTTAAAAAAGTAGAAACAACATCTAAGTATTGTTTTATTTCACCAGTTTTAATCCTTTATGAAAAATATAAGGCAATATTATGTGGGAACTACAGATCTCTAAATACATTCACTGTGGATGATATTTACCCTCTACCAAGATAGCTTCTATCCATGCTACCTTAAAAGGAGAAAAATATATTTCCTGTCTGGATGGAAACAAAGGTTACCACCAGATTCCTTTGTAAAAGAATTCTCAGAATTTTTTACTCATAACCACACAAATTGGGATATATAAATATGTGAGAATGCCTTTTCGCTCAAAAAATGCCCCTTTAGTCTTCCAAAAATTGATGGATAGTGTTTTCCCTCAGGAAATGGTTGAAGGATGGCTTTTAATTTATATTGATGACATCATAGTGTTTTCAAAAATATATTATAAGCATTTAAATCACCTGAGAAGATTATTTCAGAAAATGGATGAAATTAATATGACAATTTCATTAAAGAAAAGTAATTTTGGGTTTCAATCCTTGAAATTACTTGACATTTTGTATCTGGATTACAAATTTTTCTTGACCGGAATAAAGTGACAGCAATAAAAAACATTAATATACCTAAAAATGTGAAATATGTTCAAAGCTTTCTAGGTATGTGTGGATATTATAGGGAGTATATAAAAAACTAACAATCCATTGTGGCCCCTTTAACAACATTAATCAGGAAAAATGAGGCTTTCATTTGGAATAATGAAATACAACATGCTTTTGATAAATTAAAGGAATGTTTAATTTCAGCTTCAATATTTGGACTTCCAGAGTCTAACCTCCCTTTTATCTTGTATACTGATGAAGGCTTTACAGGGTTAGGTGATGCTTTAAAGAAAAAATAGATAATAAATGTTAAATAATCTGAAGTACTTATCTTTTATACATCCAGAACCTTGAGAAAAACTGAATTAAGGTATGTTTCCACTCATCTGGAATGTTTAGCTGTTTTGTAAGCCCTGGAGAAACTTCATTACAATCTGGAAGACCAGAAGTTTGAATTAATAACAGATTTTAGTGCATTAAAATCATTACTAAACATGAAAACACCTAATAGGCACATGTTCAGATGGAAACTAGCTGTACAAGAGTAAAGAGGAAGAATGAAAATCACTCACAGAGCAGGAAAATTTGATTCTAATGTGGATTTATTATCCAGAATTCATTTTCCAAATGATACTGACAACCCAGCTTATGGGCCTAAAAATGAGGTAATACATATATTTGTTAATTATATGGTGTATTTAAAGGAAGAATTTATGCGAAAATTATTAGAAAATTATTCATCTGATAAAGATTTGTCTAAATTATAAACCATCTTAAAGGATCCAACTAATGCCTCAATGAGTTCATTAATTAAAACTTTACCTCCAAAGTATAAAATTGCACTTGAAAAAGGTAAACTTTCAATTGAATATGGATACATATATTACAGGAAAAATCTAAGTAATTTACAGTTATACCTCCATCTATGAAAGAGTTAATTTTAAGTACTTTCAATTATGACATCTTAGCTGGCCATTTTGATTTTAACAGAACATTAACTAGATTTAAAAATACAGCCTGATCAATAGACATGAAAGAAGATGTATAAAAATACATTTACACATGTGACTCTTGTCAAAAATCTACAAGATTAACTGGAAAGATAGCTGGATTGTTGCAACAAATAGAGCAGCCAAAAGCTCCATGGAAAATTATAAACATGGACTTTGTAGCTGGCTTTCCATTAGCAGGAAATGAAAGTTTCAATTCTTGCTAGGTAATTGTGGATATACTAACAAAAATGTGTAAGTTTTTTCCTATCCATAAGGAGGTATCTGAAAAAGACTTGGCATTGAGATGGTAGACTCAAATAATGAATACTTCTGGGTTCCCCAAAGCCGTAATCTCTGACAGAGACCCTAGATTTACTTTAGAGCTCTGGAAATCTTTGATGGAAGTATCTGGTTGTCAATTGAAATTTTCTATAGCACACCATCCAAAAACTGATGGGTTGGCTGAGAGAATTATACAGACTCTGGAAGATATGATCAGAAGATATTGTGCCTTTGTATTAGAATACAAAGCCTATTCTAAATTCACACATGACTGGCTAACATTAATTCCTGGCCTTGAATTTGCTTATAATAGCACAACTCATTGTGTAACAGAGAAAAAACCATTTGAACTCTGTCTGGGATATGTACCAAATACCCCAGTAAATCATTTAAACAAATTGACAAAGTTTGACATACACCCTGGTACTAAATCTTTTAATCATATGCAACAAATGTGTAGAAAGCATGCAGAGGAATGCATTCAAAAAAATTTGAATATGAAAAGAAAAGGTGGGATAAATCTCATAAAGAATTTGAATTCAAAAAAGGAGATGAAGTCCTGATTTCAACACTACAATTTAACTTACAAGGTAATGTTAAATTAAAAGATCCTTTTTAGGACCTTTTTTAGTTAATAAAATGGTTGGTATTAATTCTGTGAGAGTCATATTATATGCCCCATATGATAGGAAACATCCAGTGTTCCCTATATCATTATTAAAACCTTACCATGCAAATGATCCTGACTTGTTTCCAAAAATAAGAGGAAGGCCTAAAAAGTAACCTGAAGACACCACACAATATGGGGGGCGGACTTGCTAGCAAGTCCACAATCTTGGACCCAAACTCATCACAGATTGAACACAAATTGAGCTATTGATAAAGGAACCATACAATTAGGGATGAACACCACTCAGCAGAACAGTTTTAGGTGGGTTTTCAGGTAGAGTTCAGTATGGGTTCAGTATGAGTTCAGTCTGAGTTCCATCTGAGTTCAGGTTAAGGACTTGCTAGCAAGTCCACCCCCTATATTGCATAGTGAGAACTTGTGGAAAAAGAAGAGATTAGAAAAAATACTCAAGAATAGAAACCTTACTAAAGAGAAAGGAACTGAGTATTTATTAAGATATAATGGAAAATCAAATGAATTTAATAAATGGATATCTGAAAAAGAAATTTCAAATCTACCCTCCCTTCTTGAAAAAATTATAAAGAAAGAAAAATTCTGTTCAACCAGCTTAGGGGTTAAAAAATAGTACTCATAATATTTTATTATATTTTATTTCATTAAAGAACTAATATTTAATGCTACAGATTTTCTGAATACCTGAAAAATAAAATAAAAAATATATAACTTAGCATTTTATTTTTTTGGGTGGGTGAATTTCAGCCTGGATATTTCAAGTTCTGAGTGAAAATTACTTATAAATTATGTTAAAAATATTTAGTATACATGGGAACAATAATTAAAAGTACACAAGTTGTATACATAGGAGAAATATATGATAAAATACAATATATGCCATTACAACAACCTATATAAATGCACATATCCACATTTTATAAGTCTTATGTACTTAATATTATGTTTCAATATACCAGGTTAGTCTTAAGAATCTTAAAAATAAGGCTACATAATTTTTAAGTAGACTTAAAGCTTTTGTTTTCATTGTTTTATGTGAAAAACAAGAAATGCACTTTAAATCACTTAAAAGTTGAATATATGAGCTATAAATTTAATAAGATTAAAAATTTTCCTTGAAAGATCAACTTTTATTAATTAGGACTATTTATTTGGCTACTCAAATGCATAAAAATAACACTTTTCAAATTTGGTGTTTTTTATGCCAGAAATGGCTTCTGTGTACTAACCACATACTGCCTGCATTTTTCCCATGTGAATAGCTTCATTTTTAGAAAATTTATATTTTTCACACTATACACCACGGGAAATCTGGGGGTGAACTGCTAGCAGTTCCCTCTTTTTGAAACTATTAGGAATTTGTCAGGAAACTGTTGGGAAACCATCCTGAAACTGTCAGAAAGATGTTTTTAAATCTGATGAAAAAACATTGAAAAAAAAACTGTCACAGATTGAATCCAGAACAATCCCTCCTTGAGCAGAGCTTAAGAACCACATTGAACATCAGTTAATCTCAGGTTTGGCAAAAGGTTGAACAACACCACTTAGCATACCTTAATATTCAAATATTAAACTTGAATATATGTTGCGTGTATGATATAGATGCATATGCATTTGAATTTGCATGGTGGATACTTATTGCATGCTTAAAATTGATGTGAATTGCCTATCCAAAGTGTATGCATAATGACTATGAAGAATAAATATGCATAGTGATTATGCATAAAAAATATGCATATTGAATATGCATAAAAATATGCATATTGAATATGCATTAAAAATATGCATATTGAATATGCAAAAAAAAGGTGCATATATGTATATGAATAAAATATATTAATATGCATATAAATCTGTATAATGAATATGCATATGAATATGCATAAATATGCATAATGATTGAAAAATGCAAAAAAATGATGCTTAACGAGTATATTTTATGCATAAATAGAAATATGCAATATGAATTCATATTGCATACAGATAACACTGGCAAACCATTTTGACCAAGACTCATACTAAATTTTCATTCTAGACTAAAGGTGTGAGGGAAGGAAGAAAAACAGTCCGATGTTAGAAAAATGCTACATGCACTCATTTTGTAGCAGAGCAAATGAGAAGTGCTGAATTATGGTTGGTGCCCATAATTTAGTATGATATCATAATTTTATTTAATTGTTTTCAATATTGAAAAGACTTTAGGTCGGTTGGTATGGATCTAGCTGTGCCAGGGTCTAATCTAATTATTTTAACAGTTTCTTAATAATTAACGGGCTTTAATACAAAAACAGGTTGTATTTTTTGTGGGATATTGGATATGATAAGGTCTTTTGTAAAAAAAACTTATATTGTTTAAAAATATTCCTGAATCAGATGTGGGATAATCACTACAAAAAATTGTAGTACTGTGGGCAATAAAATATATGCACAAGCAGTAAAGAAAGGACCAAGTGAACCCTTTTTGTGCAGTGGGAATCATTAGAGTGGAATTGTGGATTAAAAATATAATTCATTATTACCATTTTATTTAATCAAAAAATTTATAATATTAAAAAGAACTATTGATTAATTGGTATTTGATCTTTGTGCCTCACTCATATTTATCATTTGATTGATTTTTGTCACCATTATGTTATTAATATTATAAGTATAGCAAAAACTCGTGTGCCAAATGCATACCAGGTGATGCTACACCTTTTATAATATTATTAAATAAAGGTAAAAAAATATGAAAATGATTTGTTTTACAAAAAATAAATTGATATCCAAAAGCAATATGAGGGATAAAAAGGTAAAATTAAAGGGATCAAATATGAAATAAAAAATTAAAGTGAAATTCCTCCCATCAAGAGCAAGTAGACATGATGGGGTGAATGCCCACCAGTGGCACTAAACATGGACTATAATTTCTTTTTTGTAAAAATAAAAAAAAATCCACTGGAGCTTTACCAAAACTTCAGGATGACAATTTTGCCATATCAAACAACTTCTAGTGCAATTATTGAAGAAAAATTCATCTTCATTGCAATAGAGAGAATTGATCACATCAGACTGCATGTGACCAAAAGTGTCCAGCACAAGTTCAGCCGAACTTGTGCTGGACACGTTTATGATGGAGGTTAGCTAGGGTGGAATTTTTCTTCAGTTCATCTGGTATTTCTTATAAACATGTCCACTGGTATTTGATCTTTATGCCTCACTCATATTTATCATTTGATTGATTTTTTGTCACCATTATGTTTTAATATTATAAGTATAGCAAAAACTCGTGTGCCAAATGCATACCGGGTGATGTTACACCTTTTATAATATTATTAAATAAAGGTAAAAAAATATGAAAATGATTTTTTTTACAAAAAAAAAATTGATATACAAAAGCAATATGAGGGATAAAATGGTAAAATTAAAGGAATCAAATATGAAATAAAAAATTAAAATAAATATACTGCCATCAAGAGCAAGTAGACATGTTGGGGCAAATGTCCACCAGTGAGGCTAAACTTGGACTATAATTGCTTTTTTGAAAAACAAAAAAGTGCCAATCTGAGCTTTAAAAAAACTTCAGCATAACCATTTAGCCATATCAAACAACTTCTAGTTCAATGATTGAGAGAGAATTGATGACACCAGACTGCATGTGACAAAAAGTGTCCAGCACAAGTTCGGCCAAACTTGTGCTGGACACATTTATGATGGAGAGTAGCTAGGGTAGAATTTTTCTTCAGTTAATCTGGTATTTCTTATAAACATGTCCATTGGTACTTGATCTTTGTGCCTCACTCATATATATCATTTGATTAATTTATTGTCACCATTATATTATTAATATTATAAGTATAGCAAAAACTCGTGTGCCAAATGCATACCGGGTGATGTTACACCTTTTATAATATTATTAAATAAAGGTAAAAAAATATTAAAATGATTTGTTTTACAAAAAATAAATTGATATACAAAAGCAATATGAGGGATAAAAAGGTAAAATTAATCTCAAAGAGATCAATTATGAAAAACAAAATACTAGTAAAATTCTTGCTCTTAAGAGCCAGTAGAAGTGTTGAAAAAAATGGGAGCCATCAGGGCTAAATTGTAATAAGTGACCTTTTTTTTAAAGATAAAAAATTATACACCTGAGGTTGGGAAGAACAACAGGTGGATGATTCAGCTAAACAAAACTGCTTGTAGTGAAGTTTAATAAAAAAATGTTTTTTTGTTGCCATATAGAGAATTGATCCCATCTGACTGCACATGACTAAAAGTGTCCAGCACAAGTTCATCCAAACTTGTGCTGGACACTTTTATGATGGAGAGTAGCTTGGGTGGAAATTTTCTTCAGTTCGTTCATCTTGTATTTCTCATAAACATGTCTACTGGTATTTGATCAGTCTGTATCTTTCATATTTATCATCCGATTAATATTTTATCACCATTATATTATTAATGTTATTAGTATAGTAAAAACTTGTGTGCCAAATGCATACCATGTGAAGTTATACCTTCAATAATTTTTTAAAATAGATGTAAATAAATATGGAAAGGAATAGTTTTACAAAAATTAAATTGAAATTTAAAAGTAAAAGAGGAATAAATGAGTAAAAGAGGAATAAAAGAGTAAAATAAAAGTCAAAGAGTTAAAATATGAAAAAAATACTGGTAAAATTCCTGCTATCAAGAGCCAGTAGAAGTGTTAAAGCAAATGGGAGCCATCAGGGCTTAATTGTAATAAGTGACCTTTTCTTTAAAGATAAAAAATTATACACCTGATATTGGGCAGAACAGCAGGTGGATGATTCAGCTAAACCAAACTACTTCTAGTGAAATTTGATAAAAAAAATTTTTTGTTGCCATACAGAGAATTGATCCCATCTGACTGCACATAACCAAAAGTGTCCAGCACAAGTTCGGCCAAACTTGTGCTGGACACTTCTATGATGGAGAGCAGCTGGGGTAGAATTTTTCTTCAGTTCATCTGGTATTTCTTACAAACATGTCTACTGGTATTTTATCTTTGTGCCTCACTCATACATATTGTTTGATTAATTTTTTGTCTTAATTATATTATTAATTATATAAGTATAGCAAAAAATTGTGTGCCAAATGCATACTGAGTGATGTTACACATTTTATAATATTATTAAAAAAGTGTATAAAAATATTAAAATAATTTATTTTAAAATTTATTAATTGATATCCAAGAGCAATATGAGGAATAAAAAATTAATTTAAAGCAATCAAATATGAAAAAAGAAATCCAAGTATTATTGCTAATATCAAAGGCCAGTAGAGATGTTGAAGCAAATGAGAGCCGTCAGGGATAAATTGTACTTAATTGATTGTTTTTTAAAGATAAAAAATTGTGTACCTGTGGTTTGGATGAACTCTAGGTGGATAATTCAGCTATATCAAACTACATCTAGTAAAGTTTCTTATCAAATAATTTTTTTCATTTCCATAGAGAGAATTGATCCCATCTGACTGCACCTGACCAAAAGTGTCCAGCACAAGTTCGGCCGAACTTGTGCTGGACACTTTTATGATGGAGAGTAGCTAGGGTGCAGGTCTTCTTCAGTGCAACTGTTATTTTTTTAAAACATGTCAAATGGTATTTGATCTTTCTGTGTTATTCATATTTTATTATATGATTAATTTTTTGTCATTAGAATTTTATTAATTTTATTAGTACAGAAAAAACTTGTGCGCCAAATGCATGCCATGTTATATTACATCTTTTATAATATTATTAAAAAATGTTAAAAAAATATGAAAATGATTTCTTTTCCAAAATTATAAATTAATATCCAAATGTAACATGAGTGATAAAAAAGTAAAGTAAAAGAGATCAAATATGAAAAAGAAAAATTCAAGAAAAATTCCTGCCTTCAAGAGCCAGTAGAGGTGTTGAAACAAATGGGTGCCATCAGGGCTAAATTTGATAAAATTTAATTTTTTTTAAAGATAAAAAATTTTTCACCTGAGGTTTGGAAAAACTCAAGGTGAATAATTCAGCCATACCAAACTACTTCTAATGTAATTATTTATCATTTTTTTAAATTTCATTTCCACAGAGAGAATTGATCCCATCTGAGAGCACCTGAACAAAATTGTCCAGCACAAGTTCGGCCAAACTTGTGCTGGACACTTTTATGATGGAGAGTAGCTAGGGTGGAAGTGTTTCTCAGTACATCAGTTTTTTGTTTTTCACATTTCTATTGGGTTTTTAACTTTTTTTTATCATTCATATTTATCTTATAATTAATTTTTTGTCACCATATATATTATTAATGTTTCTAGTATAGCAAAAACCTGCATGCCAAATGCGAAATTGGTGATGTTACAACTTTAATAATATTATTATATAAAGTTAAAAAAATATGAATATGTTTAGTTTTTAAAAAAATAAATTGATATTTAAAATTAAAAAGAGTAATAGAAAAGTAAAATGAAAATAAATGGGATCAAATACGAAATAAAAAATACAAGTAAAATTTTTACTATCAAGAGCCAGAAGTGGTGTTGGGACAGTTGGGGACCCCTAGGTCAAGACTTGGTCTAAACTTACTTTTATGTATAGCTAACAAATTTTGAACTGAGGTTTGGACAGACATCCAGGGGACAATTTTACAATATTAAACATTCTTTACTTCAATAATTGAGTGAAATATCATTTTTTGTTGCCATAGAGAGAATTTATATCATATGACTTCATGCAACCAAAAGTGTCCAGCACAAGTTCGGCCAAACTTGTGCTGGACACTTTTATAATTGAGAGTAGGCATACAGCAAATCTTCTTAAACTCAAAAGGGATTTCTTATAAACATTTCCACTGGAATTTGATCTTTCTGTGTCAGTTAAATTTACCATTTGATTAATTTTTTGTCATCATTATATTGTTAACGTTATTACTATAGTAATAACTTGTGTGAAAAATGCATACCAGGTGGTGTTCCACCTTTAATCATATATTATTAAATAAAGGTATAAGAGTATGAAAATTATTTATTTTAAAAATTAAAAATTGATATCCAAAGCAATATGAGCAATAAAAAAGTAAAATAAAAGGGATAAAATAAGAAAAAAAAATCTAAGGAAAATTCCCACTATCAATAACAAGTAGAGGTGTTAGATCAAATGTGCACCACCAGGGCTAAACTTGCACTATATTTTCTTTTTTGTTAAACCAAAGAAAGTGTCCTGATGAGTTTTGAAAATTCATCAGGAGGACATTTTGGCAATATCAAACTACTTATTGTGCAATGATTGAGCAAAATGTCATTTTCATTTCCATAGAGTAAATTTATCCCATCTGACTGCATGCAACCAAAAGTGTCCATCACAAGTTCGGCCGAACTTATGCTGGACACTTTTATGATGGTGAGTATCTAGGTTGCAGGTCTTCTTCAGTTCATCAGGTATTCCTTATAAACAAATCCACTTGTATATGATCTTTCTGTGTCATTCATATTTATCATTTGATTCATTGTTTTTCACCATTATAATATTAATGTTATTAGTATTGAAAAAACTTATAAGCCAAATTCATACTGGGAGATGCTACATCTTTCATAATCTTATTAAATAAAAGTAAAAAAAATATGAAAATTATTAGTTTTACAATAAATAAATTGATATTTGAAATCAAAAACAGGAATAAAAAAGTAAAATAAAAGTGATTAAATATAAAATTAAACATTCAAATAAAATTTCTGCCATCAAAGATAATTTGAGTTTTCAGACCAAATTTGCACCACCAGTTCTAGATTTGGAATATTTTTTCTTTTTTTTAAAATTAATAAAAGTGTCCACCTGATGTTTTCCAAAAATTCAGGAGGATAGTGTAGCAGTATAAAGCTACTTCTTGTGCAATGATTGAGCAAAAATTCATTTTAACTTCCATTGAGTAAATTTATCCCATCTGACTGCATGCAACCAAAAGTGTCCAGCACTAGCTCAGCTGAAATTGTGCTGGACACTTTTATGATGGAGAGTAGCTAGGGTGCAAGTCTTCTTCAGTTAATCTTATATTCATTTTAAAAATGTCTATGGGTATTTGATCTTTCTGTGTCACCCATATTTATTATTTGATTATTTTTTAGTCACCATTATATTATTAATGTTTTTAGTATAGCAAAAACATGTGTAATGAATGTACACTGGATGATTTTACAACTTTAATAATATAATATAATAAATATAAAAAAATGTGAAAGTTATCAGTTTTACCAAAATAAAATTGATATTTAAAAGCTAAAGGATAAATAAAAGGGTAAGATTAAAATTAAAGAGATCAAACATGAAATAAAGATATTAAGTATAATTTCTGCTATCATGAGCCAGTAGAGGCTTTAGAAAAAATGGGAACCATCATAGATTAACATGGATCAAATTTACTTTTTACCAAAGGAAAAAATTGTCTACCTTAGGTTTGGACAAACTTCCAGGGGACAATTTGTCTATGTAAAACTACTTTCAGTGAAATGATGGAGTGATAATTCAGTCTCATTTCCATAAAAAGAATTGATTGCGTCTGATGGCATGCAACCAAAAGTGTCCATCACAAGTTTGGCCAAACTTGTGCTGGACACTTTTATCATGAAGAGTATCCAGGGTGCAAGTCATTTTTAATCATCTGAAATTTCTTATAAACATTTCCACTATTATTAAACCTTTGTGCCTCACTCATATTTATCAATTGATTAATTTTTTCTCACCATTATATTATTAATATTATCAGTATAGCAAAAAATTGTGTGCCAAATGAATACTGGGTGATGTTACACCTTTTATAATATTATTAAATAAAGGTAAAAAAATATGAAAATGATTTATTTTACAAAAAATAAACTTCTATCCAAAAGCAATATGAGAGGAATAAAGTAAAATAAAAGAAATCAAAGATGAAAATTAAAATCCAAGTTAAATTCCTGCCATAAACAGAAAAAAGAGATGTTGAATTAAATTAGAAGAATCAGGGCTAAACTTGCACTAAATTTTCTTTTTTGTAAAAATAAAAAAAAAATCCACTTGAGCTTTACCAAAACTTCAGCATGAAAATTTTGCCATATCAAACTACTTCTAGTGTAATTTTATATCAAAAATTTATCTTCATTTCCATAGAGAGAATTGCTCCCATCTGACTGCACCTGACCATAAGTGTCCAGCACAAGTTTGGCTGAACTTGTGCTGGACACTTTTTTAATGTAGAGTAGCTAGGGTAGAATTTTTCTTCAGTTCATCTAGTATTTCTTACAAACATGTCTATTGGTATTTTATATTTGTTCCTCACTCATTAATATCATTTGATAAATTTTTGGTCGCCATTATATTATTAATTTTATAAGTATAGAAAAAACTCATGTGCCAAATGCATACCAGGTGATTTTATGCCATTTATAATATTATTAAATAAATGTATAAAAATATGAAAATAATTTATTATAAAAATTATTAATTGATATCCAAAAGCAATATTAGGAATAAAAAATTAAGTTAAAGGGATCAAATATGAAAAAAGAAATCCAAGTAATATTCCTACTATCAAAGGCCAGTAGAGGTGTTGAAGCAAATGAGAGCCATCAGGGATAAATTGTACTAAATTGACTTTTTTTCAAAGATAAAAAATTGTGCACCTGTGGTTTGGATGAAATCTAGTTAGAAAATTTGGCTATGTAAAACTACTTCTAGTGAAGTTTTTTATCCAAAAAATTTTTTCATTGCCATAGCGAGAATTGATCTCATATGACTGCAACTGACCAAAAGTGTCCAGCACAAGTTCGGCTGAACTTGTGCTGGACACTTTTTTGATGGTGAGTATCTAGGATGCAGCTCTTCTTCAGTGCAACTGGTATTTTTTTAAAACATATCCACTGGTATTTGATCTTTCTGTTTTATTAATATTTTATCATTTGATCAATTTTTTGTTACCAGTATATTATTATTTTTATTAGTATAGCAAAAAAACATGTGCCAAATGCTTACAGGGTGATGTTAAACCTTTAATAATTCTATTAAATACAGGTAAAAAATTATGAAAATGATTTGTTTTACATAAAATTAATTGATATCTAAAAGAAAAAAAAGGGATAAAAAGAAATAGGTTGAATAATAGGGATTTTATATGAAATTCAAAATTCAAGCTAAATGCCTACTTTCAAGGCTCAGAAGAGGTGTTGGATAAAATGGGCATCATTAGGAATAAAATTTCACTTAATTTGATTTTTTGAAAAACTAAATGAAGTTTTCAACTGATTTTTTTCCAATATTTAGTTGGACACTTTATCTATATCAAATTACTTCTAGTACCATGATTGACCAAATTACATCCTCATTTCCATATGCAGAATTGATCCCATATGGCTGGACCAGGCCAAAGGTGTCAACCACAAGTTTGAGAATTTTTCTGGTGGACACTTTTATCATGGACAGTAGTAGGGTGCAAGTCTTCTTTAGTTAATCTAGTATTCCTCATAAACATTTCCAACTTATTTTTGGCCAAAAATCAGGTGGAAAGTTTTTCCATATAAAATTACTTCTAATGCCATGATTGACTAAAAATTGATTCTCATTGCCATATAGAGAGTTGATCCCATATGACTGGATCTGGCAAAAGTGTCACCACAATTTTTGATAAACTTAAGTTTGAAAATTTTATGATGGAAAGTAATTGCAAGTCTTCTTCATTTCATCAAGTAATCCTCATGAAAATTTCCACCTGTATTTTGGCCAAACTTCAGGTGGACACTTTGGCCATATTAAATTAATTCTAGTTCCATGTTGATAAAAAACTGATACTTATTGCCATATATAGATATTAAACCCATCAGACTGTGCCTTTCCAAAAGTGTCTACCTGAATTATGGCTAAACCTCAGTTGGACACTTTTATGATGCAGAGTAGCTAGGGCAAAAGTATTCTTCAGTTAATTTGGTATTCATAATAAATTTATCCTCCTGAAGTTTATCCTAACTTGAGGTGGACAATTTCAGAAAGCACCAGTTAGTCACTATCCATCAAAAAAGTGTTCACCAAAATTTTGGCTAAACTTGTGGTGGACCCCTTTGATCAGCCACAGTCAGATGAGATCAACTCTTTAGATGTGAATGAGGATGATGTTTTGGTCAATCATGGAAATAGAAGTAGTGTGATGTGGCCAAATTACCCCCCTGAAGGTCAGACAAACCTCAGAAGGACACTTTTTAGCAGGTAGTAACTGAGAAAATCCATTTATCAGAAGGAAAATCTTTTATTGGATAGATGCCAAGGATTCATACTTGTGTATTATGGTCAGTATTAATTTTGAAAGAGTCTGTCCAAGCAATTTCATTGCCCATCATGACTCATTTTGTTTTAAATGTTTCAAACTGCGTGATACAGTATTAAGGTGTCACATAGTATAATTAAGTTCTATTACGTGCCCTCCTATGATGCCTAAATTTATAATTTAATATCTTACATAATAATTTTTTTATATAAATTCATCAATATTTTTTTATTATCAATTTTAATAGAGCAAGTATCCTGAATTATTATATATGCATAAGCTTAGGTTAGATCAATTTGTGCTCAATTTGTTCTCATAAGAGGACTAAAATCAAGTTCTGGAGGATCAACTTGTGCATAATTTGGAATCAGTTGATATTCTGTCTATAATCAATCTGAGAATAAATTTAAATCTAACTCTAATTTACTTATGTTTATAAAGTATTCATAAACCTGGCATAATTAAGGGACACTCTAAATTTCAAGAGAGGGGATTGCTAGCAATTCACCCCTAGATTTCCCATGGTGATAATTACCCCACATTATATTTCAAATATGGGAAAACACACTAAAATAGGCAACAGGCACTTATTTAGTGTCCTAATCTAATTATAAGTGCATTGGCCTCATTATATGCACTAATTTCATTTATAATTTCAAGTTTGGTGCCAAAAATGCACTACCATTCTTAAATTTTTCTAAATTAGTTAAGTATTTACCCATTCAAGCACCTTCCAAGGACTTTATTTAGTTACCCCACATCTCACATCCATTTTTGGGGTTCTCAGTCAATTTTAGTCATTTTTGGATGGGGATTTCACATAGTAATTTGGAATAATTAGCCCCTTCATTTCTACTTTTAGTCCCCCTTAATATTGTTTAATATTTAGATGTTATTCTTTCTTTGTTTTGTCTTTTATTTTGAGGTATTGCATGCATATACTCTTTTTTTTGCTTATTCTTTTATTTTGATGGATTATCCCTATTACTCCAGGATTTTGGTGGGCAATATCATTCTAATTGTGTTATTGGTCATTCCTTATGTTGATGGAAAGTTATATTAACTAGAATGAGGTGTCATTAGCTGTGTATAGGACTGGTAAATCAGGAGGATACATTGGTGAATTTTTGGGTATAAAAGGAGGGGGCTTTTGGTCTTATTTTCAACATTCTTTATCATTGCAATTAAAATATATAACCCTTAATGTTAAAATACATATCAAGAGTACTTTTAAATTCTTTGAATATTGTTTGAATTATTACATCTATTTTTCTTCCAGCTGTAAGATTGTAACCCATATATATAAATAGTAAGATAAAAATTACTGAGACCTTTATATTTAGTTGTATTTTAATACTTATTGGATTTGTACTACAGTATTCATATAGGACCATTAAAATCTTCTAGAAAACTGACTATTCAAGCTATTCAAGTCTCTGTGCTTGAAATCCACCTGACAGACTACCTCTCTATTTTTAGTGTTTTCCCCCCATTATGTTAGTAGCAACTCTTGCAGAGAATGATACCTTGCAAAACTAGGGAAAGTACTCCAAAGGGGCCTGAGGCTAGACTATACAGATGATGGAAGTATAACTAAGTACATAATAATGGTGGGCCCATAAAAACCCACCACTTTTTTAGATGAACATCTTTCTACACCTATAGATCAACAATTAGCAATATAGAAAGACTCTTAAAGTCACCTTTCTGTAATCAGAATCCAAGGGAGTCAGAGAAACAAGAGAAAAACCTGCCCCTTTAAAATAAATGTGAGTATTCAATTAACTAGACTAAAATGTCTACATGATAAAGAAAAGACTTTTTGACTAATTGATTTGTTTATTTTGAGATTTTTTAGTATTTGTGTTTTAAGAAAAAGAAACTTAAATGCAACAATAAGTTACACCAGAGAAAATATATTTAAAATGATTGATTTTATATGTCTTTCAGAATTTTTAGTTTTATGAAAATAAATTTATTTTTGAGTTACAAAGGATGAGAGCTTTCCAATAGTACCCTATAAGTATATATTTATAAGTTGAAATGTAAAATATTAGATATATTTTATAAAATGTTAATATTGTGTAAAGGTTGATGTTAAATTAATAAAATTAATCAATATTTTTTTTAAAATTTAATATATTTTTTTCTACATAGTCAACTTCCCCAGCACAAATATGCATATCCAGGTCACATGGCCCTATTCCACCTCCAGACATCCGCATATTCCCACAGAGCTTTTCTAGATGTCCAGACTCAACTAAAAACTAAACTAACACTAAAAAAATCTGTTAAAAACATTAGGGATGATAGCCCTTCATCTGAAAATCATTTCACCAAAGTTTCTTAGCCAGTGCATCCTTAATGACTGAATTAAAAATTATCCAAGTTAAGTAGAATATTTAAAATCAAATTTTGAAAATTTATAAACATTTTTGACACCATATATAAATTTTTCTTCACTTTAAAAAAATGGTTTTGTAACAGAATTTTTCATTATAACCATTTTTACACTTTTCAACAAACCAATTTTTTTCTTTATATTGAAATCAAATTTAACATAAAATAACTGACTCCAGCCATTAAATGAATGTCCCATAATAATTTACATACACTATAAGTGCCATGCTAAACTTTAGAATTCCACAGCAAGTGAATGTAGCTATTAATTGAGAGAAACTAGAGTTAATTTCACTAGACTAACAATAAATCTTCCTTCAACATTGTAACATACCAATAAGGAGAAACTATAGTTAATTAAATTAGATTCCTAACACCACCCATAAACATAGAACACACATCATCTAGTACCAGAAAGAAAGCAGAAAGAATAAAGGCAAACAGAAGAGAAGAAAGAAAAAGAGAAAAGAAAAGAGTATTAAAATCATAAAAAATAGTACTAGATTGGCTGATATGAAACCCATTTGATGCAAGGAAAGTAGAAATTCAAGCTTATTGAGAAAAAAAATGACAAATTATAATTGTTGCATGAGGATAAAGTGTGTTCAGCACCTGTGATATGGAGCAGAAATATTATATAGGTTTGAATCACTTTTCAGGTGAGTTGCAGGTGTTAGAGAATTGGAAAATCAGGAAATTCCACTTCAGGGAGAAACAACTAGACAAGCAGATGTGGTTGCCATGAGAATTAAAAAAGGAGTTGGTGAAGATAAGCTGATTAGGCCCAAAAGCAAGTAGAAGATGAACCAAAAAAAATGAAAATTGAGAATGGCAAGCAGATTAGGCCCCCAGGTTGAGAGACAGTATGAGAGATTTTCCAAAGGAAACCAACAAGGAGAAAGATGAGAGGATAAAAAATACCAAAAATAACTGAGCAGATTGGGCCCCAAACCAAGAAAACCAATAAAAAAATGACAAACAAGACAAGATTGAGTGGATTAGGCCTCAAAGTGAAAAAATGAGTATTTTTTTTTTAATTTTCAAATCCAATTTCAATTTAAAGGCACACAGACAGCTACATAACAGAAAAAGAATGTAACTGAGAGAAAATAAATGGCTTTAACACAGAAAAGGGGGATCTACACAGAGTTCTCCATGAGCAGGAAGGCTCATAACCTGTAGAGAATGATACCTTTCAGAGTCAAGGAAAGTACTCTGAATGGGCCAGAGGCTAGACTATATATATGATGGGAGTCTAGCTAAGTAAATAACTATAGTGAAACCATAACATCTTTCACTTTTGACTGTTCTCCACTGATTATTGTGTTAGATTATCCTTGCTTTTTTTCTGTTGTAAAGGTTAGTGTTAGATTCCTACCACTATTAAATTCAATCAAGGTTAGTGTTAGAATACCATTACTTCTTCTCATTATTGAAGTTAGTGTTATTGTTCTAGTAGCTGGTTAAAGGGAAAATGCTCAAATGAGACTAAAAATAGAAAGGTGGTCTCTGAAGCAGCAGAAAAGGTGGTCCCTTTAAAGCCTCCCTTTTAATATTAGGAGGTATCATCAAACACTCATCCCAAAAAACAAACATCATGATAATGATAACACAATGGACAATGGCTATCAAATTTTGAATCTTCCATTTTAAAATACCTCCTTTTTACACCAAATCAACCATGATTATTTTTTAAAATGTGCAATATTGTGCCCCAAAAATATCTATTTACTGACAAATTAATGTCAAGTTTGTGGCTTTCTTTTGGTGTTGTGAAATACATTTTAAATAATTGAAAATTTATAACACTGATACAACCTAATACAACTCACTGTGTAAAGATAAATTAATTAAGCAACAACCTATTCACTCAAGCAGCTTAACAGTATTGTCCCATCACACAAGTTATGTCAGTGTATGCTAGTATCTAAGTATGATTTAATAGTAAATATTAATTTTCCTACTACTTATTGATAAATGATTTAGTGATTAAACCTCATGGGAAGACTAATAAAATAATTATTCTCAATATAAACTCACAATACTTGGATTTTTATGTGTGCTAGTGGTGGAAAATAGATAAATAAAATATAGTTATAGCTTATATAAAGATAATATCAAGTTATAAATGCTTTAAAATATATTTATATATGATAATAATTGTGGTATAATGTTTATTTAAATTGTAGTAAGTAATTGATGTTCAATAACCTGTCAAATCCTCCCTTACTTATACCAAAATCCACTGGAGTGTACAGACCTTCAATCTAGATGATGTCACTGCTCACCCCAGCAATTACAGCACTGTGAGGGCCCATCACCTCCCCATGGTGTCCACTTCAAGCAGTTTCAACACCCAGAGCTCCAGTAAGGACCCTCTATCACAATTAATGATATCATAGACCCATACTGTTAGCCAGGCTGCTAGACTTACCCAGTAAAATAATTAATTATTTACTGGATGAAGCCATGCCTTATTATTTTAATTTTATTAATTATTTACATTGAATTTACCTACAACAAATTAACTAATTACAAAATGGTAAAGTTAGTGAATAATTAAAATTAATATTAAAATGACCCTTATATTTCTATTTTCTAACACCGTGCTCAATGACAGGTTAAAAGAAATAGAAATTAAAATTAAAATAAATTACAATAAAAATTTAAATAAAATTAACTACCTACAAAAAATTCAAATTACTTATTTAAAATTGACTTATACAGTAAATTTTAAATACATTAATTTATTTCTGTCATTTACAGTAAATATACCTTTCTGACACCTTTTTAGAACAACTTTATTATTTGAAAATACTCCATCTGGAATATTCCTTTTCTCTCTCTCATACTACTGTTTTTAGAATTTTATTGCCATGCTTTGTCTCTCCTTTGCCTATATAAGGCCTCTCTTTTGGTTGTTTTTCAGGATTCCATTACTTACTCATATTACAAAACTATTTACTTTACTAAAATATTTATTACTATTTATTATTGCTTTAGTATTTACATTCACGTAATTCTAATCCATTAATTATAATAATAATTTATATTCTTACCTCTTTATATTGAGTAAAATAATTGAAAAGATAAGGAAATACGTACCCCAAACTTGAGATCCAAAAATCCCCTTGTCACCGCCATTGGACCACTGTTAAAAACCTTCTAGACTTGAAAGACCCCTTGACACATACCATAAATAGAAAAAATAGATAAAAGTGGATACCATAAAGAAACAGGTAAAATAACTCATCCAAAGAGTATATAATGAAGCCCAAAGCATATAAAGGAACCAAATCAACTGTCCAAGACCCCAATAACATCCCAAAGAATCCATATTAACCCAGTAATCATATCCCAACCCATAAATCCATGAAAATCCATCAAAGAAGCAGATTAAGTTGTCCAAACTGGATATATGCGCCTGAAAAAGGTGTATATGCTTGTGTAGGCATTGTGAGTCCACTGAATACGTCCATATGATCTAAAATAAGCATAAAAATAAAGCTTATAGGCTATTTAGAGGTTGAGACCTGCTTATAGACCTATATATACATAATATAACTACATATTTCATTGAATATGAGGTTTATGCATACATATAAGCTTATGTATGTCTATAATTACTTAATATCACCTAAGATAAGTATATTATGACTCCGTTAGCACCTTAATAAACATTATAGGTCTACAGATAAGCTATTTAAACTACTATAAGTCATATAATAGTGTAATAATTGTATATATGTAAGTATTATTACCTTAATTCTAACTTATAAGCTTAATGCAATTAAGATTATCTTATTTTAAACATAAGAATTACTCAGTCCTGGGGATACCTAGGCTGACAAGTTATCAGCATCATTCCTTCAAAAAAATTTAGGGTTATCATTCACTCATTGTTATTCCTCTTCAAAGTTAGAGTAAGAGTGACATTATTTTTTATCATCAATGTTAGTGTTAGATAGCTAGTAGTCATAAGTAAAATGATGTCATAAGCTAGGCTGTTGTTGAAGTAATTAAATACATGGTGGAACAATATGCAGGTAATTACTATTTTTAGAAAGTTAGGTAGTCGCTGGAGTAAGCCCAGGTTGTCACCGGATCACTGCCCTTTATTAATAACAGAATAAATATTATCTATCTATTATAAACTTCTGTCATAATAGATGTATCAAGCTCCAAGAAATTTACAAAGAACTTCAAAACCCCCTCATAAATAGGAATGATCATACTCCACTATTTGCATCCACTATTAGTCTGTCTAACATTCACTCACCCACTATACATTAGTTTATTATTAGTATTGATCATTACTCCATACTATAACTTCCACATGCACGTCACCTCATCCTTGCACCACAATAATAGTTATTTAAATTACTAAAAAAACTCCAAATAAAAAAATAATGATTTAGCTCAATATTAGCACTACTACTACTACTACTACAAACACAGAGCAGTCATTTAGCTACAAATCAATAAATCTAAGTCAATAAGTACCATGTCAAAAAAAAGCAACTTGTTTAAAAGCTTTTTTTTCCTTTTTTTTCCCTTATTAAAAAAATTTTTTTTGGTTGTTTATGTAAAAAAAGATGTGAAAAAGGCGTTATTAAAACAAAAAGAAACATTAGGATTTGTATAAGATACAAGAATCGATAAATGACTATCAGAAATGTACAAACAAGATGGCCAAGATGAAACAGGCCGACTGAAGTTCGGATGACTGAATAAAAGGAATATAATACAGCAACATACGATACAATGCAATATTTGAAAAACCCCTGTCAATTTACGATTCAACCTGCGTGTATATAAAACAAGAAATCTACATTGAACTACGTTTGTTAGTTTGTTGACAACTCCCTGATAAAAAAGAACTAGCAATCACTAGTAATAAAAAACAATCATAATGTTAAAAACAATGTAAGAAAGAGAAAGTGAATGAAATCAAGTGGCCAAAGGCTTATTAAAGAGAGGCATGGACGGTTGTGAGGGGGATGCATTGATAGGTTTTTCCAAACCAGCAACTGGTTGAGATGGTTCAGAGGATGGAGGAGGTTTTGATGAGGATGAAGGATTCGAAGAGCCATTATTAGAGATTCCTTTAGTTAAAGCTTGCGATTGATTTCCGAATGAAGATATTTTAGATAAGCCAGGAGGAAGATCCATAGAGTGATGATGAGGGTTCAAAGCAGATGAAGTAGAAGTAGTTGAGTTTGGAGGAAGAGTAGGGGGAGAAATGTTAGAAAGATGAGGAGGAGGGAATGAAGGTCTCCAAATTCCGTTGGATACAGGAGCATCTGGATTAGGATTTCTGCCATGTTGTTGGAATGGGCTTGAATGATTAGAAATTGATTGTGAGGAATGGTAGGAGGTCATAGAAGGTCGGCCTTTAAGAGAGATGGGATCTTGAAGGTGGGGGGAAGCGTGAGCGACTTCGTGGGTAGATGTTGCACGACGCAAGAGGCGATGAGGATCATCAGATCCCATCAGGGCAGTAATACTTGAGGGACGGGAAAACTGGGTTGAAGAATGCTGGCCTGATTTGAACTGAGAAGGACTTCTATGTAATTGAGGAGGAGAGGAAGAGTTATAATGATTTTGAGAAGAGGTGGAGTGACCAGCTATGGAAATAAATTTCCCAGAACCATGAGAGTGACTATTGCTATGAGGCTGAACATAGAGAAAATAAAGTATGAGAATGAGAAATATAGAAAAAAAGTAAAAGAAAAAAGAAAGAAAGAAGACAGGGAACAGACCGTAAAGTCGACGGAAACACCAGATTGTTCATTGATTTCCAACAGTTTGATGAGTCTTTTCCCTAAGCCATTGACACGCTCGACATTGTTTTTCTCACGCATCCAGATTTGTAAACGATTCCCTCTGGGTCGGGTGGCGACGACTGCACCACAAACGTCATCAAGTAAATCAATTTCCTCGCCCACCAAACCAAGAACGAGATAGGTCCACAATTTATCAAGCAAGAGTGAATTACTTGTTTTCATGGTAAGGGTCCACTTGCCACCCTGATTTGTAAGGTGATCACCATAAGCGAAAGGAGAATAAAAAGCGTTAGACAAGATGTAGAAAAAGAGAGAGGGAAGGAAAGAGACTAACGTTAGCATTAGCGGGATCTTCCCACATAGGCTTGATATCTGCTTTGAAGAGTTGTACACTGGAATGCATTTCCATTTGACTGGGACGTTGGGTCCAGTTGAAATACCTGCAAAAGTTTTCGACCGTAGCAAAGGTGCCAATGGTCTTGAGCGCAGCCTGATAAGCTTGACCACCGATGCCGAGATGAGAAGAGGCATCAGAAGGGGAGTTTTGGACACGACGTGCTGAAGCAAGGGTAGCCTTTGAATCAAAGTAAAGGGTCCAAGTGTGCTGCAGAGGATGAGAAGAAGTAGTATTTTGAGGAGTCAACACGGGTTGAAGCGGAGGAGTTGTATGTGTGTTAGTGTTAGTGGTAATAGGTTGTTGTTGTGACTGTGGCTGCGGTTGTGGTTGTTGCTGTTGTGGTAGGGGTGGTTGAGATTGAGATGAAGGAGATGAAGATGTTTGGAATGAGGAAGTAGGGGAGGTGGGAGTAGGAGTGGAGATGGAATTGGATTGAGTGGAATCAGTAGAGGAAGTGCAAGTAGATGGAGAACTAGAAGAAGGAAGGGTTGTAACGAGTTTAGCTCTAGCCATTCGTTCCTGGATGACAGCGAGAGAAGGGAGACGATTTGAACGAGGAGGGGGAGTGACTTCGGAAGGATCAGCAGCCGAATTGGCGAGAGACGCTCTGCGATTGAGAGCGATCTGAGAGAGGGAAAGTGAAGGGTTGGCCATAGTGCACGGACAGGAGAAATGGAAATGGAAGTAATGTAGCCAGACTGGGGGTGAGAGAGAGGGCGTGAGGGTGAGTGTGGGGATCCCAACCAGCGCCCGATCGCCTGCCCAACGGTTTCCCTCGACGACTGTCCCTGCACTCGCTAAGTGCACAGACAGAGACACATAGCAGTCGAATAGCACATCATCTCAGAGCATCGCTTTTCGACTGGACTCCTGTAAACGATTAATAGCAAGAGACAACAATCAGACAACAATGATGTGTAGCGTCTTAAGTTGAGAATAATCGGTTGATAATCTATCGAGTGGACAAATGACACTCCTCTGTCAAATGTGACTCAGTAAACAATTGAAGTAATATTGTGTTTTCCTTCCACAGGCAAGTATTTTGGGAGCTAAAAATTCCACTACATTTTTGATTTAGTGCAGGCTCTATTGACCCAGCTAACGAAAAGAATAATAGGGAAAAAATTCTAATAAAAGATACTGAAAACTCTCAAATTGATGGGTGTTGAAGATGATGATCAGAACCCCATCAAAGCAACCTCCAGCCCTCTTTTATACTCTTCCTTGACTATCCCAAACCCCCTTCGCGGACTTACTCGCTGAGCCAACGGGCTCTCCCCAATGATTTCCGTGCAAGTGATGTCATCCCTAACCATCATGCACTTCCACATCAATCTGGAGACTTGGCAGGGAGTATGTCATTCCTTTACCAAATTAATCATTAGACTTTTAAGTAAGAGACTAGTTTTCAAAGCAATTAAGCCGGAAAGAAAAAATATATATGAGATTTAGAGAACAGATTATGCAGAACTAGTAAACAACCAAGACAGCGAAGCTGTGTGTTTTTGCAAAAAAAAAGGCTACTTTTTCACTGGCTGCCACTTTTTCTGAATTAAAAAAGCCGGCTGCATCATTTCTCTTACTTTTTTTTCACTCTTTTTCCTTCAGAATTTTCAATTTAAAAAAAGTAGTAGCCAGTGAAAAAGTAGCTTTTTTTTTTTCTTTTTTTTTTCTTTGCAAGTAACTTCGCAGTCTTAATTGTACATAGCTTTGAAAAGTGAAAACATATCGCCTCATATTTTTAAACTAACAATTCATCTAATGAGATCATAATAACAGAGAACTCGAAAAAATAGCGCTTCACAGTTCAATTCGCGCTTTCAAAGCATTGAATTTTGGTCATAAATTGAAATAAATACCTCATTGGAATTAAAAACCTTCTATTGCGGACATTCCATTCATTCTTTGCTTCAACAGTAAGTATCTTTCATCCTTCGCGAATAATTTATTCGGACGGTTTTTTTGTTCCCCTGATCAACGGCCCTTCTGGAAAAGATTCATGCTACAAGAAGAAAATGAAACATGATTTTGTAGGTGTTTGATATATTGTTTGTAAGCCGTAGCAATGTAACTTGTGAAGAGATTGTAATGATTAATGGGGTGAAAAGTCCACAATTCTAGCATATTACTGCAGCCTGTGGTTAATATTAAGAATCTAAAATATTTTTAATATTGTAATCAAAATTTCACTTCTCATCCATTTGAAGTTAATTGGTAATTTCAATTCATTTCCTTTTTCAGCGTGTCGCTGTTAGGTCTCGACTACGCCGCAGTATCACATTGTATATAAAAGTAGCACATGATTTATAATATGAGATTATCGAAAATAAAATAATAAAACCATAACATCCAGTTGCCCGCCAATAGGTTATGGGCCTTTAGTGCCAAAGGATTTTTCTCTAAAACTAGGACTAATTTTTTCCTTCGGACTCGTCATCCTCTCCTCCTTTTTTTTTCGGACTCATCATCCTTTTTTTCTTTCTTTTGTACTCACCTCCTTTTTTCTTTCCTCTTGTTTTGAAATTCTTTTTCTCTGAATCATCAATCACTTCGCTCGTCCTTTTTTCTCTCCCTTCCTTACTATCTCTTTTTTATTTTTATTTTTTCATTTTTTATTCTATTTCTTTTCTTCAGGTTATTAGGTTAGGTTCCTCGCAAGAACCTGAACAAAGTATTAGTGGGCGCACTTCTACCCGAAAACTTTTTTTTTCTTTTTTTCTTTTTTTTTCATCTCCTTATACTCCTCACCTCCCTTCATATTTTTCTTATCTACTATATTCATTTATTTTTACAACCTCATAATTCCTACCTACTATAGATGGATGAACTATTAGGTATTGAAGATGGAAGTAATTTTCATTCTATCATCTTTATAGTCACCTCCTAAAAAGTCAAAGTAAAAGAAGGAAATAATCAATCATAACTACATTGAATGCCATCAACGCCTGAAAAGGGACTACTTTGATGTCAAGTACAACTGCAATAACTACATGTTTGAATCTTGCTTCTGTATGACGAAAGAGCAACTTAATCTCTCTCATTTGATATGTTGAGAACTCTGGTTGTTAACTAACTGTAATTCAAGCGAGTGCTAGTTGCTCTTCTACTTGGGGTCCAGTTAGGAAAACATTTATTCTTGGCATCAATGAATGAAGTAGTGGACATAGTAATCTATTGATTTGATTAGAGGTGTAGCAATTAATGAGTGTTATGTGAAAGTTGAGGTAAAATGCCGAGAAATGATGATGCGAGGAATGGATGTGGACTCAAAATTCGGTAATGTATGCATACCGAAGAAGTTTTCTCACAAGGAGGTGGATGCTTGTACAGTGGCCGGACAATAATTTCCACCTGTTTTTTTTTCCTCATAAATCCCTTAATATTCACTCTACAGACATGAGCTTGTACATTTCTAACTCATACGACCATGTAGAATAGGACTGTCACAAAATAAACTCAGCCGGACACCGATTCGTAGAAAGATTACATTTTTTAAAAAAACATCATTCTTGAAATCGACAACGAGCAAGTTGACAAGTCTATCCTTTTCCTTAATGAAAGGGATGAGGTTGGTATGAGCGTTGAGCAAAAAAGATTGGTGAAAAGTGGACAAAATTGAGCAAAAAAAGCATCACCAAGATGTAGCTTTACTGTTTGCTTCCCTGGCAACTTGCACCTTTGAAAGCAAAGATGCAATCAAGTTTCCGAAATATGGTCGGAAAATCCATTCCAAGCCTATTTAAAGGCATTAAACATAGCAGGAACTATCATTGGGTGATAAAATTACAAAACTATATTTTTGAGGTGTTTTCATGTGTTTGCAACAAGGCTTGAATAATGTGATTGGATTGTGCCAGGAGCACAGATTGTGTTTTAATTGGAATAGTATGTAGATGGTTTAACTATTGCGATCTTCCTTTCATGGATGAGATGTCGTTTGCGAGCTGAGGACCCTGTCGTAGTTTGAGTGAAAAGCGGAAAAAAAGGTAAATATTGGATAAGAGATTAATGAGTCAGTTTGGCAAGAAAAGAGAAAGAAAGGACAAATTACCAAAATGTGAAAGGTAAATCATAAAATTAGTATGATTTTTAAACGTGAATAGCGATGGTGGTGGTGTTAGGAAGAAAAAAAAAAGGCCGATAACCTGGATTATGCATGCACCGGGTGAAAATTTCTGTCCGGCCACTGTACATCATATCCTGCAGTGGCATTCAAATTCTCCGGTTCTTTCCGGAGTCCTGAGTGCTGATACCGTGCAACAAATCCATAGGGTACGCAAAGGAGACTCCCAAGCATGTTCTTTTGTTCTGCCCGGTACATTCATCTACCCATGCCGCCCCTCTTGAAGTGGGCAGAAAATCCATTGTCCCCTTTACCACACTTCAGCTCTTCTTTCTCACTCTTCTATTTCTTCAAATGTAGCTTCTTTTTTAGTTGAAACCCGTAGATATCCTAATAATTCATCTCTTTCTCACCAATTTACCATGTGATGCCTTCCAATTGCCCACAACTCTTCCCCCCTCCTTGTCTCCTTTCTGATTTGTACTTAACATACTATGGTTTAATTTTCTTCATGCTCCCTACTGGGTGAGATTATACGAAAATAATTAAAAAAAGTATATGATATAACTTTCTAACTTTCTATAGTGTGTTTAGTGTTAAGTACCTGGTAAGTATACTGAAGAGTTGCCGTAATTATTTTCTCCGGTTTGTCCCGGGTCACTAGCTCACCTGGCTCTAGTTGATTACTCATTCCAACGATGACGAGTCTAAGTGGTTTCCCCTAAGTTCATTTTTTGAAAGGTTCCTGTTAATTTTGCTTGCGTAGTTTAAAACAATAAATTGAGACCCATTAATGCATCACAAAATGCAGCAAAAAAAGGAAACAAAAAATAAAGCTGAATGCCCCAGAGTACAGAAAGGACGGTAAAAGCTAGCAGTTCTTAGTCTTTATTGAACATCAGAAAGGAATTGATTGTTTATTAGTTAAGATAAAGGAAATGTTTTGGCTTGGCGGTAGAGTTGTTAAGACGTGATAGAGAAAAGAAGAGGTGACTCATTATTTGGCTAAGTAACAATTAAAGTTAGATGGGGATCATGATCAAAGATTGGTGGAACATCACAAGCAATAATGCACGAAAACAAAAAAATTAACTAGGCAAGCCCATTCTTTTCACGAGACAAACGTTTCCATAAATATCTAACAACAGACTTGTTTATATTTATATTTTTATCTAAGCATCCCATACACTGACGATTCCATATTTTAAGTTTCTGGATCTGAAAGATAAAAAAAGGCTGGATCCCCCTTGACAAACCTCTGCGGGCACGCGCATAAAAATGGAGCGTGGACGCGAGTCGTGTTTTTAGAGGGTTAAGTGGTTGAAGACGCGAACGGCAATATCAGATACCTACATTGGCAGGATAGTCACGTGGTGGCATAATATCTAAGACATAACGGTAATCACTTAAAAGGGAGCAGGATTCATGCGTGTCCTGAATCTTTAACGGTCAGGCTTTCAACACTTTAGCTCTATCATCAATTCCTCTATAATCGCTACTCTTAATCCCAATCTACATTCAATTTCTATTTTACACTAGACATGTCTGATTCGGTTTCTACAAAACGAGCAGCTGACGAGGTTCCTGCTCCTGATCCCAAAAAGTACTTAATTGCCTTGAAATAGTCATCTTGTTTTCTTTGTAGTAGATGAAGCCATTAATTGACTGTGTTATACTCTGTTTTATTTCTCTCATCCTCTAGAACTAAACCTTCCGAGGTTCCAGAGGTAGAACAACCCCAGGAAGTGGAGGAAGATGATGATCATGGTAATTCTTTGTCATTTGAAATTATCCATTTGCCTTATGCTGACCTTTCAAATTTTCTTTTTCATTGTAATGAATCTGGTCTGTTTACTGACATGAACAGACGATCTCGCAGAAATTGATGAAAGCAATATTATTGGTACGCGAACGCGTGGGAAGCAGATTGATTTTTCCAAGGCCCTGGTGGAAGAAGAAGGAGATGATGACGAGTGTGTAGTCACCTTTTTTTTTTAATTTCACACCCCCATCTATTCTTGGGATTATCCTTCCAACAATTGAAATATATTTCTCTTTTGTGTGTAGTGAAAATGATGCCGACGTGGTCATTGCTGATGATAGTAGAGACCTCGAGGAGGATAGCAGAGATTTGGATGATGATGATGATGAAGATAGTGAAGATGATGATGATGGAGTGGAAGATGTTGAAGAAAACTGAGGCAGGCTCTAACATATTTACAGTCCATCTCATATTATGGTGAATTTTGTATCTGGCAGAAGTGCTCGGTGATTGAATTTTATATATTAATTTTTTTTTTTTTTTTTTTTTTTTTGAGTTTTTGATCCAGTCATCCAAAACCTCTTTCGTTATGGAATTTTCTTAGCTTTTTATTAGAGAAAAATTAATTGCCGGGTATGTTAGTTGCGTTACTACAAAATTACAGGTATTCGATCCCTTTACTACAATACTTTTACCCCTGCGTGATCATATTTCAGTAAACTTTAACTGTTGAGAATATTCTGCCCCACAACCAGTCCCACCAAGATGTCTACTTGGTGATTGCCATGTCGCTCATCTAGTTGTTCAACAAATGCGAATCTAGAGATGTTCAATGCTTATAGATTGATTAATATGCAACGATGACACTTCGCAAACCTACCAATTTACAAGATTTCAAATCCATGGTATCCAATCTGTTTAGAGGTTTTCGCTTTCTACATTGAAAGTGTAAAAATAATTTCCCTTTGGGTTTATGTACAGCTAAACCGGAAAAGCTTGCGATTTTCTTGTCACTTATTCTCTGCCAAATGCGACCTAAGCTCTTGTTTTTGGCGGGGGATAGGAGACGACAAACCCGCAAACTTTTCAGGTTTCGCTGTATTATGTTGCATGCTTGGTTGCAATTAACTTTAATGAGTTTTAAATGAACAGCGCCACTGTGATCCAGGTTCAATTCGTTGTTGCCAGAGCTTCATTGTTCATCTTGCAAATGTTAGTGATCAAAAGAATTATTTGAAAAGCATCTGATTTTAACATGTTGTTATGATCGTCATTTTGCGAGATAAAATCTGGTCAAACGCAACAGGAAAGACAAAATGAAACGAAAATCCAGACTTTTCCAGTTTATTGCTCATTTTCCCATCTTACAAGCTTCTTCCTGTCATTCTCGTTCCTACCTCTTAGATATTTTACGACTCGGCTTTTCAATTTCCGTTTACCCCTATTCTTGGTAAAACCTTTTATCCAAGTATATCACCAGAAAAAAAAAACATGGGCACCTGATAGCTGGTGCCAATCCGTATCTTTGACTTAACTCAATTTCAGCTCAACTGTAATTCTTCTGGAAAGACTGCGCACTGAATAATGAGCCCACTAGCTCGCGCAATATCAAATCAAATTTACTCTTAAATCAAAACTGAATATAGGGATAGCCACCTGCTAGCAGGTGCCACTTAATTTTTTGCGGTGTATATCACAAGTAGTAGGTTCTTCCTGTCATTCAGCCTTTTAGCTTTTTTTTCAAATGAATCAGATAACTAGACCGTGATGACTTTGACCGTTAATGTCCCCCTTCATATTGAATCTGATTAAACATGCTTACGTGCGAAGTGTTCAGCATCTTGACTCTCTGAAGTCATCTACCTTTGTTGCAATAACTTGTCAATGACTATTTGTATATTTTTAGTTGCGTCATTTTGCTCTAAATGGCGACATTCAATTCACCCTATGCAGTTAATTTCAATTACTTACAACTTTTGCATAGAATATGTTGGAGCACGGTGTCAACCTGTAGAACACCGTAAAGAGCTGAAGAATAGGGGACACCGTGACGACTGTATATATACAGCCATATTGGCAACTCTTGGTGCAGCAAGCCAACAAAAGGGCGAGTTAGGCACAGCATTTTTGACTGACAGAGACTGACATATCTGACATTTATTACAGATCTGTCAGTGTTCAGCAACCAGTCTACAATCAATCCACACCACCATGCTGCCACCCGGTCTCTCTTACCCAGGTTTCCCTCCTCCCATCCAGCTCATCCATGAGGAAGGGGTTGATTTGATCAAAAGGATAGATGAGTAGATGAGGTGGATGGGAGGAGGGAAACCTGGGTAGGGGAGACCTGGTGGCAGCATGGTGGTGTTGATCAATTGTAGACTGGTTGCTGAACACTGACAGATCCGTAATAAATGTCAGATATGTCAGTCTCTGTCAGTCAAAAATGCTATGCCTAACTTGCCCTTTTGTTGGCTTGCTGCACCAAGAGTTGCCAATATGGCTGTACTTTTACACATAATTTAAGTAAATCCCATACATACATAATAGGGGGTATCAATGTTGACCGATCCGCAACTAAATTAATTGCGGATAAAAATCCTTATACCCCAATTATCTTCCGCAATTATTTTTGCTAATAATTGGGTTATTAAACACTTTATGTGTCAATGTTCACCTCTTATCCGACATTTTTCTACTCAATTTTTCATAACCACATCTTGGACAACTTTCTGTCATAACCACATGTTGCACAACTTTCTGCCATAACCACATCTTGCACTACTCTCTGGATATGCCTCATGGATGTGATGAGTTTGGGATCAGGAATTAGAAATGGAAATTGGGGTATAAGAGGCGGGATAATGCATTATCATGAATTCCTTATCCACTAGCCCCAGGGCTAGTGGATAAGAATCTTCCGCAATTAATAATGTCTGATCCCAGAAAAAAAAATTCCTGATCCCTAATTGCGGATCCCTGAACATTGATACCCCCACATTGTATATTCATCCCTCATTTCCCAGCCATCCAAAATAAAAATATCCATGTTATTTTGCATACAAAAATGAAACATCCACATCTGTTCTTCTCTTTGTGACACCCAATTAGGAAAGATTTATTAATATTAATATTATCATTATGTCACGCGCCACATGACACTTGAGGCAAAAGCAGCTCATTAAATCAATAATACCGAGGTCTAAATCCATATTCGAAGCACAGAAGCGATTCTACATAGCAACTGCAACTTTCCTTTGTGTACTCACTATTCAACCGCGCTAATCTAAAACTTTAAATCTAAATTAGTTGATCTCTCAATAGTGTGTTCAGTCTTTTCTTCGATAGGCAATGCACAGTGCAATGGCCAATGCAATATTAGGCTAAAGGTTTATTGTGTGTCTGTGGGTTATTAACAGGGGTAGTGAGCATGGATGGGATGGTTAGTGGAGGGTCAAGGGGTTAACGGATGTTAGTGAGGAGGGTCCAGGTGTAACAGGTGTTTTTTGGAGGTCTGTGGTGAGCGGAATGATGGATGGGCATGAGGTCAATGTGAGGAGGAGTAGTGGATATAAAAGGGATGTGATTTTGGTTTGACACTCTTTAGAATTAAATTATAAAACATATATATAGTTAATAGTGGTAAAGCTTCAGGTTAAATCATTATTATTGTACATTTCCTTATTTTCTCAGTAATCATTTCTAAAACTTAAATCTTTGATTATTGAGTTTCCAACCCTTTGTGAGATCCTAAGAATATTAATATTACCTTTAAATTATATTAAGATTCTTATCGAACATATCTCGAAGAAGAAGCTTTTCCTTCAACTCATCTTCAAATCACTTCCTTGAGTATTTCCTCTGTACTTCAAAGAAGTCTCAAAACTCCTTCCATGAAACCTCCTGACAAATTTGATGGAGAACACCCAGACAGATTGTGCCCCTTCTTGCAAACCTGCAAGCTCCTGCTCCATAACAACCCTCAAACCTTCAATAACAACCAATCAAAGGCTGTTTACGCTTCTTCATTCTTAGCTGGAAAAGAAGCCAGATGGTTTGAACCTTATCTTCTCATGCTCTCTTTGACAGAAACCCACTTACTTATCAATAATTGGGAGAAGTTTGAAGACCAACTTTTTACATTGTTTGGTGACCCTAATGAAACTGACAACGCAGAAATTGAACTTGATTTCCTCTGCATGAGTGATAATGGTAAAGCCTCTGAATATATCTCAAACTTCAGAGCGCTTCAAACTCGAGTAGGTTGGAATGATGCTGCCCTCAAGTATCATTTCAAAAAGGGACTTCCTTCGAGGATTCTGGATCAATTAAATCTTCATAGTCAGAAGATAACTACCTTAATGGATTTAATGGATTGAACCCTTGAACTCAACAGCGTTTACCAAGGACAACTACAACATTGTTGATACGCCAACAAATATCAGGGCCTAAATTTCAAAACAGGACCTTCTTCACACCCACGGCCAACTCAATCCAAACCCAATAAGGGAAAGGACAAACCTCAACCAAAAGGCTTGACCTCAGGCAATATCAGTAAGGTATTGAACCCAAAAGAAGAACTTAAAGAAGCTGAGAGGAGGAGACAAGCAGATAATGGGCTATGTATGTATTGTGGGGGTAAGAACAAGCTAGAAGATTGTGTGAAGTTGAAGGAAAGAGAAGGTACTAGTTCAAGGTCAAAAAACTAGTAGATAGTTTACCTGTGTGCAAAGCAAACTATCTTATCTCTCCCAGTGCACAGAACCTCCATGTCTTAAGGACTGGATTTGCCTTAAACCACTTGAGATTCATTCTTTTTAAGGAGGATATCCCCTTCAGTTGTCTTATAGACTCTGGAGCTTCAATTTCTTTTGTCAGTTTATCTTTTTCCGAGAAGTTAAAACTGACATTCTCAGATATCAACCAAACTCCAATTTATTGGGTCAAATCAGAGGAACCCAAATATTGGGTAAGTAAGAAAGTTTTATGGGTTTTCAACTTACCGAATTTTCACCCCTTTGAGTGGGAATTATCAGTCTTGGACACCCCAAGAATGGACAATACCATTCTTGGCCATGACTTTTTAACACATTGGAATCCTGAAATTGATTGGTCACGGGGATTGATCACCCCACATGCTAAGTATATTTCTGATTCTTCAATGCAGGTCAATAGGGAGTTAAAAAACCTGCCTGACAATGTCCGGCTAGAGGACAAATCTCTGCCAGATGACTTTCAAGCATCTGATCTTTCTCTAAATGAGCAATTGGATAACCCTTCTAGCTCGATCACTTCACTTGAAGAGGATTTAAATTGCCTCAAAGTAGTAGAATTATGCTCTCTCAATTCTGGTCTTCCCTCGACAGATTCTCTCTCAAAGATGAGGATGACCAAATCAACTTTGAAGCCATTAAATAAACTCTACCGGAAATCTATCATGATTTCCTTGATTTTTTCTCAATCCACAAGGCGAATAAGTTACCACCTCATCAACCCTACGACCATCAAATAGAGTTAATAGGTCCAGTACCTCCGGCAGGTCCTTTCTATTCATTTTCAAAGGACAAATCTCAAGTTCTACGAGACTACATTGCAGAGAATGTAGCCAAAGGTTTCATCAGAGCCAGTAAATCTCCAACCGGCTCCCCTATTCTTTTTGTAAAGAAAAAGGATGGTAGCCTTAGGTTGTGTGTTGACTATAGAAAGCTCAACACTGTCACTAAGAAGAATGCATATCCTGTTCCCCCTATGTCATTGCTTCTTACCATTTTTAATGGTGCTAATTTATTTTCTAAAATTGATCTTAGAGGCAATTATAATCTTATTTGCATTGCAGAAGGTCATGAACCACTGACTGCAATGCGCACTAGATTTGGAAGTTTTGAATATTTAGTCATGCATTTTGGGTTGTGTAATGCACCATCTAATTTTCAAAATTTTGTTAATGACATCTTTCAAGATTTTGTCAAAAAATTTGTTGTTGTCTATTTAGACAATATTTTAACTTTCTCAAAGACACTTGATGAACATATTCATCATGTTCGAAAGGTTCTAAATTGCCTTCAAGATCATGGTCTCTATGCCAAGCACAATAAATGCGAATTCCATCTTAAATCTATTAATTTTTTGGGGTTTACATTGTCCACTGATGGTTTAGTCATAATTGACAAAAAGGTCCAAAAAGTCCTGGAATGGCCTGAGCCAAAAAACCGTTAAATCCCTCCAAGGATTTTTGGTTTTTGCCAATTTCTATAGAACATTTATCAAATATTACTCTAAAACTATTTCCAATCTTACTTCTCTTCTTAGAAAAGATATTCCTTTTGTTTTTACTTCTACAACACAAAAGGAATTCGAAGCATTGAAGACTGCGTTCACCACAGCTCAAATTCTTTGTCATTTTGATCCTTCTGCTTCGACAATAGTCGAGACAGACACTAGCAATTATTCTATTGCAGGGGTCATCTCTCAATTTAATCCTGAAACAAAATTGTTTCATCCTGTTGCTTTTGAGTCCCATAAACTCATTGCAGCAGAATTAAATTATGAAATTCATGACAAAGAGCTTTTAGCTATCATTCATTGTCTTAAAAAATGGTGCTCTTTTCTTCTCAGCCTAGATAGTCTTTTTCAGTTCCTGACTGACCATAATGCTTTGAAATACTTTATGTCTTCCAAAGTGTTAACCAGGCCTCAGGCCATGTGGGCTGAATTTCTGTCTGAATTTCCTTTCTCTATTTCCTATTGCCCAGGTAAGAACTGTATTGTCCCAGATATCCTGTCACGTCAGGACAACATTTACCCACAGCGGGGGGATGCATTTGCTGACAAGAACACAGCAAATGTGAAATCAATCTTCAAAGAATCAATGTTAAAAACTCATCAACTTAATTTGATGACAATTCAATCCTTTCAAAATCCACTATCCAACATCATCAAAGCTCAGTCAAAGGAAAATTATTGTTTAGGGTTAAAAGACAAAATACTCTCAAAGAAAGGGGCCAAAAGATTTAGTATTGAATAAGGTCTATTAGTCTTTGAAGTTAGAGTAGTCATACCCAACAACAATGAAATAAAATTATGGATTTTCAATAGTTGAAATGATTCTCAATTAGCTGGTCATTTTGGTGTTGATAAAACCTACCAGTTAATAGCGAGGGATTTCTTCTGGCCAGGAATGACCAGAGAGATCAAGGCCTATATAAGATCTTGTTACAAATGTAATAGGAATAAGGCTCCCCATCACCGGAAGCATGGGTTGCTTCAACCACTTCCTATTCCCTCTAAACCTTGGGAATCTTTATCAATGGATTTTATTTCTCAACCTCCTCTTTCTAATAATTTTAATGCTATATTAGTAATAGTAGATAGATTTTCAAAAATGTCTATTTTAATAAAAACCACTACTACTGCTACAGCAGAAGATTTGTCAAAATTGTTTCTAGAACACGTATTTTCCAAACATGGCTTACCTAATGATATTATTTCAGATAGAGGCTCATTGTTTGTATCCACATTCTGGACTCAATTGTGTTGATAACTCAATATCACAAGGAATCTCTCCACGGCCTATCATCATGAAACCAATGGGCAAACGGAAAGGGTCAATCAAATCCTTGAGCAATACCTCTGAATGTATGTAAGTTACCAACAAGAAAATTGGACCACATGGTTACCATTGGCCGAATTTGCTTAAAATAACTTGACTCATTCTTCAACACAACAATCTCCTTTTGAAACTGTTTATGGAAGACATCCTCAATTCAACTCAATCCATGTAGGAACTAGTCATCCTGCAGAACATTATCTTTGAACCATATCACGACTCCAAGAAGAACTTAAATCAAACTTGGAATTAGAAATTCAAAGTTACAAGGAACAGGCCAACAAACATTGACAATCTGCTCCTTCCTTTAAACCAGGCGAAAAAGTATGGCTCAACGCACAAAACATTCAAACGACTCGACCATCTAAGAAACTGGCCAAAAAGCACTTGGGACCATTCAAAATCAACTCCAAAGTCTCTAAAACTGCATTTTGACTCAAGTTACCTCCTAATTGGCAGGCTATTCACCCTGTTTTCAATGTATCTCTTCTGGAACTGGCTTGATAAACATACCCAGGCAGGAACCAACCTCCTCTGGAACCGGTAGAAGTAGAAGACCATCTAGAGTGGGAAGTAAACCATATCCTTGATTCAAGAATGCCAAGGGGAAAATTAAATACCTTGTGGAATGGGAAGGCTTCCTTGATGACTCAGACAAAACATCCTGGGAAACAGCCATCAATGTTTCTAACACCCCTGAACTCCTAAAATCTTTTCATCTTAAATATCCTTTAAAACCAAAACCTTAAAACTCTCTTTTATTTTTTCTTTTTCTTTTTCTTCTCTTTTCTTCTCTTTTCTTAAAATTCTAAAACTTTTTCTCTTCTAAAATCCTTACTCTGTTTTCTTTTTTCTTCTTCTCTTTCAAAATTTTTTTTTTTCAACCTTCTTTAAAAATAAATAAAACAAAATAAAATTAAAGATAAATTAAAATTAAAAGAATAAAATAAAAAAACAAAGACTTAAACAATTCATTAAAATAAAATCTTAAAAATCAATAATTCCTTTAAATTTTCTTTCTTTTCTTCTTTTAAAACTAGAATTTTTACTTCCATATTTCTTTTTCTTTGAACTATCAAAATTATTCACAAACTCAATATGACAAACTTTCTCAAACTTCACTTCCACCTTTAAATCTCTCTTTTAAAATTCTTCGAACAAATTACTCTTTTCTTTCAAATTCTTTTTTTCAAAACTATTTTTTTTCCTTTATCTTCAAATAACCGAAATTCCTCAAAACTTCAAAAATAACCTCAAATAAATTTTCACATATAACATTTTTCCTTTTTCCTTTTTTCTCATTAAAATTTCATTTAAAAACATAAAACCAAAATTTTCAATCAACTATTTTTTTTACTTACAAAAATTTCCTCAGTTAAATATTTTTTCTTTTCTTCTTTCAAAATTTAAAAAAAAACTTTATTCAAATATTTTTCTTCTTTCTTTTTTTCTTCCCCTTTCAAAATCTTATAAAACATATAATAAAATTTCAATTAAAACAACAAAACCAATAGAATAAATAAATACACAATTTACATTTGCTTTCTACTTTTTTTCCTTCCCTCTTTTCTTTTTTCTCTACCCATTTCAAATCTTCTCCTGCATTTTCTCCCGAACCAATTTCTTCATTTTCTCCAACACCACCCTTATTTCCTTTCTGCATTTTTCAAATACCTCCTCCTCTCCTACCGGTACCACCTCTCCAATTTCAAGTAACTCTTCTGCCACATTGAAGGAGGCAGAATCAACAATCTTGTCAATCTCGTCACTTAAGTTTTTGACGAATCAAACTTTTCGACCCTGCCAAGGCTTCTTTGACCACACCTGGTCAAGGGTTTCCTCATCCTCCTCCTTCAAATCAACTGCCGGTTGACTGGCCTCAACTGGCAGTGATGGAATAGCTTCCACAATTGGAGCTTCTTTGATGACATCTGTATTCTAAAATTATAACATATATTCATCAGTGTAAACTAAAAAACTTGAAACAAGTAAAGGGTAAAACTCACCTCAAAAACAGGATCAGGTTCTAAAAACAGCTTCGGAGTGACCTCTATTGTCACTCCCTTCTCTTCCTCATCATCATCCTCAATGATCATCCGTTGTTTTTTTGGAGGACAGTTCAAGATGTTAACCTCATCCTCTTCAACTAATTTATCCACCTCTTCTTCCACCCCTTGTTTTTGACCTGTGGCCTGGGCTACCCAAGTCACCACGGTATCTTAGACCTCGTTCTCCTCTTCTTCCACCGATCAATCATCCCTGACCGATACATCCCAAATATCTTTGACCACCTCTTTGGTCTTAGGGATCACCCAGTACTTAGTCCCTGTAAACCTCCTCTCTATATCCCCGTTTTTTGTAAGGGCATCACAGGTCACCCTTCTCCAGAAACAAAATTTGCATTTCCAGCAAGGTCCTTGTGTGGCTGTGCTTTTGACGCAGAAATACTCCATCGATGCACAAGCCATGCAAGTGTGGGTATATTTGCAAGTAATAATACCGCCATCAGCTTTGGGGTGTGGAGGCGTGGGAATGGGAGTGGGGAAGTTAGACATAATAAAAAATTTTAAAGAAGAAGTAAAGGAAAATTATAGTGTGGGAAGAATGTGTTCTCATGCTCAATGGAGCTCGCGTCTTATACCTGGGCATCTGTCATGCGCCACCTGACACTTGATGCAAAAGCAGCTCATTAAATCAATAATAACAAGGTCTAAATCCATATTTGAAGCGCAGAAGAGATTCTACATAGAAACTGCAACTTTCCTTTGTGTACTCACTATTCAACCGTGCTAATCTAAAACTTTAAATCTAAATTAGTTAATCTCTCAATAGTGTGTTCAGTCATTTCTTCAATAGGCAACGCACAGCGCAACGGCCAATGCAATATTTGGCTAAAGGTTTATTGTGTGTCTGTGGGTTATTAACAGGGGTAATGAGCATGGATGGGATGGTTAGTGGAGGGTCAAGGGGTTAACAGATGTTAGTGAGGAGGGTCCAGGTGTAACGGGTGTTTTTTGGAGGTCTGTGGTGAGTGGAATGATGGATGGGAATGAGGTCAATGCAAGGAGGAGTAGTGGATATAAAAGGGATGGGATTTTGGTTTGACATTCTTTAGAATTAAATTATAAAACATATATATAGTTAATAGTGGTAAAGCTTCAGGTTAAATCATTATTATTTTACATTTCCTTATTTTCTCAGTAATCATTTCTAAAACTTAAATCTTTGATTATTGAGTTTCCAACCCTTTGTGAGATCCTAAGAATATTAATATTACCTTTAAATTATATTAAGATTCTTATTGAATGTATCTCGAAGAAGAAGCTTTTCCTTCGACTCATCTTTGAATCACTTCCTCAAGTATTTCCTCTGTACTTTGAAGAAGTCTCTAAACTCCTTCCTTCATCTCACTTTCCAGGAACACCTTCTAACTTGTGTGTAGGTCATCCGGTGACACATTATTATTATTGTTAGGGGGTATGAATTTTATGAGATCCACAATTAGGAGGGATCAGAATTTTATTTTCATGGATCTAACATTATTAGTGGTGGAAGATTCTTGTCAATTAGCCCAAGGGCTAATGGATAAGGAATGCACAATAATAAATTATCCCACCTCTTATATCCTAATTTCCATTCCTAATTCCTGATCCCAAACTCATCACATCCATGATTGATTTTACAGCAAGTCACATGAAATATAATTTCAGATGCCATCCTTATGTCACTCATCACTCTAGGCCACTTAATTTTTATGGCAAAAACTTAAGATTCTTTTTCTATCTACAAAAACCCCTTCTCATTTGGTGGAAATTTTTAAATTCCCCCATCAACTAAACCTTCAACCAACAACAATGAAGTACCTCTCTACTAGGCAGCAACTTGTGTCAACTATGAATGTTATCACTTTAGCTTTATTTTCTGACTCTGATTTGGAAAACACTTTGGATTAATTATCTTTTCATTCCAAAAAGTGTTACATCAATCAAAGGGGCCCAAATCTTGTTCATGATCCCAGATACTGTCTCCACTTAACTCTCAAAATCCCCCCTTTAAACTTCACACAACTATTTAAAACTTCTCTCAACTCCTTCATCAAACTTCATCAACTCTTCTCTGATCACACTATCCTTCCTTAAAAATTCTTATAATAAACAGTAGGATCCTAACATTCAACTTACTGTTTCAGTATGTTGCTTTAGATCAAATGGAAATAGTGCTGCTATAAGATGTTTAAAAAATTACTTTACCATAGTATTTTTTACTGTGGTATCATACACAAAGAACTTTACAATTTCCATCCTTTCCCTCAAGTCTCAAAAAATTGCTTGGACAACTACACAACAGCAACTTGAATCCTCTCAAGTAATGTAAGATGAAGGTTTCACTGGCTGTTTTGGTTTTGTTGATGGTACAACTATACCATTGAGTCACAAGCCTGCTCATGATGGAAAACATTATTTTGATTAGAAGAAAAGGTTTTATCAAGTTGTTCTACAGTTTTTTATGATCCATAAACTAACTTTTTATCTTGTATTAAGATACTCTATTGCCATTCAACCTGTGTGTGATTTCAATAAAATTTTTATTGACTTTCACAGTGGCTGCTCTGGCTCATGTCATGACTCTTCCATGTTCCAAAGAATAAGGATTTTCAACATCCTGACTCATACTTTAATGAAACCAGGTAACTCCTTTCAGACTCAGAATAAGCAAGTGGAAAGTACATTATACCTACTTTCTGGGGTTTAACTTTATAAAATGACCCAAGAACAACCTTTAATTATCACATCACACAATCAAGAGTATGAATTGAACATGCTATTAGAATTTTAAAGTGAAGATTTTCTAGTCTCTGTGAGAATAGAATCCAATTTCAAAAAAAAATTGGACATCAAAACAGCAAATCATTGGATAATAACTTGCATAATAATCCATAATATCCTTGCTGATTTGAAGGATGAGTGGTATGATATTTATATAGAAGAGGATCCTGAACCCACACCATCTCCCCCCTAGATTTACAAATGTTTCTTTCCACTGGGATATTCTCAATCATTATGCCAATAAAACTCTAACATTTCTCAACACAACCCTTTTGATATTTTTAGTCCTCCCCAAATGAGCAGGTTGCATATTTTATTCATTTAGAATGGTTATTTTTTTTGCATGTTGACTTTGATTTTTAATTTGCTGTTAAATTGTTTTTTTTTCAAATCTCTTTTTTTTACTTCATTAACTCAACTACACATATTTTCTGAAATTGAATAATTTTCCAGTCATTCATTTTTTCTTTCATCACTCATATCCATTTCTTCCTCTCCTCTTGCATGCCTCAGATAATTTGAAGTCAATTTTTTTCTCAACTCATCTCGCCAGAAAAAAAACATGGGCACCTGATAGCAGGTTCCAATCTATATCTCTGACTTAACTGAATTTCAACTCAGCTGTAATTCTTCTGGAAAGACTGAACACTGAAAAATGAGAACACTAGCTCATGCAAAATCAAATCAAATTTACTCTTAAATCAAAACTGAATATAGGGATAGGCACCTGCTAGCAGGTGCCACTTGATTTTTTGCAGTTTCTCTCCTGATAAGTCATTTTCTCATTTTTTACTTATATGTTGGCTAATTATATTTTTTTCTGTTTTTTGGTAAGTGGTTTTCATGTTAATTTTCTTGGTAAAATTAACTATTTTTTTCTCTCCCTCTTTTCTCTTTTCTCTTTTCTCTTTTCTCTCTTCTTTCTTCTCTCCATCATCCAACTCATTATTTACCTTAGCCTGGTCATTTCCCCCCTCTTTGGTGATATGAAATCCCCCTTTCCCTCCTCTTTGGTGTCTTTACCCCCCACCCCTTCTAGCTCCTCAAAACAACAGTGAGCTAGTTTCCCTGACTGGATAGGTTTACTTTAACCCCTTTACCTCCCCATCTCCTTCTGGCTCTTGAGAAGACATCCAGGAAGCTATTATGCCCAGCTGGAATTAAAAAAACCTCCAAAATTATATTGGAAATTTACAGTTAACAAAAAAAAGAGCATTATAATTCAACTCCCTGTCATTGAGATATAATTAGGAATACTAATACAAATTTCTGGGAAAAAAGTCTCAACTATCTCATTTATACCAAAATGAGGAGAAACATAATGAACAACATTCAGACCAAATTCAATTCAAATCAGATCCATTTCATGCAGTAATCAGTTCTAGTAAATATATGGATATCAATGTGCTTATTCACTGAAGGGCTTACTAATTACTTTTTTTTGTAACAGAATTTTTCCTCTCCTGAAAGTACCTACTTTAGTACAAAGAAAATGAGCCTATATGACCACCCATCTATGGAGGCCTCTCATACCTGCAAGCACAAAAAGATCAACAATTTTTAAGCCTTGATTCCAAGCCCCACACTTCTCCAACTTATTCCAGGAAGCTTCATGACTAACCAGCCAAATAAAACCTCTTAAACAAATTCCATCCAGAAAATCTGGCTGGCTGGTTAGCAAATACCAGAATATACAACTATCTTCCCATATATTTGATAATTTACCACCACACCCCTTTTAAAAATAAAATAAGTGAACATATGTATTCTGCCCCCCCAATCCTACCACCCCAATTCCCAATTGCTAAAAAAATCAACCAGTCAGCTATTGGTTGATTAGTTATTTTTTTTATTTTTATTTTTATTTTTATTTTTATTTTTATTTTTATTTTTATATTTATTTTTATTTTTATTTTTATTTTTATTTTTATTTTTATTTTTATTTTTATTTTTATTTTTATTTTTATTTTTATTTTTATTTTTATTTTTATTTTTATTTTTATTTTTATTTTTATTTTTATTTTTATTTTTATTTTTATTTTTATTTTTATTTTTATTTTTATTTTTATTTTTATTTTTATTTTTATTTTTATTTTTATTTTTATTTTTATTTTTATTTTTATTTTTATTTTTATTTTTATTTTTATTTTTATTTTTATTTTTATTTTTATTTTTATTTTTATTTTTATTTTTATTTTTATTTTTATTTTTATTTTTATTTTTATTTTTATTTTTATTTTTATTTTTATTTTTATTTTTATTTTTATTTTTATTTTTATTTTTATTTTTATTTTTATTTTTATTTTTATTTTTATTTTTATTTTTATTTTTATTTTTATTTTTATTTTTATTTTTATTTTTATTTTTATTTTTATTTTTATTTTTATTTTTATTTTTATTTTTATTTTTATTTTTATTTTTATTTTTATTTTTATTTTTATTTTTATTTTTATTTTTATTTTTATTTTTATTTTTATTTTTATTTTTATTTTTATTTTTATTTTTATTTTTATTTTTATTTTTATTTTTATTTTTATTTTTATTTTTATTTTTATTTTTATTTTTATTTTTATTTTTATTTTTATTTTTATTTTTATTTTTATTTTTATTTTTATTTTTATTTTTATTTTTATTTTTATTTTTATTTTTATTTTTATTTTTATTTTTATTTTTATTTTTATTTTTATTTTTATTTTTATTTTTATTTTTATTTTTATTTTATTTTTATTTTTATTTTTATTTTTATTTTTATTTTTATTTTTATTTTTATTTTTATTTTTATTTTTATTTTTATTTTTATTTTTATTTTTATTTTTATTTTTATTTTTATTTTTATTTTTATTTTTATTTTTATTTTTATTTTTATTTTTATTTTTATTTTTATTTTTATTTTTATTTTTATTTTTATTTTTATTTTTATTTTTATTTTTATTTTTATTTTTATTTATTTTTTTTTATTTTTATTTTTATTTTTATTTTTATTTTTATTTTTATTTTTATTTTTATTTTTATTTTTATTTTTATTTTTATTTTTATTTTTATTTTTATTTTTATTTTTATTTTTATTTTTATTTTTATTTTTATTTTTATTTTTATTTTTATTTTTATTTTTATTTTTTTAGAATTTTAGATCAAAAATCCACACTTTCAATTGAAGTTAGGAACAACTTTTTGGCGGCAAATTTAAAGCTCTTTTATTTTAAATAATGTAAGTATTTTTTAATGATTAAACATTTTTTTTGTGTTTTTTTTTGACCAGTATAAAAATTTCAGAAAAAAATGTCAGTTTCTTCTGATTCAAGCCTTACAACTCTATCTTAATCATAATCCTCATTATCATCTTCTTCAATATCTACATCATTTCAATCTTCATCAAAACTTCAAAAAAAATATGATAAATCTTATCAGAATAAAAGAAATTCAAAAAAATAAAATTCACTTGGATAGTTTATTTGGCCACATATCAAAAATCAAGTATTATAAAGCTAAAGTTGACAAAAAATTTAATATCCCAAGAAGTTACCTGAAGATGTTGAATATCAAACTTAATCAGGAGGTAATGATGTTAAGGCAGTAATCAGAATTTATTTTATGCCTCAATTTATTTATGAAAATAATTATTTTGGAGGTTTATGTCAGGCTGAGGTCAAGTACAGAGACGTGAGCTAGCTTGAATGGTAAGTTGTCTAGAAGATTTTAATGGTCCTATATGAATACTTTAGTACAAATCCAATAAGTATTAAAATATAACTCAATATAAGGGTCTCAGTAATTTTAATCTCACTAATTATATATAGCTTACAATCTTATAGTTGGTAATTAAATAGATTTAATAATTTCAGATAATATTCAAAGACTTTTATAAGTACTATTGATATCTATTGTAATTGTTTTAGTTATATGTTTTAATTGTAATGATAAAGAATGTAGAAAACAAGACCAAAAATCCCCTCCTTTTATACACGATAACTTCCCCAATGACCCCCTTGATTTACCATCTCTATACACAGTTAATAACGCCTCATTCCAGCTAGTAGACATTCCCAAAAAAATAATGATATACCAGTAACATAATTAGAATGATATCACCTGCCAAAATCCTGTAGTAATAGGGATAATCCATCAAAAATCAAGAATAAGCAAAAAAGAGAGTATATGTGTGTTATACATTAAAATAAAAGACTAAAAAGGGAAAATTTAAAATAATTATTACTAAATAAAAAGGGGGATTAACAGTAGAAATTTTGGGGCCAATCATGACATTATACTATGTGAAATCCCCATTCAAAAATAACCAAAATTGACTGAGAAACCACTTAAAAACCCAAAAAAGGGCATGAGATGTGGGGTAACTACATGCAGTCCTTGGAAGGCGCTTTCACAGGTAAATCCTTTACTAATTTAGGACAATTTAAGTTTGGTAGTGAATTAAAGCGCCAATATTGAGGTTATTAATGAAATTAGTGCATATAACAAGGGTCAATGCATTTGTAATTATGCTAGGACACTAAATAGGGGGTATCAAAGTTAGAATTTTGTAATTATTTTTAAGGTATTTAGCAACACAAAAATAAATTTAGAGAGTTGAAATTATTTCTTAGTAAAAAGGTGTTTTTGGAGCACAATATGCCATATATGGAAAACTAATCATGGTTGATTTGGTGGAAAAAAGAGGTATTTTAAAATGGAAGATTTCTAACTTTGATACCCCCTAATAAGCGACTGTTGCCTATTTTAGCGTGTTTCCCCAAAGTGGACATAGAATGTGGGGTAATTATAGTGTGAAAAGCTAACTTTGCTAAAAATGAAGCTATTCACACAGGAAAAATGCAGGCAGTATGTGGCTAGTACACAGAAGCCATTTCTGGCATAAAAAACACCAAATTTGAAAAGTGTTATTTTTATGTATTTGAGTAGCCAAATAAATAGCTCTAATTAAGAAAAATTTATCTGTCAAAGTGATTTTTTAATATTATTAAATTTATAGCGCATATAGTCAACTTTTAAGTGATTTAAAGCACATTTCTTGTTTTTCACATAAAATCATGAAAACAACAACTTTAAGTCTATTTAAAAATTATGTAGCCTTATATTTTAGGTTCTTAAGGTAGCCATAACATATTCCAACTTAATATTAAGTAAATAAGACTTATAAAATGTGGATATATGCATGTATATAAGGTGTTTTAATGGCATATTTTGTATTTTATTAAAAATTTACTTATGTATACTATTTGTGTACTCTAATTTATTGCTCCCATGTATAGTCCATTTGTTTAAAATAACTTATAAGTACTTTTTACTCAGTCCTAGGGATATCCAGGCTTACAGTTTAAAAGATGAATCTTTTAATCAAATATCCAATCTCATTACAACACTATATCAAATATCTTTGTTTCAGTTACCAATTAAAAATAAGAATATATTGGGTGGTATCATGGTTGGCTTTAGATAAAAGCCAGGTTTTACTAAAGGATATTCTCTTGGTAAGTCTATTATTGCTTTTAATGAATAAATAGTTACTCATTTAATTCTATAGGCATCTATTATTTACTCAAAAATATATTTAAAGCTGAAAAAGATAATAATTTTTGAAAATGGGACACCTTACCTTCTTTTAATTATTTTCTTTCTCTTTTTCTTAAAAAATTTGCAATGAAGACTTTGAAAATAATCATGAACCTGCTACTAGAGTTGGGATTCCAAATGGGTGTGATTCAGAGTGGGATGAAATCAGCAAAAAATATCTATTATTTTCAAATTTTATAATCACTCATTATGGATTTCATAACAAGATTAATACCTATTTGAATGATGCAAATTACTTTAATTTGGGGAAATTCTCTTATATTGATCCTTTTACTGGATAACCTATACAATCAACAGCCTAAATCAAAAGACATGGTTTATATTTTCCAGATCATAAGTGTATAATCAATTTCAGTTTAGGAAATATAATCATTGAATCAGTTTAAAACTCTTCTCAAAATAATCACCAAACAAAGAAAGCTCCTTCAGGTTTAAAATATTGTCAAAACTTTACACATTTTGGCTTCTCTTTCCATATAAGTCAAAAGCTAATTCATAGGATACAAAAGGTAAAAAATAAAGGCAAAGGTAATAAATTTAATAAAAATTTAGGTAGATAAAAAAATTATAAGATTTGTAGAGCTACCAAATATTTATTATTCTTTCATAAATTTTTAATAAATAGATCTGATATTTCAATTTAATAAAGTAGAGTAATGGGTCAAAGACCTTTGTGATACATAAATGGTAATTATGAAAACATTAATTTGTTTCATGGGTTCCTCTGGCCTACACCTGTGGAGAGTTACAAACTTAGTTTCTAGACTTGATCTAAATTTTGGCTTGAGGAATTTTCATTACTTTAAGACTAGTATATTTGACATATTTTATTTATTTATTTATGTTAAAATATTAAAATTTAGTGACATGAATCAATAAAATGCAGAGGTTATTCCTAAATTTTCAAATCTGACACCTGAAATTGATGACTTATAATTTTTTTGGCTGATACCCACCCCTTTCTTCAATAAAATGAAAAAGGTGGGTTTTTCCAAATTTAAAAAACAGATTTAGAATTTTGTTGAATTAGCTGTATTAGGAAAAGAAAATTTACTGACTTCTGTTTTAAAGTTGAAAAATTTGATTTGAAAACCTAAAGAAGTAAAAAATAGTGCATCAAATTTTGCCATTGGGAACATTTAAATGAATTTATTATGTATCTTGATATTTTATTCAACTAATGATGGATAGAGTAGTTAAATATGAAAAAAATTATAAAAAACTTCCATGTACATAAAAATCAGAACAATCAAAATGGGAAAGAAAACAAAAAACTAGTAATTAATCAAACATTTTCATTAAGAATTAAAATCTTTCAATAGATTTATTAGCTTTAAAACATTCTATCATGAAAAATTTCTTTTTGGAATCATCTTCAAGTTGATACTTGAGCTTCATATTATCCAGTAGGCAATTTTACTTGAGCACTTTCTCCTCATTCTTTGATTTTTCAATACTTAGACACTATGAAATATAGGGGGTGGACTTGCTAGCAAGTCCTCAACCTGAACTTAGATGGAACTCAGACTGAACTCATACTGAACCCATACTGAACCCATACTGAACTCTACTTTAAAACCCACCTAAAACTGTTCTACTGAGTGGTGTTAATCCCTGATTCTATGGTTCCTTTATCAATAGCTTAATGTGTGTTCAATCTGTGGTGAGTTTGGGTCCAAGGTTGTGGACTTGCTAGCAAGTCTGCCCCCCATATTGTGTGGTGAGAGTTAGCTCAAATTTTTTCTCCAAGTCTAGTTCCCTATCATCCCTCTGTGAAAAGAGCTTACATTTCCTCTCCTACCAGTCTTGTTCCCTATCATCCCTCCATAAAGAGAGGTCAAATTATTGCTTTTTAAAGGTAAGAGTCTCCTGTGAAACTTTGACTTTACCTATAGTGTAAATAAATATTAATAAAAAATAAAACAAAAGTAGACTAAATTATTTAGAGGTATCCTATCACTTACCAGAATCATGTTCTGCTATAAAATCTTTGATAGAAAAAATAGGGGATTGAGAAGAACTACCTCTTTTTTATTTTCTTTTACTGCAGAAATTTAGAGTAGTTAAATGACTTTTATTTTTGTTGGAGGAATTTTAGTATATTATTTTCATCCTCATCATAATTTTTGATAGCTTCAGAGTTGCTTGATTATGGCTCCTGGGTTTTTTCATTGGCATTTTTAGAAATCAAGAAAAGAGAAGTAAATAAAACATAAATTAATAAACTAGATACAAGAAAAAAACTCACTGGAGTTAGATTGGGTTGGTTTATATCACCATAAGGATCTATAGAAAAGATATCTTAATTGGTTAAAGTAAAAAGAGGGGAGGCTTGAGTGGAGAAAGAAGATTCAAAATAATTTCTATCAATATCATGATTGGAGATAGCATCTTCTCCATCCAAAATTTTTTCAGCATTAAAATTGGCTTTCTATCCAAATATAGAATACATCTATTTATAGTAAGGAGATAAATAATCAAGTTTATCATCTATAGATTTAATGTACCTACTGATGTAAATTTCAGTAATACCAAAACCAGTTGAAGATGAAAGAGTCTTAGCCTTCTCTTATTTGGCTCAATAGTGCTTTAAGTGTTCAGAAATCTGTTTTGAAAAAATATCAATCCTTCCCTTTGTCTTATTTCTAAATTTTTTAGCCATTAGAAGATAGGAATTGACTTTTGATGTGGGGGACATCCTACTTTAGTTGCATTCTCAATACCAAAACAAGAATCATAATTTGTTTTAGTTTTTAGCCAGTTCATAAGTATGAGGTAATCATCATTTTTTAGCTGACATGTCTTTAATTTCTTATCTGATCAGGGAAAGATGGAGTAGCTAGATTTAAAGAACAAGTGGGAGAAGGCTGCCTTTGAGAAGATATGTGACACCAAGACATGTTAAGATATTTTATGAAGATCAGGAGCAGAAATGAGCAGATGAAATGGGGAAAATCTGAATGGATGGGAGTTTTCAGCAAGGGAGGGAGGCTGGAACATCAAGAAAGTTGTACAAGATGTGGTTATGAAAAATTAAGGATAAAAATGTCAGATAAGAGGCAAAAATTAACATGCAAAATGTCTAGTAACCCAATTATTTTCAAAAATGATTGTGGAAGATAAATGCCATATGAGGATTTTCATTCACAATTAATTTAATTTTGAATCTGCTAATGTTGATACACCCTACTGTAATTAATATTATTATTAGGGGGTATTAATTTTAAGCTATCCAAAATTAGGGATCAGGAATTCTTTTGCCTGGATCTGAAATTATTAGTAGTGGAAGATTTTATTCTATTAGATCAAGGGCTAGTGGATAAGGAATGAAAAATAATACATTATCTTACATCTTACACCCTAATTTCTATTCCTTATTCCTGATCCCAAACTCATCACATCCATGATTGATTTGTCAGAAAGTCACATGAAATATTATTTCAGATACTATTATTATGTCTCTCTTCACTTTAGGCTATTTAATTTTGGTGCCAAAAACTTAACATTTGTTTATATTTAAAGACCCCACCTGTCACGCCCAAGTCACTGTAAGAGATAGATTAAATATTATCAGTAGTACTAAGGCCAGATTAAGATTAAATTGAGTAAAGATATAGTAAAATATTAATAGATCCCACTTATATAAAGCTTTGATTATATGCTGTAGATCAGTTACAATTTCTATAGTACTTTAAATTAATCAATATAATGTTATAACAATAAATAAATATACTCTAATAATTCCCAGAGTGTTTATATATAATAGGGAGTATCAAAGTTAGAAATATGTAATTATTTAAATGTATTTCACAACACAAAAAGAGAGCCACAAAATTGAAATTAATCCTTAGTAAACAGGTGTTTTGGGGGCACAATATGGCATATTTTAAAAAATAATTATGGTTGATTTGGTTGAAAAAAGAGGTATTGTAAAATGGAAGATTTCTAACTTTGATACCCTCTAATATAAACCAGGTACCAATATTAGAATATTTAATTATCTTACCAGGACCAGTAAGCTGTCAATGGTATAATATTTTATATTTTTCTTATTCTTCTGAAATACTCAATTAAGCAACTCTTAAAAGGTACCAGGAGTAAGATATTTAACTATATTATAAAAGTAACAGAGATTATCTATTTAAGATACAATATCAAGTAATATAGTCTTTAATATCAATTGATAAGGGGAATAATAATTAAACAGTATTTTCTATGCAGTGTCTCACTCAATATAGCAGGGAAGCTATAATAATTATTGTAAAATGTCTTTTTAAGGGACTACAGTAGTAGAAACTCAAAATAGTGTTATATAAATTGTTGTGTGCAATATAGATGTTGATTTCTAAGGGAAATTACTTTTTTATATTTTATTTTATTTACCTCCATTTACATATTCTCTCCCTTTGTACTTTATTTTTTCTATTCTGTACTCTTCTTTCATGCCCTTGACCCTGTTTATACTCATTTTCCCTTTATCATCCTATACTTATCCCATCTCTTGTTTCTACTGTTTTTTATATGTTTATTCTTCTGTTCCTATCTATGCAGCCATTTCATTTCTTTAATCAATTTCTTCTTTCTTATCTCTATTATATTCTCAGCTGTGTATTTATTTATATCACTCCTTTTCCCTTTGTTCTCTCTTATCTTCTATTCTATTATAAGTTGAGAATTCATTTTTAACCCATACTCTTCCATTTCTCTCTTGTTATTCAGTTTTTTATCTTTTCAGCTGAAACCTCCTGCTCATTTGGTTGAAAATTTCCACTTCCCTCATCACCTAAACCTTCTACCAACAACAATAATGCAACTCTCAACTAGGCAGCAACTTGAGTCAACTATAAATGCTAAAAATTTAACTTTAGTTTCTGACTCCTATTCTGACTCTGATTTGGAAAAAACTTTAGCTTACATGTATTTTCTTTCCAAAAAGTTTCACATCAACCAATGGGGGCCAAATCTTCTTCATGATCCCAGATATGAACTCCACTCAATTCCCAAAACTCCTCTATTAAACTTCACCCCAATATTTCAAACTTCTCATTTTTTCTTCCTAAAACCTTATTGACTCATCCCTGAACAGCCTATCTCTCATAAAAATTATTTTAATAAACAGCTTGATCCTGAAATTCAACTTTCTGTTGCACTATGTAACTTTGGATCAAATGGAAATGGTACTACTTTAATATTTTAAAAATATTTCTTTACCAGAGGATATGGTACTGTGAAATTATAAACAAAAAACTGAAATATTTACCTGAAGTCTCAAATACTTGCATGGCCAATTTTTCATTGCTGTGTAGGTTTTTTTGATATTACAACTATACTGTTGAGTCAAAAAACTGCTCATGATGGAAACCATTAATATGATCAGAAAATAAAATTGACGGACTCTTTGTTACTTCTTTGTGTTTTCATATCAAATTATTCAAAATTACAACCCAAGTCAATATATTTTCATTTCTAAATAAATTTAAGTCAAAAAAATTTATTACCCATTTTGAAAATTTGGAAATACTCCCCCCTTCCCCCGCATATTATTAAAGAAAGGGGTGGGTATCAACAATATTTATTCAACTCAACAGTTTTTCATGTATAATTTGGAATTTTGAAAATATCTTACCATGAACCTTATTGAAGTGAGGGGTGGGAGTCATGATATTATTACATAAATTATTATATACATAAAGAACTAATATATGTCAATTTCACTAGTATTAAAGTAATGACAATTTACCTATCCAAAAATGTGGATTAAATCTAGAAACAGATGTTTGGGACTTTTTACAGATATAGGCTAGAGGAAGCTCAAGAAAAAAATTAATGTTGTCATTATTACCATATATAAAACACAACGTCATTGAACCATTACTTTAGCTTAGTAAATTGTAATATTAGATTTATTTATTAAAATTTTATGAAATAATAATAAATATTTGGTGAATATACTAATCCCAATACTTTTTTGATATGCAAATTATTTTTAAATTTATTACCTTGAGTTTTTACTTCCCATCTACATAAAATTACAGAAAGAAAGAAATTAAAGATTAAGTACATAATTTTTTCAGAATGAGACTACATTAAGTTTCAACACTCTAGAAACTTTTACTGTTTTTTTGCTCCCATGGAATTGATTCATTTGGTGAGAAAGAGTATCTTTCATTGTCATCATAGTAGAAATTGGAAGGCACTGGATGTAGATGCCAAATATCAATGACTCATACATGAGATTCCTCAGAAAACATAATAAAAAATAACAATATCTGTAAGAAGTGAGAAGTCACCACAGAAAAAAGGTCAGAAAAGTGGCTCACATTTCACAAAAAAAAGTGAAAGAGTAAAAACTGACCTGAATATCCATCAATTTTGGAGGGGCTGAAAACAGGATAGAGCGTTCTTACACAAATGAAACTAATACCTATGCTGAAAAAGGCACCTTGTATCTGATGTAAATTTTCATCATCAAAGAGTTCTTCATGAGTTAAGCCTTGATAGCCCACCTGGAAAAATAGAAATTGAGCAGACTGCAAAATCTGATGGGCATTCTCAAATTTTTTACAGATTTTTTTCATGCATCACTCACTTTTTCAGAATCAGATTTTTTGGATTTGACTGAAAAGGAAACCATGACATCCTTGTTTACACAAAAATGTGGGATTAAGTGGATACCTAACCATATAGCCAGCTTTGTTGGCTGGCTGGTTGTTTGCTGAAATAAAAAAAAATTGAGATACAAAAAAATAGAATAAAATAAAACTAATAATTAGCAGTCAAAAAAAAGATGAAAAAAACAACTTATCTGGAAAGATGAGGCTAACTACAGATAGAAGAAATAGACAGGATGGGATGAGGGTGGGAGTGTGCAGAAAGGTAGGAAGGCTGAAATATCCATAAAGTTGCATATAATGTGTTTATTGAGAATTAAGGAGAAAAATTTCAGATAAGAGGTGAACTTAGACATGTGAAATGCCTAATAACCCAATTTTTGTCAAAAATAACTGTGGAAGATAATTAGGGTATAAGTATTTTAATCTGGAGTTATTTTTGAAATAAATTGGTTTATTAGACACTTTATGTGTCAATTTTCACCTCTTATCTGAAAATTTTATCCTCAATTTTTCATAACCACATCTTGGAAAATTTCTTGATGTGCCAGCCCCTCTACCTTGCTGTGAAATTCCATCTTGTCTATTTCTTCCATACATTCAGATTTCTTCCCATCTCATCTGCTCATTTTTGCTCTTTTTAATCATCAAATATCCTAGCCTGTCTTGGCCTCACATATCTTCTCAAAGGAATCCTTCTCCCACTTTTTATTCAAATAAAACTAATTCCTCTTTCCCCTGCTCAGCTAAGAAATAAAAGACCATTCAACTAAAAAAAGATGATCAACTCATACTTACCAACTGGCTATCAACTAAAAATAATTATTATTCTTATCTTGGTGCTGAGAATGCAAATAAAGTAGGATTCCCCTGCATCATGGGTCAATGGCTATCTTCTAATTTCCAACAAATTAAAAAATAAGACAAATTGAAGTATTGATATTTTTCCACAACATATTTCCAAAAATTTTAAGCACTATTGAGTAAAATACAAGAAGTCTAAGACTCTTTCATCTTCCAATGGTTTTGGTATTGCTGATGTTTATATCAGTAATGGAATTATATCTATAGATGATAAACTTGATTCTTTATTTCCTTACTATTAAGAAATGTATTCTATATTTGGAGAGAAAGCTTATGTTGATCCTACAAACATTTTGGATGGAGAAGATGGTGTCTCCAATCATGATATCAAGAAAAATCTTTTTGAATCCTCTTTCTTTACTCAAGCCTCCACTTTTTTAATTCAACCAATCAATATATATTCTCTATAAAATTTTATGATGATATAAACCAACCAAATATAATTCCAGTGAGTTTTTTCAATTTATTTTTTCATTTAATTCTCTTTTTCTTATTTATAAAAAGACCAATGATCAAACCTAGGTGCCACAATCAAGCAACTCTGAAGCTAAAAACAACAATGATGATGACAACAATACACTGAAGTACTCAAAAAAAAGCAAATACCTAAAGCTAATCTAAGTTTCAGAAGTCAAAGAAAAAAAGAGATAGTACTTCTCAAACCATTATTTCTTCTATCAAATATTTTCAAGAGAAACATGATGCTGGTATTTGATAGGATACCTCTTAATAATTAAGTCTACTTTTTCTTTATTTTTTGTTAATATTTATTTAAAATCTAGGTAAAGTCATATATTCACAAGAGACTTTTAAATTTCAAAAGAAATAATTTGACCTCTCTTTATGGAGAGATGATAGGGCACAAGACTTGGAGGAGAGAAAATATGAGCTGTATTCAAAGAGGGATAATAAAGAGAAAGACTTTAAGAGGACAAAATTTTATCTAAATCTATGTATTGAAAAATCAAAGAAAGAGGAGAAAGCTCTCAAGTAAAATTCCCTATTGGATCAAATGAGTCTCTATTATAAACTTGAAGATTATTCCAAAAAGAATGATTTCATGATAAAATGTGTTAAAGCTAATAAATATATTGACCAATTTAAACTCTTAATGAACATGTTTGATTGATTACTAGTTTTTTCAATTTTTTTTTTTCCATTTCATTTGTTTATAATTTTTGGGACATGAAAGTATTTCATCACTTCCTGTATTTCTTTACTCTATCCATTATTAGTTGAATAAAATATTAAAAAATGGAACAAGTTCTTTTTTAAAATGTCCCAATGGAAAATTGGACACACTATTTTTTACTTCTTTGTCTTTTCATATCAAATTTTTCAAATTTAAAACTTAAGTCAATAAATTTGCATTTCTAAAAATAAATTCAACGAAATTCTATATCTTTTTTACAAAATATAATATAATTCCATAAATTAAAAAGTAAATAAACAAGATATGTCAAATTTACTAGCTTTAAAGCAATGATGATTCTGTTAGCCAAAATGTGGATAAATCTAGAAACTAAGTTTGGAGCTTTCCACAGGTATAGGATAGAGAAACCCAATGAAACAAATGAGTCTTTTCATAATTACCATTTATAAAACACAAGGTTTTTGGCCCATTAATTTAGTTTAGTAAATTGAAATATCAGATTTATTTATTAATAATTTCTGAAAGAATAATAAATATTTGGTGACTCTACAAATCCCCATAATTTTTTGATCTACCAAAAGTTTTTTAAAATTTATTAGTTTTACCTTCTTTTTATACCTTTTTGATTTGTTGGATTAACTTTTGACTCATCTGAAAAGAGCACCCAAAATGAGTGAAGTCATGATAAAATTTCAAAGATGGAGGAGCTTTTGTTGTTTTGCAACAATAATTGGAAGAATTCCAAACAGATTCAATGATTCCATTTCTTAAACCAAAATCAATTATAAATTTATGATATGGAAAATATAAGCCATTAAAATTGATTTTGGCAGGTGATTGTATAGGTTTTTCAGTGATAGGATTGATATAAGAGATTATTCTCAAAGTTAGATAACTGGTATCATTTAAATTGGTATGAATATTTTTATGAAAACCAGAATTAGTTATTATAAAATTTAAAAAATAAAATATATTCCTTGCTAACTTCTTACCATTCTGAGTCACACCAATTTGGTATTTCTACTCTAGGGGAAAGTTCATGATATTTTTGAAAAGGGCTATTGCAGATTTTTTCAAGATGAAGATCAAGAAAAGAATTAAAGGAAGGGAAGAGTCCCATTTTTTGAAAATCATTATTTTTTTCTGCTTTAGATAATTTTTAAGTAAAGAATAAATGCCTATACATGTAAAATGAGTAAATTTTTTAATTATTAAGCAAAAATCAATAGAATTACTAAGAGAATATCCTTTGATGAAACCTCATCTCCATCCATAACCAACCATGATACCACCTAAAATTTTCTTCTTTTGAATTTTTAAGCAAACCAATGTCATCTGATATAAGTTGTGATTAGATCAGATAATTGAATAAAATATTCATCTTTTACTCCATCAGAAAAATAATTTTTGTAAATAAATTGAGGATTTAAAGAATTACTAATAACTTCTGATACTAAATTGTCTCCTATTTCTGTTAGATTATTAATAACTCCCTGTAATTATTTGATTAATTATTTTTTGTCCAATCTAGATTTATAGTAATTGATGTTTGATATATGGCCAAATAGACTATCCAAATGAATTTTTTTAAAATTTATTTTATTTTGATAGGATCAATCATCTTTATTTTTTTTTGAACATTTGGATGAAGATTGGAATGATGTACATATTTAAGAAAATGATAAAGTAGATAAATATTAAGATAGAGATGAAAGGCTTGAATCAGAAGAAAAATAAATTTTTTTCTGAAAAAAAATATCTTACTAAAAAAAGAAAACACAAAAAAATTATTTAAAACTTAAAAAATACTCACATAATTTAAAATTGATGACCTTTAAAATTTGACACCAAAAAGTTGTTTCTAACTTCAATTGAAAGGAGCATAATTTTATTCTAAGTTTCTGCAAAAAAAGAACAAAAAAACCAAAAAAAGAATAAAAACAAAACAAAAAAATGGATAAAAAAATTTAATTAATCAACCAATTCCTGACTGGCTGTTTGTTTTTTGGGCATGTGGCAGTGGGGATGGTAGGGTAGGTGATAAATATATGGGGGTGGCAGGGTAAATCTGTTCATTTTTGTTTTTTTTACATAGGGGGGTGGGGGTAGCTTATTAATTATAAGGGAGTAGGTGGTGGTATGTGGATAGCCATCCAGCCAGCTTTTCTGGCTGGCTGGTCATTTAAGAGGAGGCTGGGGGCTAGCTTAAAGTATGTGGTGGGTTAGGGTTGTGTTATTGTTTGTTAAAAAAAATTAGAGGGGAAGTGGACCAGAGTTAAGGGAAGGTTTTAAGGGGGGAAAAGGGGGTTATGAGAAGGCCAAGGAGCAAGGACAGGGGGTGTTGAGGAGGCCAAGTAGGGAGGAAAGGGAGGTGTTGAGGAGGCCAAGAAGGGAGGAAAGGGGGCATTGAGAACACCAAAGAGGGGGGAAAAGGGGGTTTTGAGCAGCCAAAAAGAGGAGGGGAGAAAGGGGAGAAATTACCAGCCCAAGGGGAAAAGGGGGAAATGAACATGCCAAGGAGGGGGGAAAGGGGAGATGGCCAGGCCAAGGTGTGATGAAGTGTAGGATTATGATGAAGAAAACAAGGTTAATTTGACTTGTAAAATCAAAAGAAGCTACTTAAAAAAATTAGATACAAAAAAGAAAAAAAACAGATATAAAATAAATATAATTAGAAAACATAAAAGTAAAAAAGAGAAAATAAATTACCTAGGGAGATGAGCTGAGAAAACAAATGACTTCAAATTATTTTAGGGATGCAAGAGGTGATGAGGAAATGGATATGAGTGATGAAAGAAAAATAGAATGAATGAAAAATTATGCAATTTCAGAAAATATGTGATTTCATGTTATGTTGATGAAGTGAAACAAAGAGACTTGAAAAAAAGAGACTTTATCAGCAAATTAAAAATCAAAGTCAATATAAAAAAACCCATTTGAAGTGAGTAAAACATGCAACTTATTATTTGAGGAGTATGGAAAAAAATCAAAAGGTTTGTGTTGAGAAATTCTGGAGTGTTATTGGCATAATGATCAAGCATATCCCAGTGGAAAGAAAGTTTTGTGAATCAAGGGGGGCAAGATTGTGTGGGATTAGGATCTTCTTCTTCACAAAGATCATACCACTCATTCTTCAAATCATCTAGAATACAATGGTGTATTATGCAATTCATTATACAATGATTTTCTGTTTTGATGTCTAATTTTTTTGAAATTGGATTCTATTCTCACAGAGACTAGAAAATCTTCGCTTTAAAATTCAAATAGCATGTTCAATTTGTACTAGATTGTTCAAAGTGATAATTAAAAGATGTCTTTGAGTCATTTTCTAAAGTTGCACCTCGGAAAGCAGGTATAGTGTTATCTCCAATTGTATATGCTGAGTCTGCAAGGAGGCACTGGGATTTTTCAAAGTATGAGTCAGAGTTTTAGGAGATACTTATTCTTTTGAACATGAAAGAATCATGACATGAGCCAGGAAAGCCACTATGAAAGCCAATAAAATTTTTATTGACATCACACCCAAGTTGAACTGCAGTAGAGTATTTAAAAATAAGATTTTAGTTAGGCCATGAACCATAACAAATTGGAGAACAAATTGATAAAAACTTTTATTCCAATCAAAATAATGGTTGCCATAATTTTCAGACTTTTGACTCAATGGTATAGTTGTACCATCAACAAAACCAAAACAGCCAGGGAAACCTTTAGCTTAAATTACTTTAGAGGATTAAAGTCATTGTTGTGGAGTCTGCCGAGAAAAGACTTGAGACTTGAGGGAAAGGATGTAAATAATAAAGTGCTTTGTGTATAATACCACAGTACCAAATCATATGGTAAAGAAATTTTTAAAAAATCTTATAGCAGCAACATTTCAATTTAATCCAAAGCAAAATAGTGCCACAGCAGGTTGAAGTAAAGCATCACACTGTTTATTACAAGAATACTTATGAAAGATAGTCTGATCACAGAAGAGTTGATAAATTTTGATAAAGGAATCAGAAGAATTTTAAAAGAGAAATTTGGGGAATTGGGAGAAGATTGTAACTGTAATCATGAATAAGATTTGGCCCCCTTTGGTTGATATAACACTTTTTAGAAAGAATATACATATAAGCTAAAGTGTTTTCCAAATCAGAGTCAGAAGAAGAGTTAGAAATTAAAAATAAAGTGATTAAATTCATATTTGATTCAAGTCGCTTCCTAGTATAGAGGCGTTTCATTGCTTTTGGTTGAAGGTTTATGTCAGCCAGGCTGTACCAGGATTCCATTAAATGTTATGTTAATTTATTGGGCCTGAAAGAGGGAATAAAATTATGCATATTGTGTATAAAAATTAATATTATATTGAATAATAAAATTATATAACAAAATTGTGATAATTTAATTAAAATAAGGGTTATAAAATTTTATTACTATATAAATTGTATATACAAGTAATAAGACTATACTACAGTATATTCTACAATATATGGGCACTTTTTTATGTATTTAATAGTTATAAAATAATTACTGATTAATTATAATTTTATATTAGGTGGTGTCAAACATTACCATATATTCCTGGAAGACTTCATTCTCAAAAAGCTATTGCAAGATGCTATCATAAATGGATTACTAGGGGTTAAGCATGTCAAACATGAGGTCAAATACTTCCTACTCTTGCTCCATATCCCCAACCACAATTCAGCCCAACAATACATATATTCCCCCAATGCATTTTCCATCAAATTTCTGCGCCCCCTCCCCCACATTATCCTGTTTAATTTTTTCACCATTAAAATTACTGACTCAATTTTTTATATTTTTGATTATATTACCTTAATCTTTGTTCTCAATTTTATTTCTTCAGTTTAGCTAATCTACCATTTGAGATTCACTTCAAACTCATCAAAATTCAATGGAAGGCTTTTATTCTTGGTCTCAATAAGACATTGGATGAAGCAAAAGCTTTAATTCTTGAATGAGCTGGAAAGCCTGTAAATATTGAAGGTGTAGTGAGAACTCTTAAAAGTTTTATTGATTAAACTTTTACTCCTTATCCTCTTGACACATGAGTTATATTTTTATCAATCTGTGCACATCAAAATTCTCTCATCCAATAATGCCATGATTTTCAATGTAAGATTTAGCAAATTTGTGTGAGAGGCTCACTTTTGTAGTAGAAGAGACTAAAGGTGAAAACTATGGATTTCATCCATAATTTGTATCTATGGCAGTTTAAAACTAATGTAAGAGGATCACATTTGTAATTTGAGAGTCCCACATTGCAAATTATGGATGAAATCCTTGATTTGCACCATCTGAAGTTGAAAATTAGTGCAAGAGGTGTGCTTTTGTAGAAATAGAGTTCAATAATAAATATTATGGATGAAATTCATTATTTGCACTATTTTCAGGGGCAAATCACTGTGTGAGGCTTTCTTTTGGAGTATAAGAGTTCAATAATGCAAACTATGGATGAAGTCCATAATTTGAAAGATGGGCAGTTTCAAACTAGTGTTTGGGGCTTGCTTTTGAAATGTAAGAGTTCAATGATGCAAATTATGGATGAACTCCATTATTTGCACCATTGGCAGTGGCAAATCAGTGCGAGAGGCTTGCTTTTGGAGTATAAGTGTTCAATAATACAAAATATGGATGAAGTCCATGATTTGAGACCTGGGCAGTTGCAAACTAGTTTTTGGGGCTTGCTTTTGAAATTTAAGAGTTCAATGATGCAAATTATGGATGAAATCCATTATTTGCACCATTGGCTGTAAAAAATCAGTACGAGAGGCTTGCTTTTGGAGTATAAGCATACAATAATGCAAATTTTGGATGAAATCCTTGATTTTCACCATTAGAAGTGGAAAACCAGTGCAAGGGGCTCGCTTCTGGAGTATAAGAGATCAACAATGCAAATTATGGATGAAATCTATGATTTTGACCATTGGAAATGGCAAATCAGTGTGAGAGGCTTGCTTTTAAAGTATAAGAGTTCAATAGTGCAAATATGGATGAAATCCATGATTTGCACCATTGGAAGTTGCAAATTAATGTGGGAGGCTCACTTTTGTAATTTAAGAGTCAACGTCATCAAAAATTTCATGGGTAGGTAGATTGGCACAATGCACTACAGCAGCACATATGTAATTTAAGCCTAGCTCAAGTGTAAGTCAGAAGACAAAATGTCCGCTATTTGAGTATCCCACTATGAAATTCTTTTCAAAAGGGCTGCAACATGATGTTGGGGGTGACTAATACCTTGGTAAACAGTGTACTGTACATATAAGAATGGGTGCCTAAGGATTAGCTGAATAAAATTTTAAGGTATGGGCGTGTGTGTACCTAATGCTGACTAATAAAGTTAAGGGGAAGAAGTGCTTGAGGAGCTTGGATGTACCCAACAGATGACATGTGTAGGGAAAAGCACACTGTTGAAGTATGCCAGTTTATGGGGTATGTAATTCAACTTAAAATGACTTACATGGTACCTTTTTTGAGGCTTGCTTGAATGGCGTATATGATAATGTTTGACACCCCCTATTATAATTATAAGTAGTAATTTTAACTTTTAATGTCATTAATTAATTAATTATATATATATATTATATAATACTATTCATATTTTATAATCCATAATTATTGGGCACTTTTTTGACTCATAATTGTGTCACCAAAAATATTAAACAAGTTAAATCACTTAATTAAACAAATTATTAATTTTTTACTTTAGAAATTAGGAATATTATTAAAATAAGTACTTGTTTGACTTAGAATAATTAGAACACTAATTAAAAATTTTAAAATAATTATTTACTCATGTTTTATACTAAATCAAGTAATTACACTAATTTTATGTGTTAAAATAGTATACTTTTATGGTCACTTGAATTGGCTCTTTTTTAAATGGTTATAAAGCCTGTTTTAAAATATAATTAATTAAATTTTATGTGTTTCACATATTTTTTAATTAATCACTATTTCTCTTGTAATTTTTTGGGTTTAAATTGGTCAATTTTTGGGCTCTTACTCATATATCTTAGTTAATTGTGTCACCCTTACTTTTACATTATATTACATTAGATTTATTTATGTTTTACTTTGTTTATAGTCTTTATTACAAATATTGTGGCCCTTCAGAGGGCCCCTTACCTAAATAAGGGCCTTGTAAAACCCCTTGAAGCCTCATCACTTATACTACTTACCTTTATTTTAACTACAAACAAGTATTTATTTTATTATCTTTTATTGTGGTGCATTATCCCCTTCAAAATTGAAAATTATATTTATCAGGTAGCTTTAAGAGTATTTAGTAATAAGTAATTTTTACTTAAGTAGATTAATAAAATTTAGTTACATTAGTTTAAAGAATACCCCCCCCTTCAGAAGTTGTTACAAATCCCTTTAATCCTCCTCTAGTCATTAGGTCCTTGTTAATATTATTAAATTTATTTTTCATCTTTATTTCTATAATTTTCCTTTTCTTTTTCCTCCCTTTTCCATATTCTTATCCTCTTCTCCTTCTTTCTTGTCTTCTTTATTACTTTTCCTTTCTCTGCTAGATGACTGGGCAATAGTTTAGGTGATGAGGGATGCAGAAATTTTCCACCAAATGATCAGGGGGGTGTGTAGATAGAAAATAATTGTAAATTGTCATCACCAAAATTAAGTAGCCTAGAGTGAAGAGAGACATAAGGACAGCATCCAAAATTATATATCATGTGATTTTCTTAAAAATAAATCAGGGATGTGATGAGTTTTGAAATCAGGAATTAGGAATGGAAATTGGGCTATAAGAGGTGGGATTATGCATTACTGTGCATTCCTTATCCACTATCTCTTGGGCTAGTGTATAAGAATCTTTCACAATTAATAATATCTGATCCAGGGAAAAAATTCCTGATCCCTTAATGTTGATACCCCATATAAAGTGGGAATAATTCTGGTATACTTAAGTAATTTGAGATTAATTTTACATAATTTATTAAGAGGTCATAATGTGTTTTTTTCATTATTAAATAGAAATTAAGGGGTTTCAAACATTACCATATACAACTGGCAGACTTTAGTCTCAAAACATCATTCCAAGAGACCATAATAAATGGCTGACTTGGGGTTAGACATGTCAAACATTTGGTCAAATACTTCCTATTATTGCACCATAACCCCAACCACAATTCAGCCCACCAATACACACATTCCTGCAATCCACTGTACATCAGACCCCTTTTCCCCCAACCCCACATCATCCTGGACTCCTGCTCAAATTTATATATTCATCATCACTGTAAGTTCTTCCTTTTCTTATCTTTTATCATCACCTTATCAAGCTCATGTTTTTATTTATTTTTCTATTTCAGTTTGTCTTATCTCACTAAATCTTTGTTAGGATTTCACTTTTCTTATCCATCAAAGTATATCATGCACTAATAATTTTTCCTCTCCATAGTTTTAATTCCACTATGCCTCTCCCAAAAACTATTGCTCAAAATTATACTCAACTAACCAAGAGTGACCTTTAGATTGTGCTCAATTGGTTTCAAACAAAATCAAATTTTGATGCTTGTTTTGGCTGTGATAAGTCTACACGTGTGGGAGGCCCACCTACCTCAACAATCAGTGGGTATCAGAAAATGGCAATTGAACTAAAAAATAAAACAAAAGGTAAAATGGACTTAATGACCAAGAAAATGAGGGAGCAATTCAAAAATTATCATTCAAAATACAAGAAAGTAAAAATGGCTTCTTCTTATACTGGCTTTGAAGTATCAGTAGAAGATTAAAAAAATGGAATCACCTCAATCACTGAAAAACTCAATTGAATGTTCCCACTCTATCAACAGATGGATGGTCTCTTTGGGCAAAGTGCTGATGTAAATCCTCTACAAACTGAGGATTCTCAACTAATGGGTTCTGAAATTAACTAAAATTTAGACATTCCAATTGATCCAATACTCAATACACAAGATTTAGAGGATGCTCAAAATGATTCTGACCATGAGCAAGATGATGCAGTTTTTGGAGTTTAAATGGCTTTTATCAAAAACCTCCCTCCAACTTTTACTATAATTTTTTTCTTTTTTGGCCTAATAACATCTATACCAATCATGAATAAGATCCCAGCTGAAGTGAATCAAGATACTGTTCATGAAGATTTGAATGTTGAGAGAAGTGTAGAAGATGAGCCAATAAAAATCTTAAACAGACTTAAAAGAAGAGCTTTAACATCTTTCACAAATAATCAATCAAGTTTGAAATTAGTTTTATCCACTTATGGAGAAATTGTGGACAAGCGTGAAGAAGGGAAGGCTTATTTGATTTGTTTCATTTCTATATGTTTTTTGTTTTTGAATTTTCTTTAATTTATAAGTAAAACTTGTTGTTTCAAAAGAAATATCCCAGATAGATATTTTGAAAATGGAGTCTCACAAGAAGTCTGCAAGCCAAGGATTTGACCTGGAGGAAAAATAAATTCTTTCACCTCCTCAAAAAGAATGAAAATTCTTTAAAAATTGAGAAATATTTTTTAAAGATAGAGATACAGAACTCAAAGCTTGAAAGGGAAGAAAATCTTACACTCAGAAATCAACAGCTTCAGTTGGAAAAAGAAAAATTACAGTTCCAACATGACAAATTAAATTAAAAAAAAGTGAAGAAAAAATTAGCAGACAAAACTTGATGTTAGGATGTCTGAGTGCAGGCAAATCAACAGATGAAATTAAACAGTTGCTCAATTTACTTGATTAATTTTATTTTTTTATATGCTTACTTTACAAAGGTCTAGATTTTAGATTTTTTTTTTAGTTAAAACTTAAAAATCTCTTAGAATATTTCTTGAAAAAGGTGTTGAATTACATAATTATCTTGTAACTTATTTTTTCTTTCATGGTAGACATGCAATTCATATGTATTCAACATTCCCAGTGGGAAAAAGCACTCAACTCATTCCCTTGAAACTCTTCCATATCACATTTCATAACACATTTCAGAACACATTTCAAAATTCATTTCTGAACATATTTTATAATGCAAATCTTAATCATCATCCAATTCTCCTTCCAGATTCCCCCAACTCTCTTCATCTTTACATCTTTTTCTGACCTTTCATCAAGGTATATTTTTTTCAAGCCCCTTCAAACACTTACCTAAGGTGAGTGCTACCTGATCATGCTTTTCTTTTTACTGACTTTTCTTTCTTTCTTTTTTTACTTTTTTTTGTTTTTTTTTGGCCAAATTGCTTTGGAAACAATCCCAGAACAATTCTAGACTGTTTCTGTGAATTTTTGGTAAGTTTTTTTTCTTTTTTTTGCCTTGGAACCATGCTTCTAGCATGCCCAACACATTTCCAACCATTTTTACTAACTTTTTTTTCAAAAATAGAAAATAAATATGTCCTCCTCATCTTTTTCTTCAATTTCATCAATCTCCTCCTCAACTCTTTCTTCAATTCCATTGATAAAGTCTTCAGAACATACATCCTCCTCATCTCTTTCCTCAATTACATCAATCATGTCATCACAACATATGTCCATCTCATCTCTTTCTTCAATTACTTCTATTGCATCTTTAAAAGATTCAAACATCATATCAGATAGAAGACCATTCATTTCTAATGAGAAGAAAGCTTCATATAAAAAACATAAATTAATTTGAATGAAACAATGTTGTGAAGCTTACTTTGGACACTTAGAAAAGCTGATTTTTTAAAAAACTACCATTTGTAAGAAGAAACATTATCTGAAATATTTACCTGAAAAACTCAAGTACTTAACAGCTTGTGGAAAGGATATTAATTTTGAAGCTGTAAGTAATGGATATAAACCTCAATTAATTCTATAAGTTCATTCATTTGATGGAGTTCAAGATGATGTCTTCAAAAATTTTTGAGATATAGTTTCAACTTTATATCAGATGGCTTTAATTCAAAAACCGTTAAAGAATAAAAATCTATTAGGAGGAATTATTTTTGAACTACAATGGGGACCTGGATTTGAAAAGGGAAAATCTCTTGGTAAGATTATATCATGATATAATTTCTTGAAATCATTTTTCTAATACCCATACTAGGTATTTATTCTTTATTAAAAAGTATAAGTTCCATTCAAATGGATGAAGATTTAGAAAGATGGAAAAGTTTAGGATTCTTCAATTAATTTTTGGCCAATCAATTAAATAAATTATGTAATTTTTCTTTTCAGTCTAATCATGAACTAGCTGTTAAAGCAGGAATACCGAATTGGACAGATATGGAATGGGTCAATCTGGAAGATTATTATATCTTTTCATCTAAAATTATTATTACATATGGAGGCTTTCAAAACAAGATTCATATGGACAAAAACAATTCTAATTTTCTTACATGTGGGATTTTCACTTATATCATTTCTGTTACTGGACTCCAAATTCTTTCACCTGCTCAACTCAAAGGTCATGGATTATACTTTTCCAATCACAAATATATTATCAACTTTGGATTAGGGAATAGTCTTGTGAAAGCAATTTGGAACTCTTCATGAGATAACCATAAAACAAATAAAGCTTGTCCTGGGTTAGAATCTTGTGAAAAGTTTACTCATTTTGGTTGTTCATTTCAGATCAACCAAAATTTGATAAAGAGGGCAATTAAAGTGAGGTAGGAAGGTTTGATGAAAGTAAAGCTATAGGGAGGGAGGCTAAGTATGGTAAATAAAGGTTTTCCAAAGTTTCATTTTTATTTCTTAAATTTATAATTAATCATTCATTAAAGATAATCATCAACTTTAATTAATGGGCCATTGGGCCTTGCTGCTGTTTAAAGGTGGTCATTCAAACAATTAATTGATTGAATTAGTTCACAATAAAATTCCATGTCAATGTATTCTTTGGGCTCAGTCACATCTGAACTCACTGGCTGGTAGTATTCTGAATGCCATTTCATTTACTTGCTTGATTATCTTTTTTGAATGATTTATTTATTCATTTATGAAATAAAAATGAAAATTTGGAAATCCTGATCCCCTCCCAGAGTGAATTTCAGGGGAGGTTATTGCCATTTTTTTCATTTTGTGATCTGGTTAGAAAATTTTATAAATTTATATACACAATTATAAGACAAAAATCTCCCTTTAAAGATTAAAAATGCATGAAACATGCATTAACTTGCATTTTAAGCAGAAAGTGCATAATCCAAAAGATATCCAAGTAAGTAGGTCTCAATCCTCAAGATGGTAAAAACAAAAAAAAATAAAAATAAAAAGATTAACAGAAATATGAGTGTGGAATATTTAAAAGGTAGTTCCTTCCCCCAAAAAATCATATTATTTTTCCAGAAAAATTCAAAGATTTTATCTTGTCTTTTATAGAAACATTCAAAAATCTTACCTAGTCCTTTATAGCTTCTCAATATGATATCTCTACCATCATCATGATCTACTTCAAAAGAGCATGGTACAAAAGAATATAAGCTTACAAGGGGATACTTCATTCCTTGCACTCATTGTGAAAGTTCCAATTAATATTGTGCTAGAAACACTGGAGTAAAGAGATCCACTTCAACTAAGGTCCAATTACTATTGTGCTAGAAGCACTGTAGTAAAGAGATTCACTTCAGCTTGTGAATGTTTCCAATGCAACATTTACAATATGATGTCCTTAAGCTCAATCCAGATACTCAAGGCCAATTTAAATCTACTAAGTACTGGTCTAATGAGGCAGAAAGAAAGATACTGCAAGATAACTTCCAGTATTATCTATCATTTATATCTTTTGGATTGATATTTATGAGTTCTTCTAGGCCATTAGATAAAACTACTCATACTGAATATGTAGTTACTGATGATGATGAATATTTAACAGAAGAACATAGTCAAAGAAAAAGGATAAAGATAAATATTACAAATGAGTTTAAGTTATTCTTTTGAAATATAAAAATATATCTAAAGAATTCAACTTAATTAGGTAAAAAGCAGTCACTAATTCATAGTAAAGATTCAATGGATGAAGATAGTATTTGGAATCAGAGATTGGAATACAAGGGTACTAAGATGAAGCTATCATGGAGGTAATTGGTAAGAAGGTTGAATGATCAAAAGAAGAATTAGGCAGAAAATTATTAGAAATTAGTAGGTTAGTATGTGACAAATATATAGAGAGGTTTAATGATTTACAAAAAAATATAAGAGACATTTTAAAAGACTTTTATAATGATATTAAAGAAGAAATAAAGAGAGAACTATAGTACTAGTAGATAATTAATCTGTATTTTCAAAGTGAGCAAGTGTGATAGGGAGAATTTTAGCATCAATTCTACCAGGTTGGAATGTAGAGCTGGATGATGATTCAAGAGTTGGGGGTGGTCCAGGAATTTTTTCTTCATAAAGATTGTTCCATTCATCCTTTAAGTGTGCAAGGAGACTATGTAGTATCAAGCATGAAATGATCCAGTAAATCATAACCTTCATTTCTTTCTGGTTAAAAAGAGGACTCCTCATTTCCCTTAGTGAAGCAAATCTACCTTTCAAAATTCCAATTGTATGTTCAATCCTTACTCAAGAATTGGAAAGATGAGTGTTGAATTGTGATTTTTCACTATTTTCATCACCAGCTGCACAAAATTCTGGGATCACATATGTACCACTGGTGTAAGCAGGGTTGTCAAGAAAATATTTATATTCATCAAAGTAATTTTCAGGCTTTTGAGAAATCATCATTTGTTGAAAAACTGAAGAGTCATGGCAAGCACCAGGAAAACTGGCATGAAATGAAATAAACTTCTTATTGATATTTCAAACCAATTGGAGAGCAATAGAATAACTGAAAAAAGAAAAAGTGAGAGAGGATTAGTATTATATGTAAGAATATGTAAGAAATAGATAAGCATTGACCTCTTTTTCCAATCATAATAATTTTTTACATCCTTTGTGGGATTTTGACTCAAAGGGATGGTTGTTCCATCAACAAAACCAATACATCCAGGGAATCCTTCATTTTGCATGACTTGTGAGTTTTCCAGTCTAACCTCCTTAGTTGGCCATGTGAGGAATTATGATTGAAGTTAAAGAATGGCTTTTATGGCTCTCTTGGTGTATAAATCTACTTCTCAATGACTTATACTGAAGAGGTTCTCAAGATGAGTTATGGCAGCACCATTCCCATTTGAACCAAATCAGCAAAGTGCCACAGAGATTTGTATTGCAGGGTCCCTCTGTGGGCAATGACAATTGTTGTGATAAATAGAATGATCATGAATAAAATCAAGTAGTTATTTAAAACCATGATAAGTAGTTCAGAAAGCTTACTTAAAACTGGGTTCAGGTATTTCAGAAAGTTTTTGAAGTGTATATTGTGGTTGATGGCAAATGGATGGGGTTTGGGAAGTAAGGTAGTGGCTCTCTAACAGGTGGCTCACATAAAAAAATCAAACTCAAAATCAGAATCTGTATCATACTCAACTAAAAGATCAAGGGCTAGAGCTTCAGTAGTTTCTTGAAGCTGTTGACAAAGTGAAGGATTCATGTTAGTGTTTGGAGGAAAAAAATAAGAGTGAGAGTAATCAAGGGTGGGAAAAAATAAGGGTTGGAGTATGATGTTAGGGGGGCCTAAGACTTTATGCACAGTGTACTGTGTGTGTATAAATAAGCTCATAAGGATTAGGTGAAGAAGAATTTTAAGGTATGGGCATGTGTGTACCTAATACTGACTAATCAAGTTAAGGGGAAGAAGTGCTTGAGGGGCTTAGATGTACCCAACAGATGGCATGTGTAGGGAAAAGCACACAGTTGAAGTATACCAGTTAATGGGGTATGTAATTCTACTTAAAATAACTTACATGTTACCTTTTTTGAGGCTTGCTTGAATGGCATATATGGTAATTTTTTACACCCCCTATTATAAATAGGGGGTATCAAATTTATAAATTTGTAGTTATATAAAAGTTATTTCACATCACAAAAAGAAAGCCACAAAATTGACATTCATTCTCAGTTAATATGTGTCTTGAGTGAACAATATGGCATATTTTAAAAGATAATCATAATTGATTTGGTGGAAAAAGGAGGTATTTTGAGATGAAAGATTTCTAACCTTGATGCACTATGCAATATAGGGGGTGGACTTGTTAGCAAGTCCCCAATCTTAACTCAGATGGAACTCAGACTGAACTCATATTAAACACATAATGAACTTTACTTGAATAACCACCTAAAAATGTTCCTCTGAGTGGTGTTCATCCCTGATTGTATGGTTCTTTGTCAATAGCTCAATGTGTGTTCAATCTGTGGTGAGTTTGGGTCCAAGGTTGTGGACTCGCTAGAAAGTCCGCCCCCCATATTGTGTGGTGATAACCCTTAATGAATTCCCTCTAAATCCCATTACAGATGAATATATGCGCTATAAATTTAAATATTTAACAAATGTTCTTAGACAGATCAATTTCCCTTATTTAGCTCAATGGATTTGACTACTTTATAGTCTTAAAATAAGGCTTTTAAATATTAATGTATTTTTTGCTGAAATTAGCTCATATGTAGTGGTCTTATGCTGCCTTCATTTATCACACATGCATATCTGAATTAATAAAAAATTTAATAATTAACTGCTTAAAAGCATCAGACTTTGTTTCTGTAAAAGTTCAGTAGATAATTACATAATTGCTGCATCCATTGTTACTGAAATGAGGTTTGACACCCTCATATGCAGATTAAGTTAGCAAACACAAGTTGTAAAAATTTCCATGACCTTGCATTGAACCACCAATTCAGTAACTCTACAATTTTTCTTCTTGAAATTTCACTACTCAATTGAATCTACTAAATTTTTCAGATGGAGCAACACATCATTGATAAATTTCTAACAATGAAATAAGAGTTAACTTTATTTACTGAATTTCTAAACTTGTATAACATAAAAAGACAAAAAAAAGAAGGAAATAAATAACAAATCCTTCTTGGTGATTCAAATTTGGTGAACACTTTTTCTTGGTATCAGTGGAGTTCCTTGCTTTAAACTGACTAGGAGGTTGTAAGGAGAGGCAGGATATAGGATATGAAGTTAAAAAAAAGAGTTGTTTAGTGAAATATGGAAATTAAAATATATAAAAAATTTCTTTTACTCTACAAATTGCACTTAACTGTTTTCTGCACCTACAATGTGCAGTGAGAAAAATTTGGGTGGAAAAATATTGAATTACTGAATGAGGTCAAAATGAGCTCAGTAACTTTAGCAGAAAGGGTAAATTGAATGCTGAATTCTCTAGGTAATTAGGGCTGTTAATGCAAAAAGGGTAAAAAAAGGCTCAAATATCAGTAAAGTATGCACACCAAAGCCATCTACTGACACAGAGGTAGATGCTCTAATTACTTACTAGAGTACATGCATTCAATTTTTAATCACTCTAAAATAATCAGGAGGCACTTATTTACTTTCATAATTGTATAATACATGAATTGAGCTTATTAGGGGGTATCAAAGTTAGAAATCTTCAATTTCAAAATACCTCTTTTTTCCACCAAATTAACCATGATTATTTTATAAAATAAGCCATATTGTACCCCCAAAAAACCTTTCTACTGAGAATTAATATCAAGTTTTTGGCTTTCTATTTGTGTTATGAAATGCCTTTTAAATAATTACAAATTTCTAACTTTGATACCCCCTATTATATGCACTAGTTGATGCATTAACCTCAAGATCAACACCCATAATTCACAATCTCACTTAAAAATGACTGAATGCACTAAATTAGTCAAGAATTCAGGTTTTTAACTGCCTGTAAAGAATATGCATACACCTACCCCACATTTCATGCCTCTTTTCAATTTCTGGATTATTTTGAATGCTATATTGGGTGTTTTGGAGTAAGAATTTCAGTATAAATTTACTTATATTTAGTGTTTTAATTTCTACTCTTTATCCTATTTAATGAGGTATTTTATTTGGTTCTATAAAGGATTAGCACACATATATGCTGGCTTGGAGTTATTATTTCATTTTTATGAACTATTCTTCTATATTGGTATATTTTGGTGTGTTATTGGATTCTTCCTTTTTAAGGGAGAATTCCTTTGGACTCAGGGCCTGTGAAACTGTTTGAAGTGGAATCCATGAGAGGATGAGGGACCTCAAAGTTCTGTAATGGCCAGGGAGAGACGTGTAGGGGGTTTGGATATAAGGGGATGTAAACCAGGGATTTATGGGTGTATAAGGAGGAGGTTGTTGGCTATCATTATAAATTATTTACTAAATATTTTCTATAATATATAAAATCGATTAAAATTATATTCATTATTACTTGTATAGATCTTTTAATTATTACTTTAATCATCATAATATTATTCTACTACCTGTAAGCTTTGACCATTATAATAAGTGAGATTAAATTACTAAGCCTGTTATATTGATTTATTTTATTACTTTATTGGACCCTGGAAAACTCCAATTCATACTTAACCACTTATATTTTCTTTCCACCTAACTAAAAAAAGATATGGATGTCTTTGTACCTGACTTTGACCTGAAAGAATGAGTGATGATTGGAAACTAAAATGTAGTGGAATTGAGCATAAAAAAAGCTACAGAAAGAAGATATTTTTGGAGAAAAAAACTTCAACAATTTTCAATATTTATAAATTTAAATGAGAAATGGTAGCAGACTTTATGAATTAATGAGTTTAAATGTGAACTTTACAAATATTGATCAGTAATGATTTGATATCTATTGTCAAAGAAGGGATTTAATGAATGGACAGATAAATTTTATTTACAAACTTTTGTATTTTTATCTATACTCAAAGGATTAATCAATCCAAGGCTACAAGCTCTGATTTATTGAATTTTGAGCAACCAAAAGTATAAAGATAAACCCTATCAGATAATCAACTTCAATATAGTTCATCCTTGCTTCTTGGAAAAACTGAAATGAAGTTATTTAAGTGAAGCATTTTAGCTTGAAAATTGTGGATACTCTTAGTTCATCTATTTCTGTGTGGGAAATTCAATCACTACAAAACATAAGGGGGGACTTTTTGAAGGTCTTAAACATAATTTAATTAGTATAATTGAGTTCAGTTTCAAACTTTCTAGCAATTCCCCCTTAATGTTTTGAAATTAATTAAGTATGTGTACTTTGTTACCAATTTTGGAGCAATCACACTTAAGGTAAAGATCAAAATAATTTATGAAACCCATTTTGTTTTAAATTTATGTAAATTTTCCAGAATCAAATCATTTCCACTCATTTTTTCTTATGTTACAAACTCAATTTTTATTGTATTTTATTGAAACTTCCATCTCAGGTTAAAGTGGATGTGATTTTTCATAATATCTAATTTAAAAAAACAATAACATACTCCATTGTTTTAATTTAAATATCTTTCATATCCTCTATATCAAAGTTCAGTAATAATAACATATATAATATGAGAATGGCATCATTTGATAGCCTAAAAATGATATGAATGATATCTGAAAATCAAAATGTGAAAAAAAATCAAAAAAAAATTCATACCTTGTGTCAGCCTGGATATACCCAAAACTGAGAAAAAGTAGCATATAAAATGTACTAGAGACATGAATTAGGCATGTAGACAATAATTAAGTGTATACAGTATGTATACATATGTGAAATAAGTCATATACTACAGTATATGCCATTATAATGCCTTAGATACATGCATATACCCACCTTTTATAGATCTTAAATACTTAATATTTAGTTTTAATAAGTTAAGTTGATTTTAAGTACCTTATAAATAAGATTGAATATTTTTTAATTTGTCTTAAAGTTGTTTTTTACATTATTATGTTGAAATAATTGATAAATGGGCTTTAAATCACTCAAAAGATGGATATATGTCAGCCTTTATATCCCCAGGAATGATTAAAAAGTACTTGTAAGCTACATTAAACAAATGGACTATACATGGGGACAATAAATAAAGGTACACAAGTTGTATACATAAGTGAAAATTATGATAAAATACAATATATGACATTATAACACCTTTTATACATGCATACATCCACCTTTTATAAGTCTTATTTAATTAATATTAAGTTGAAATACTCTAGGGTAATCTTAAGAGCCTTAAATATAAGGCTACATAGTTTTTGAGTAGACTTAAAGCTGTTGTTTTCATTGTTTTATGTGAAAAACAAGAAATTCACTTTAAATAAATTAAAAGTAGAATATATGCACTATAAATTTAATAATATTAAAAATGTGTCTTGACAGATCAATTTTTCTTAATGATGAATATTGATTTGGCTACTCAAATGCATAAAGATAACACTTTTCAAATTTGGTGTTTTTATGCCAGAAATAGCTTCTGTGTACTAACCACATACTGCCTGCACTTTTCCTGTGTGAATAGCTTCATTTTTAAAAAAGTTAGCTTTTTCACATATAATTACCCCAAATTCTACATCCACTGTTGGGAAACACACTAAAATAGGCAACAGGCACTTATTTAGTGTCCTAATTTAATTATAGGTTCATTGACCTTATTATATGCACTAATTTCATTAATAAACTCAAACTTGGTGCCTTTAATTCACTACTGCACTTAAATTTTCCTAAATTATTCAAGGATTTACCCATTCAAGTGCCTTCAAAGGACTGCATGTAGCTACCCCACATCTCACACCCTTTTTTGGGTTTTTCAGTGGTTTCTCAGTCAATATTGGTTATTTTTGGATGGGGATTTCATGTAGTATATTTTCATAATTAGACCCATAATTTCTACTGTTAATCCCCATTAATATTTTGTAATATTTAGTGTTATTCTTTTATTTTTTAGTCTTTTATTTTAAGATATTACATGCATATAATCTCTTTTTTGCTTATTCTTTATTTTTGATGGATTATCCCTATTACTCCAGAATTTTGGTGGGTGATATCATTCTAATTATGTTATTGGTCATTTATTATGTTTTTGGAAAGGTGTATTAGCTAGAATGAGTCGTCATTAACCATGTATAGGACTGGTAAATCAAGGATGTCACTGGAGAATTATTGGGTATAAAAGGAGGGGTTTTTTGGTCTTTTTTTCTACATTCTTTATCACTACAATCAAAATATATAACCAATACTATTACAATACATATTAATAGTACTTATAAAGTCTGTAAATAGTATCTGAATTATTAAATCTTTTTTCTACCAACAATAAGATTGTAACCCATTTATAATTAGTGAGATTAAAATTACTGAGACCCTTATATTGAGTTATATTTTAAAACTTATTGGATTTGTAATACAGTGTTCATATAGGACCATTAAAATCTCCTAGACAGCTGAATATTCAAGCTATTTCACATCTTTGTACTTTAACTCAGCCTGAAAATATATGTGCTATAAATTGAATTATATTAAAATTGTTCCTTGACATATCAATTTGTCTTATTAATTGCAATTGATTCAGATACTTAAATGTCTTGTAATGAAACTTCTAAAAATTGATAAAATTTTATTCTATAATTGAATTATGTGTACTGGCCTTATGCTTCCTGCATTTATCCCATGTGCATATCTTCATTAATTATAAAGTTAGTAATTTCATGCTAATTAATCACTTGAGTACATGCACCATATGTTAAATCACTCTAAATTAGGTGAGAGGTGCTTATTTAGTTTCCTAATTGCATTAAAATTGCACTGAGCTCATTATATTCACTAATAATTGCATTAGCCTCAAGATCAATGTCCACAATTTACAAACAAACCAAAAATTTCCTGAATGCACCAAAGTAGTCAAGGATTTACCTGTTAAAACGCCTTCCAAGACTCTTCATTCAATTACCCCACATCCCACAACCTTTTCTGGTTTATTAATGTGTTTAAAGGCTATATTGGGTATTTTTAAATGGGAATATCAATGGGTAAAATTTATATTATTATTGTTTTAATTTCTACTGTTAATCCCCCTTATTTAGAAGTTATTTTTGATTCTTTTATTTCCATTTTAAGTAGTTTTATTTAAATAATGACATGAATATATTCTGTTTTGGGGTTAGTTCTATATTCTGATGGATTATCCCATGTAATTCTTATTTTTTTGGCTTGTAACATGGTTCTTCTTTTGTGTGGGGAAAGTAATTTGGTTTCTAGGCCTGTGAAACTTCTTCAAGTTGATTCCATGAAGATATGAGTGCCATCAGAGTGCAGTAATAGCCAAGGATAGCAGTGTAATGGGTCAGGGAAACAAAAGGTAGACACCAGGGATTTATGGGTATGTAAGGAGAAGATTTTTAGGCTATTTGTCAGTATAGTCTAGTATATAAGTATGATATAATAGTATTTATTTATTGTCCTACTACTTATTGATAAATTATTTAGTGATTAAACCTCAGGGGAAGACTAATAAAATAGTTATACTCAAATAAAACTCACAATAATTGGATTTAAATGAGTGCTAGTGGTGGAAAATAGATGAATAAAATATAGTTATAGCTTATATAAAGATAATATCAATTTATAATGGCTTGACAATATATTTCTGAATGCTAATAACTGTATAGTAGTGTTTGTTTTGAATTGTAGTAAGTGAATGATGATAAATAACCGTCAAAATCCCTCCTTACTTATACCCAAATCCACTGGAGTGCACAGACCTTCAATCCAGATGATGTCACTGCTATCCCCGGCAATTACAGCACTGTGAGGGCCCATCACCTCCCCATGGCGCCCACTTCAAGCAGATTCAACACCCAGACCTCCAGTAAGGACCCTCCATCACAATTAATGATAACACAGATCTATACCACAAATAGAAAATCCAGATAAAAGCGGATACCATAAAGAAACAGGTAAAATAAGCAATCAAAAAGAGATTTAATGAAACCCAAAGCATATAAAGGAAACAAATAAAATTTCCAAGCCCCCAATAACATCCCCAAGCATCCACATTAACCCAGAAATGACCTTCCAACCCATAAATCCGTGAATAACAATCCAAGGAAGTAAATTAAGTTGTCCAAACTGAGTGTATGCGCCTGATATAGATGTCTATGCTTCTTTAGGCATTTTGAGTCCACTTATTTCGTCCATATGACCTAAAATAAGCAGAAAAACAAAGGTTATAGGCTATTAAGGGGCTAAAAACCACTTGTATACCTAAATATACATAATATACTGCATATTTCACTGAATATGAGATTTATGTATACATATAAGCTTATGTATGTCAATAATTACTTCATATCACTTAAGATAAGTATATTATGACTCCATTAACACCTTAATAAGTATTATTAGGCTAGGGATAAGCTATTTAAACTACTATAATTTATATAATAGAATAATAATTATATATATATATAATATAATAATATATATTATTCTTTTAACCTTATTTTTAAGATATAAGCTTAATTTACTTAAGGTTATCTTATTTTAAGCATAAGAAATACTCAGTCCTAGGGATATATAGGCTGACACTATTATTCTACATTCTTTTACATCACTTTGTAAAAATATAACCAAAAAATCACAAGACATTTTCATTAGTACTTTTAAGGTCTTTTAAATATTATTTTAAGTCATTAATTCTATTTTTCTACCAGCTGTAAGCTGTATAACATTTATAATAGGTGAGAATAAATTACTGAGGCCATTATATTGAGTTATATATTTTACTACTTAATCGGATTTAGACAACTCAATTAAGTCTGGACCATTAAAATCTTCTAGACAACTGACTAATCAAGCTATTCATGTCTATGTACCTTAGCTCAGCCTGACACCTGGTTACAAGTGGGTAAGTCTACCAGAAGCATCAGTGACAGCACACACTCTTTCAGGAATTTATGCTGCAAGATTTTGTAAGGAGCTAGCAGAAAGAGCTTCTCATACTTTTTTCAAAGACACTAATGATTTCATTTTGATATTTAGGTTGATAGCATTTGTTAATGCTTTTTTCATTACTTTCAACAGGCTTCTAATAGAGTTGAGTTCAGGAAATTGGGCAAGACAATCCTTTATCTTTTTCAAGTTGAAAAGATTCCTGAACTCTTCAAAATTCTTCACCTTATGTATTGGGGCATTGTCTTCTTAAATGACCCATTTATTATTCTGGTTGTGTTTCTCTAAAAATGGGAGGAGAGTGTTAAGATACACATAATCTATCATTTTTTGAGCCATTTAATGCTAAGGTGAGAGTATTACAATTGGAACTTTGGTGGTGTTAAGAAATCCACCCAGATCATCATGGAAAAGGGGGGGAAAGCCCTGAACTAGATGTCTAGTTCAGTTTTTGGTTGAAGAGTATGTTTCCGCGTCTGATTTATTGAGTAACCCTGTTTGACCCCATTGTATTTTTTTTGATTTTCTGACATTGGCATCTCCTTGGCTCATGTCCTCTCATCTTCATGGATTCATCCCAAAATTCTATTAATTTCTTTTTTTTGCCACTCATCCTCTTCAACAACTTCTTAAACTTTGTAACCTCCCCCTAAAAATCTTACACCTCCTCTTCTCTTCTCTTAAAAGCCTCCCAGAACCACATAACCTTAATTCTCTTCCAAAGGCAAAAAATGCGGTGGGTTGGTTCAAAAAGTGACATTCAATTGTTTGTCACAAAAATTCATCTAGGAATGGAAAAGGACCAAAAAATTGCACTATATATCTAGTTCACCATATTTTCCCCCTGTTATTAAAGTGAAACAAATTTTGAAAGTGGGTTGAATGTAGTGAGGACGGTATTTCTTGGTTCTGGTATTCCAAGCAAGATTAATTTGGGAGGCATTATCAATCTAAAAAGAGGATTCATTGATGAAGATAAGTTTCTTCCAGTCATCCACTAACCAGTGGAGATAATTGCAAGAAAATTGAAGGTTTTGATTACAGTGGTCCTCCCCAATGAAGGGGTTTTTCACTGGCAACACAATTGAAGATTCCCATTTCATGTGCATGTCTAAAAACAGTAAAAGTGGAAATAAGAGTCATAAATGAGCTTTCAATATGGGTTAGCTTTTTTTTTTGGCTGGACTTGAGAATTTTAGAATATTTCATGTGTTGTGGATAGAAAAAATAGTGGCATGAGGAGGACATAGGTTGCAGGAAATTTTGGTTTGGATGATTCCTGACATTTCCATTCCTACCACAAGGGCCTTTTATTTGGTCTTTTGCTGGAGATTTTAAGCTCCATAAGATGGAATTCTTGGTAATAAAAGGTTAGAAATAGTAGGAAGTTCAAGAATGAAAAATAATGAAAAGTAATGAGAGTAATGAAAAACTTACTTGACCCAAAAAAAAGCCCCATCCCTGAGATGTGAAAGTGAGTTTTGTTTGAGGTGCAGGAGCACAGGTATCAAGAGATGGTGGTGTATAAGTAAAAGATGCAATGACCAAAAATAGAAATAAATAAAGTTGTTATGACAACTTACTTTTGGAAACTGTACATTTCAAATGTTTGGTTTATGGAACTATGAAAAATTGGAGTAAGTTATTTTATTACAAGATTCAATTCACAGTAATAGCATTTATTGCAAGTAATAATGACAATATCAGCTATAAATTTCAGTTTTCAAAAAGTATTTATGAGCTTATTGCTTATAAAAATAAGAAATGCAAGAATTATGATAATAATTGTTAATTCTATAAAATCTATAAAAAAGATTTTAGGTCATCTACCACTGTGTTGGTAACACCCCACTCCATGCATACTTAACTATTATTTTGATGAAAATTCCAACACCATGTCATTTATATATGCCTCACATTAGCTACTCATTTCAGTAAATATTGAGCACAAGTATATATATTTACAGATACTTACTTTATTATTATTATTAATTCTTACAATCTTTCTCAACAGGGAGAATGAAGGGAGTGAAACACTATATAAAGCATTAAATACATGGCCAGTGAGCTAATTGAAAAGGAGACAGACAGGCAATAAAGAGGAACAAGTAGCAGGGTTTATAAGGTAAGAGATATTGGAAGGATATTTGGAAATATTTTAGTATCTACCAGAAACTGAGCTACTTGTTTGATAATAAGAGAGGGAGATATCAGGGCCAAAGTGGTGAGGTAGACTTTAAGCTTCTTAGTTGCATCAAAGAGGATTTTGTGAGCTTCCAAGTTTTCAGGACAGAAAATTAGAATATTTTCAGGTGTTTCTTTAAAATTGAGAGAGCAGAGAGAGGAGAGAGATGATTCAGATGCTTTAAACCTGAATAAGTAGTTTTTAAGTGGGGAATGGCCCCATTGGCATTGCAAAAAAGCTGTGGCTAGGGGTAAAAGAGCTTCAGATAAAACTTTGAACATCTGAGAAGGGTTAAATCTTCCTCTTAGTCTTCTAAGTTTGTCTGGTGAGGGAGGGGAGAGGAGCATGTGTTGGGCTTTGGTTTTCAAATAGCCTTTTAGAGCTGAGGAGGAGGAAGACGGGGAAAAAATTTTAGGAGAGACTCAGCTGGGGTTGCAATAAGATGGGATTAGTTGGATAGTGCATCTGAAACCTCATTGTTTGGGAACCATTGCAACACTAGTTTTAGTTGAGGGTTGTCATTTAGGCACTGAGCAACTGCATCTACTATAGCTAAGAATATGAAAGTTTTTTGCAGTGGCAGGGACTGGGGCATCTAGAAATTTTATGACTAATTAGTTGTCAGTTAGCAGGGTGAGAAAGGGGTAGAGTAAGTGAAAGGGGTTTTGTTGAACTAGGCATAGGCCCAGGGGAACTCCACATAGTTCAGCTTTTGAAATATGAGAACAAGTTTTCATTTCCTAATCTTTTGACTAAAGGGATCTGCTGGCCTGGGTTAAATTCTTCAGAAAAGGAGCCTTTTGGGATCTGGATCCATAAGTGTAGATAAAATAATATGCAGGAGGAGAGATAGCTATTAGTGAGAGAACCTCTTCCCAAGCCTCTTCCCTTGAAATCCCAATTGAAGTTTTGAAGAGAGGAGAGCCCATGCGGAAAGAAGTGAAGGGTGGCAGGTGTCAAGGGAGAACAATGAAAGTGACGGGGGGAAGAATTTGGTGGAGGATAGTGCATTTAATTGATGCAGATAAACTTCTTTAGGGAGGGGAAAACATGAGAGCCTTTTCCATTCTGTACATAGGGGTTGATAATAGAATTTTAAGGAGGCTTTCCCAAGAGTTATGTACTTTGAGGTCTAGGATAAGCTTGCAAGGGAGAGACTGGAAGTCATGTAGGAATAAGCTTACTGGGGTTAAGATGAAAAAACCCAAAGCTCTTCTGTTTTATTTGTTTTAAACAACCTGGAAGAGCCTAGTAGTGCAATTGGTTCTCTTTGGATTATGCCAGAAAACTTCAGCATAGTCCATTCTGGAGTGGAAGAGAGAGGAGATTAGTAAATTATATTGTTTAAAAGTTATACCCCACCAGGAAGACGCCAGTCTGTTGATCCCAGCTGTAGCTTGCAGGTAGGAGGAAGCCAATTTGTTGCCATTAGAGATGAAGGATGTGGAAGGGTCAATAATGACACCAAAACATTTCAAGGAGGAGGATGATGGGAGGAAATTTTCATTGAAAGTGAGGGAGGGAGGAGCTAAACTTAGTTTATTTTTTCTAGTTAGTAGAATCCATTTTGTTTTAGGGAAGTCAAAGACTGGAGCATGCTTGGAGCCCCATGCTACTGCTTCTGAACTCAGCATTGATAATGACTGCACCACTTCTAGAGGGTTAGAATTGGCTGTAAGGTACATCACATCATCTATTTACCCTAAGGCTATTGAGAATCAAGAGAGATAAAGAAGCTTAAGAAGGTTTGAGTTGTACATTACATATAAAATGTGTGAGAGAGGAGACCCTTGTGGCAACCTTTTTGGGAGGAAGCACTGGGGTGATTCATAGTATGAGAAAGCAACAGAAGTGAGTCTACTTTCAAGTGAGTTAATAGTGAGTTTAACATATTGTTAGGGAGGGAGAGGAATGGAGTGGAGTAAGGCAGAAAATCTTGGAATATTGGGAAAAGGGAAGGCTCCTTTCACATCAATTGAGAGAGGATCAACTACCTTACCTTTCCTCTACTGGTTTTTTTTCCAAGTGGAGAGTTGGAGAAGTGCATTAAAGGTGCTTCTGAAAGGGCAGCCTTCATAATGTGTTTCCGGGAGTAGCTCACATGATTCTAATAGGAAAGAAAAATGTTTAGTCAATAATAATTCTAGTAGTTTACCAAATTTTTTAAGGAGTGCAATGGAGAAATAAGTTCCCAGTACTGAGTAGTCTTGGCGGCCAGGTTTTGGGATAATGATAGCTTTGGCAATTTTCAAAGGGGTGGTGTAATTCTCTATTTCAAGACAGTTTTGGAAAATGGGGAGGAGGATGGTGGAGACTGCATCTGGGTTTCAGTGGAGGAAAAATTTTGGGATACCATCAGGACCTGGTGCTCTTCCCTTCTTAGTTTTCAGGAGAGGGGCCTTAATTTCCTGAATTATGAATGGGGTGAGTGAGGGTAGGGCATTTCAGATAGGTCACATGGTATTTTTACAACTGAAGTACCTTCAAAAAGAGTTTGGATTTTCAAAAGGTTATCAGTGATAAACACACCATTTGGGTCTAAGATGGGTGGGTTAGTGTGTGTTTTAGAGATATTGTTGAGAGATTTAGCTGTTTTGTGTAGGGTGTGATGCATGAGTGAAGAGAAGAAATTTTACAGATGTAGATGGCAAAGATACTTTAATTTTGGGAAAAAAGTTTTTCTTGCTTCAAGGAGCTCAGCTTCAACCTGAGGTGTTGGGGAGAGCTTTAACTTTTGCTGTGATTGATAGAAGTCTTTCTTGAGGGGATCCAATAGACTGTGATTCCACCAAGATTGAAACTTTTATCTGAGCTGCTTAAGGAGGAAAAAAATTTTCATTAGTTGGGTAAAAAGGAAAGTGACACATTCTGCAGCCTGATCAACAGATGAGGGGGAGTAGAGAAGTAGAATAGGTGAAAGGGAGGCTAAAGAAGAATGGATAGAGGACTCATAAAATATTTTCCAGTTTCCAAAAGGTTTGGTTTAGATGGGTTGAGGGGAATGAAGGAGGAGTCAAGTGAAGATACCTCTGTGGTCAGATAGGTGGGAAGTTGACTCTTGCTGGTTGGTGACACAGCTGATGATCCAATCTTCCCCCTCCGTGTTTGAAAAAACTATATCTATCACTGAGATGAAGAGTCTAGAGTTGAAGAAGGTTGAGATACCAGGGATAGGTTGAGATCTGAGAGGTAGTTGATAAATGGCAAAGCCTCAGGGTGGTTAGAGTGATTCTTTGATGTGTCTTCCCACAGGTTGTGTTGGAGATTAGATTCAGAAAAAAAACAAATTTTGGAGATGATGAAAAGGAGTTAGAGATTTGGAGATTAATTGTGTAGTGGAGAAGGAGAATGGGGGCTTATAGAGATTGGTGCATAATAGATGGAAAACATTAAGCTGATTAATATGAGAGAGAGATAAAGGTATGGGCTTAGGATGGGTGTGAAGAGGTGGATAGGTTTTTTAATGTTGACATAAAAATACTAGTGGATGGGCAAGGGAGGGGGAGAAGGAGGGGAAGGGGAGATGAGGTACAAGCCTTTATCAGCAGCTGGTGAGAAATGGTCTGGGGAAAGGAATGCTTTGTGGAATACTAATACATCAAAGGAGCTAGCAAGTGTATCATTAAAAGTTGAATGAAATACATAGAAGGATTGATGGAAGCTCAATTGGAAGAAGGAAAAGGGGTATGAAAGGGTTTCTTGCATGTCTGGCTCTGAATCCATAATAAGTTGTTTAGTGGTCAGGAAGGCAAGTGAGGAAAGTGGAAGATGGGTTAAGGGTGGGGAGGGAGATAAGGAAGATTTTCAAAGGGTGCTCATGTGGAAGGGCAAAAATGCATCTGATCCAGACTGGGACTGTCATCTTAGGGGCTTTGCACTTTTTAGTGTTGTGATGTTCAGAGCAGTTATAACAAAGAGGGGGAAGGGAAAAGTGAATAGACAAATGGCCTTCTCCCCAACATTGAAAACCTGTACTTTTTTCACAGCTAATTACTTCAGTTTGTCTAATTTGGCCTTCTACAAAGAGAGGGTGAAAGGGTGAGGAAACAAGTAAATCAGTATCTATTTAATTATGTAGATATAAGACTAAAGAAGAGCAATTTTTCCCCTCTATAGCAGCTGGGCATTTGAGCCAGTTTTTTTGAGCATAGAAGGATTTTCATCAATAAGGGCACCCATGCACGCTTGGTCATTGAGGTCAAAATAAGTGGGGAGCCCATGGGCCACCACCTGGAAAGAGAGAGGCTTGAAGATCATCCCCTGGGGGGTCCTCTCTTGCCCCAAATTGGTTCAGAGGAGAAGTTCAGCTTCAGATGAGCCAATTATTTTAAGATTATTAGACTTGTGTCTGATAATACCTTTGATACAGATTATAGTTTTCATGTCTTTGTTGGAGATTTTCTTGGTAGAAATATGATTATTGATGAAAGACAAAAGTTTTGAGTTAGGGTAATCTTTGAGACTGGGGCTTCTGGGTTGGTCTGCTTGATAGTGAATGAGGGAAAGCTGGGGCCTGTTTGTGAGGGAGGGGAAGGTGTATCTTTGGGGAGACCTGAAGTAGCAGCTTGGCCAAAAGTAGGATGCATGTTTTGAATGGGGGGGAGGTTTGTGTTGGATTGATGGGTTTCTTTTGGGTTGGAGTCTGGCAATGATATTATTAAGTTTAGTTTCAACAGCAGGCATTTGGGTTTGGGGTTGGGGAGGGGCTATGGGTGTCTAGTAAAAGGTTTTTTGGGCAATGAAAGGGCCTATGTTATCAGCCAAAGTGTGTATATATCCAACATTGTAGCTGTGTGGACAGTTGTTCAAGAGCCTTTCATTTGGGGGTTTCCTGATGGTACCCAAGAGGTTGTTCAGGCACAAGGCAAGGGCAGAAGGATCATTTGCATTGTTTAGTCCTACTAGGCAGATAATGCAAGCATCTGGGGAGTGGGGATCCACAGATGAGGGGAGAGGAGCTTGAGGGGTAGAGGTGAGGCCATGACTAGCAAATGGATTGCTAGGATTGTGGATGGAGCTCTCTAAAGAAGCAGGATCCTACCTTAGAGGTAGAAGGATAGGTTGGATTATAGAGGAAGGAGTAGGGGTGGAGCTGCCTTCTGACATAGGGAAATCAAGTTCATTTTGGGAGAGGATTAGTTTGGGGTGAGCTTTCCTTGCTTCTTCTATGGTGGAGAAGGAGAATGACCAGAAAGAAGGCAAAGAGTATTGGAATTTTTTTTAGGGAAGGATATTTTGAGGGGGCTGATGCTTTGGGAGAAGTAGGGTGGGCATAGCCATTTCAGGAGAATACAGGAGGGGGGAGAGGCTCAAGGGGAGATAGAGGAGGTGATTGGGGAGGATCAGGTGAAGAAGGGGATTCCAGTACCAGAGGGGGAGGAGGAGAAGGACTGGGTGGGAGCACGGAGCAGCATGTCAGGTGCTTCAATAAACATTTTGTGGTGGTTCTGGTTAGAATCCATGCAAGATACTTTACTTTGTCTCATTAACTTGCACCTCTCCCTGTCAATTTTTTTTTTCATTTTGCATTTCTCATCAAGATACTTAAAAGTGCTCTTGATTCCACCACTGTTTCACCAATATCATTTCAAGTCACTATATACTCACTACTCATCACCAAATTTGATTGATATTCACTATTTTACACTACTGGCTGCACATTCCAAGCCTCAATTACTAAAATATGTCAAGAATCCAGTAGAAAAAGTGCTCTCTAAACATACTTAGGACATAATATACTTTTCTTCTTTCATACCAAGTTATTCATTGAGAACATTGAATGAAATGCATAAAAAATTAGCAGTCAAGGTTTACCTAAAGACTGCCAGTGTTCCAGGGTTGAATATTAACTAAATGGGATGATTAGTAAAAGATACTGCATAGGGTGGGTGAATATTGATATTCATTATGAAATGATCCGGGAAAGATGGTCTATGTGGCTAGATCATTGCCTGGATGGCCGCTTGTTACATTGACTTGTGTGTTGTGGGGTTGAATCCCTGCCACCTCCCCCGTTTTTAACCACACCCCTTTGTCCATGGTTGGCACACTCGTTTTCATGCTGGTGTTGATGTCTCTTTATCCCCACAATGTCTCTATTCTACCTCAGCAACCTACAGTGGATGGACACGTGTGTGAAGGCTGGAGAACCCCCCCACATTGTCAACCACCCAATTTGTCAACTATCCCACTTTTCCATCCCCCCATTATCTGGATGATTGTGCTTGGTCATTCACCTTGGGTCAGCTGTGGAATTCCACTCCCCTTACATTCTTGAAAACCCTGCCCATCAAACCACAACCCCTTGAGGATTACACTCCCCCCCTTGGCATCCCCATCTGTGTTCTCAAGCCACCTGGCTGCCCCCCATGTCATCCTTTCAATTGCCCTGTTGTTACCTAACTCATTACATTCATTACTCTCCACTTGTACCTAGCCAATTATTTAACCATGCCTTTATGCACCTAGCTGAGTGAGATTGTAAGAAATAAAAAAAAATTATGAAATGATCAAGTAACATGCACTTACATACTTATTTTTTACTGACACAGAGGTAGATGCCTTTATACCACTAGAGTAGTCCTCATTTTATAGACTCATCTATGGTAAATACAAGAGTACATAGAACTTAATTATAGGTCATTGAATGAGAAAAATGATACTATGAAATAATAAAGTAAATTGATAAAAGAACAGTACAAGTTGAGTTATAATTGCTAATTAAGTTTTTAGAAAGTAGTATGTACTTTGACTATACTGATCTGGTGAATTAGTTTTATTCCCACTCCAGGATTTTTGTACACTTGACATTGTTTATATATTATACCCCAATTTACCTCTCACACCAAGCAATTTATATGCATCAATCTTCTTTCTTAGATTTTTAACTCATTTTAAGTGAGATAATAGTTAAGATAAAAATATTTAACATCAGTAAGTTTTTCTCATACCTTAAGGCTTACAGTACATTGCAACTAACCCAGACACAGATACTACAGAAATGATATTAAACCCATAATTAAGTTTTTTTTGAAGTATCATTCTGCATGTTTTTCACCTACTTCCCACACTTTTTTACAACCAACTTGATCTAGAGATATTCACCAAGAAAGAAAAAAAATCAAGAGGAATCAGCATGTAGAACTCATTTTGAGCTCTACCTTAAATATATTCTGGAAAGATTTTTTTTATATATTTGATTTGTTGCAACTGTCTATGAAGCACCACACAATATGGGGGGCGGACTTGCTAGCAAGTCGGCAACCTTGGACCTTTTAATCTGAAGCAAAAGTTACAATAAAAGAGTAAGATAAGTTAGACACAAGTCTAATAAAAGATTGCAAAGCAGTGCTGAGCTAGAGAACTGAGAAATAGAAATAAAGTAATAATTAAAAGTTAAAAGTGTGCTCAAAGAGCAAAGAATAGAGAGTGATAAAAGGAGATAGATAAATAGTTAGGAGAGATAGCTCCTTTTATCTACAAGACAGAAATCAAAAAGAATACACTACTTCACACAAAAATGAATAATGATTCAGGTGGAAGCAAAATTAATGACTCAGACAAGACTAAAACAGTATGCAGTTTCACACTAATAAGAGAATAATGATTATTGTTTAATACCCTCCCATGCTCAATGCTGCAACTCAATAATTCCAATAGCTATTCAGATTTCTTCATGTTTGGTACGAGATAAAGACTTAGTAAGTAAATCAGCTAACATGAATTCGGTGAAACAATATTTGATCTGTAGTAACTTTGATTCAACAATTTCTTGAAGCCAGTGAAGACGCATATTAATGTGTCTTGTGCAATGTTGATACAATGGATTGTTGACTAAAGCAATGGAACCTTGATTGTCATTATTGAGGATCGGAATATTATGAGTCAGATGGAGGCCATCAAATAATTGAATAAACCAAGAAATGTCTTGACCGTTTTCAGAGATAGAGCGATATTCAGCCTCAGTAGTTGACAGAGCAACCACTTGTTGCTTACTGGATCGCCAACCCAACAGACCATTGTGAAACACAAGAGCCCCTGAAGTGGATTTACATCCTTCAGAAGAGCCCCAGTTAGCATTGGCATAACCAATCAGATCTTTGGAGATATTTAAGCCACCTAAAGTAATACCAAAGAAGCAGGTTTTCTTCAGGTATCTGAGAACATGTTTAAAATGTAATATATGATCTTCTGACAGATTATTGAGAAATTGAGAGAGAGAGCTTGCAGCAAAAGCCAAATCAGGCCTAGTGAAAGAGACAAGATAATTTAATAACCCAATCTCTGGTCTATAATTGAAGTTGCATGGTTTTTCATCAGGTGGTTTAGAAGTAAGTTTAGCATTGGGAACTAAGGGTGTGGAGGCGGGACGACATTCCGCCATTTGAAACTCTTCTAACATGTTTTTGATGTAAAGTGGTTGAGATAAGTGAAATTCTTTTGTAGCACAATTCCTCATAACTTTCATCCCAAGTATCCAAGAGACTTCTCCTTGATTGTCCATCTCAAAGGATTTTAATAATTCAATTTTAACGGCTGTAATGTCTTTACCACAAATGACTTGATCATCAACATGAATGAAAATGAAACAAGGATTATCAATGTCTGAAAAATTAGAGAATAAACAGGGATCTTCTGAATTAGGAGTGAAGCCTATTGAGGCAAAGAAATTTCTGATACATTCGTACCAACATCGTGGGCTTTGTTTAAGTCCATAGAGAGATTTTTCAAGTTTTAGACAGGAATTAGGAGGCGTGGTCTCATCATAACCTTCTGGAATGCAAATGTAAACATCCTCATCAGGAACGCCATGAAGAAAAGCAGTACGCACATCCATTTGATGTACTTCATAATTATTTTGAGCAGACATACTTAATAAAGTTCGTAAAGAGGCAAGGCATCCTGTAGGAGAAAATTTGTCATTATAATCCACCCCTTCAGTTTGAGAAAAACCTTGAACGCAAAGGTGGGCTTTGAATTGAGAAAGATTGCCATCACTGTCGGTTTTCTTCTTAAAAACCCACACCGTACCAAGGAGATTTCTTCCTTGAGGAATAGGGACAACACGCCATACCAAATGTTTCTTAATTGAGTTTAATTCTAATTTTATAGCATCTTTCCACATATGTGATTCACTTCCAGAAATAGCTTGCAAGTAACGCTTGGGCACATTGTCAAAGTCAACGACTAAGTTACAGTTGTTGCGAAGTCTGAAAGAGTTGGAAGGAAGAATGTTATCAATATTAATGTTGCTACAAATATTTTTAGAAGGTGGTAAGGTTTTGGGAATCCAAGTATAATTTTTTCCATCAGCAGGAATGATAGGATTGACAAGAGCGTCAGGAGGTGCATTAACATGAGATGAGACATGTTGTTGAGGAGAATTTTCCAAAGCAGAATATTCCAAAATAGGAAAATCAGGAAAAGGAACAACTTCAGCTGCATTTTTGGTTAATTTTTGTGACAGAGTGAATGAGTTGTCACAAAATCTGACATCATGTGTGATAATAAATCTTTTGGAATTTGGTGAGTAGATTTTATAGTTGTTATGACCGCTGGCATAGCCAATGAAAATACCTCTTTCACCTGTTGGAGCAAATTTGGAGAGACGTTTTGATTTAGGAAGATTATACACCACGTCGCATCCAAAGGTATGAAGCTTACCATAATTAACTGAGGTTTTAGGACTCCAGAGTTCAATGGGTAGTTTATTGATAATAGCTGAGGAAGGAGTTCTGTTCAGCAAATAATTGGAAGTGCTTATGGCTTCTGCCCACCATCTGCTGTCAAGACCACACGTAATTAACATGGCGCAAGCTTTCTCAACCAGGGTTCAATTACCTCGTTTGGAGAAAGGATTCTGTTGAGGTGTGTAAGGTGCGGTAGTCAAGTGTTAAATGCCCTTATCTTGACATAATTGTTCAAATTTGGCATTAATAAATTCCCCACCATTATTGGTGATCATTACTTTGAGAGTGTTCTCACGTTGATTTTCAGCCTGATTAAGAAAATGTTTGAAATATTGAAAAGTATCCGATTTAAGTGATAGAAAATAGACAGCGCAAAATCTAGAGAAACCATCAACAATTTGTAGGAAAAATTTACTCCCTCCTAATGAAGTGGGAGAAATGGGACCGCAGAGATCCATATGGATGATGTCCATGGCTTTGTCAGGAATAGGAAATTTACCTGTAAAGGGTAACCTATGCGATTTAGAAAGAAGACAGGGAGTGCACACCATTTTCAAGAAGTCTTTACTTGGACACATGGTTTTGGCAACAGCATTATTGGGATGTCCTAAGGCATTGTGGATTTTTAGAATTGAATCAGAAGAAGTCGTTAGGAAGGCAGTGTTGTCACAAGATAGTGGAAAGGAAAGAACATCATCCTCCAAGGAACAATTGAAGATAAGATTGTAGTTCTTGTCCCGTAGTTGAGCATGATCACCACATCCCTTAATACTATAGCATTGTTTCAAAAACCAGGCGGCAGAAATAAGGGTAGATTGGACATTGGGAACATAGAGAGCATGTGAAATTTTAAAAATGTTATTGTTAATACAAAAACAGGCAGTTCCAGTGCCTTCTTCTAAGAGATGATAGCCATTAGCAGTAAGCAGGGTTTTTGACGTAGGTGATAAATTTTTAAAGAAGGCCTTGCTATTAAATAGAGAGAATGAAGCCCCGCTATCAAGTATTGCCAAAGAGGGTGAGTGAAAAGAAGGAATAAAAGAGAGAGCCTTTCCTTCACGCTCCTTTTTCCTCCAATGATATTCCTCTCGTTTTTCAGGGTGCAATTGAAAACAGTTGGATTCAGAATGAGGAGCAGATGGGTTGTGCTTGCCATTAGTACAGAGAGGTTTTCCCTTAACATTGAACGCAAGACTAGATTTGGGACCATCAACTTTTTGTTGTTTAGAATCTTTTTTGAGTTTGGATAAAACTTCATCAATGGTCGGAGTTTTCTTTGTAACTTTTACGTTAGTGAAGATGAGGTTGGACACATTTCGATAAGATTCAGGAATAATGTGTAGAATATAAAAAGCAATGATGGTTTGAAGTACATCTCCAGAGAAAAGAGAAGGAGAAACTTCCTTAAGAAGTTTAAGAGTTGAGTGGAAGTCCTTGATGGAAGTTAGATTATTGTTTCCTTCAAATTGGACACTGAACAGATCCGCAATAATGCCAGCACAATTTTCTGCTGATGTTGAGGCATAGTGTTCCTTGATTCTATCCCATAGTTCAGCAGGAACAAAGACAGAATTATTGGAGACAAAAAGAGTATGATTGTTGGCATCAAGGAACATTCTGATGATCATTGCCGTTTGTTTTCTTTTAAAGTTGAAAACTTTGAGGGCAGCCTCATCAGTAGGGGGAGCGACATTTTTCAAAAGAAATTTGTCAAGATTATGTATCCCCAAGGCATAGTACATTTGGTTCTTCCACGTGGCATAATTTTTATTAGTGAATATTTTGACACCTTTGATTTTGGAATAATTAGAATCCATATTGCACCAGATAGTAGGTGGTGAAGAAGGAGAATTGGGAATTTCAGTAGAGGTAGAGTGAAACAAGGTCTCCTTGATGTCAATGGGTGATGATGCCAGTGTGATAGATTAAAGTGGCACTGGGCCCATAACCTTTTAATCTGAACCAAAAGTTACGATAAAAGAGTAAGATAAGTTAGACACAAGTCTAATAAAAGATCGCGAAGCAGTCTTGAGCTAGAGAACTGAGAAATAGAAATAAAGTAAATAAAGTAATAAGTAAAAGTTAAAAGTGTGCTCAAAGAGCATAGAATAGAGAGTGATAAAAGGAGATAGATAAATAGTTAGGAGAGATAGCTCCTTTTATCTACAAGACAGAAATCAAAAAGAATACACTACTTCACACAAAAATGAATAATGATTCAGGTGGAATCAAAATTAATGACTCAGACAAGACTAAAACAGTACGCAGTTTCACACTAATAAGAGAATAATGATTATTGTTTAATAAGACCCCAACTCACCACAGATTGAACACACCTTGAGCTATTGATAAAGGAACCATACAATCAGGGATGAACACCACTCAGCAGAACAGTTTTAGGTGGGTGTTCAAGTAGAGTTCAGTATGGGTTCAGTATGAGTTCAGTCTGAGTTCCACCTAGGTTCCATCTGAGTTCAGGTTGAGGACTTGCTAGCAAGTCCACCCCCTATATTGCATAGTGAAGCATTTTTTTTTTTTTTTTTTTTTTTTTTTTAGAATTAATGGATGCAACTTCATTTAATTTCTTTCATATTTTTTCAATCTGAACTCAATCAAAAAAAAAAAAAGTTTTAGTGTATTGAAGTGTAATTTCCCCAGATATGGTCATTTGAATAAGACAGGTAGATATCGCCCAATAAAAAAGCACTGTCAGCCAGGCTACTAGACTTACACAGTAAATAATTAATTATTTACTAGAGTAGAGCTACATCTTTACCTCTCATTTTAATTAGTTATACTTGCTTTATAAATTACTTATACAATTTTGACTAATTAATAAGTAAAATTAAGTAAAGATATAATTCCATTGTTCTCTCATATTTTTTATTCCTTGACAGTGTCCTCATGACAGCTGAAAATTAGACTAAACTATAAAGATACTAAATATTAAAATCAAATATTTCTATTTTACTTTGACATATACATAAACCTTAAACAAATCAAATAATTTAAAATTAAAATCGACATATACAGATAAATTCTGTATATGAGAACATTCTTTATAGAATACATTTTAATATTGGAAATTTCTATCTATGGGAATGTTCTCTCTCTGATATGCATGTATGTAGACTTGTGGTTCCGTAGTTTCTCTCCTTTTTGTCTATATAAGGCCTCTCAATCTGGCTGTTTTGATTGATCTCATTCTTACTTACAATTATATTTTATATACAACAAATCAATCTATTACTCCTATTTACCATCTTAGTATTTACATCTGCATATTTCTAAGGTTTGGAAACAATAATAATTAATCTTTTTACCTCTTATTTGAGTAATATTTTATAAAGAAATAAATATGTACACATTTTGAAATCTTGAGTCTTCCTTCACCTATCACTGCCGTTGGACCGTTAAAAATTCTTCTAGACCAAAAGCACCCCTTGATGTATGTGAAATAACAATAATGAGATTAAATATAGGGAAAAGCTCAGCTTTAAAAGCCAGCCAAGATAGGCCAAACTCTTTTGTTTGAAATCTTACTTTTATTTTTTATTTATTTATTTTTTAGCATTGTCCTACTTTTGATGGACCTCGTGCATATATTTCTTGCTCATTTGAAGTCCTAGCACAAGTTTGGCTTGAACTGACCAATAAGATAATCAAGAATTAAGCAGTACTTTCATCCTAATATCTCACATTTGAAACCTAACAGCAGATAAGAATTTGAATGTTTCATTTTTTATCTATTGATTCCTAAAAAGATATCCATAAAATGAGGATTTTTTATAAAGAATTAAGAGAGAGAGTCTTCAAATTGGAATAAACATCAGTAGGGAAAAAAAAAGTGAGACCTAGAAGTTGCGTGTTTTGTGTGTGTGTTTGTTTGAAACCCAGGTGATGATTCTTGTCTGAATTGTGGAAAGAGTTTGGTTAAAGTCATTCCCTCCCGTAATAAAGGTAATGTGTCTTAAGCTTGGACTCCTTCATTGCCAAAAACATCATGCACAGAATTTTAATCTGAACCCCAAAAAAACAAAAGCAGTAGACATCTAGAGGCCCCCTCATTTTATTTGTTTCTTTTCAAGTGTTAAATCAGCCTTGAAAGACAGAGATTTATGAAAGATGTTGAGGAGAGTATGTCGTGCAGCAGACACCACAAAGCAAGTGAAAGCCAAAACCCAAGATGTCTTGGAACGGAGGAAAGACGCAGATTGGAAAGTCGCTGATTGGTCCGAGGAGCGACACAGAGACCCGGCCACTTATCTTGTTTGTTGCCCTGGTCTCAGGATCTTCCGCCGTGCATCGCTCGGTCCGCTTTTTGGCTGCCGTTCTCCTCCTTAAGATCGTCTTTTTCTGTCTCTCTTCTTCTTTCTCTTTATCTTTCTTATATAAAATATAACATAATATATAAAATAGATAGATTAAATAATAAATACTTCTCCCAACATGCTCTCTCCACCTGTCAGAAGACTTGCCGCTGCTAAACTTGCTCATCGTTCTCTCCGTCTTTATGCTTCTGTCTGTTCTTGTCCATCTATCGCCTTTTACACTACTTTTGACTCATTCATCTTCTCTTCCTTCAGCATGCCTCTCGCATCAGCGATACCAAGGTCCCCATGTCCACCTTTGAGTCAGATCGATTCATCAACTATCAACGCATAGAGGACAATTTACACGTCATCCGTCAACGGTCAGTTTATCTAGTTTAATCTCAAATCGATGATCCAATCATGTCCCCCTTTTTTCCCTCTTATTCATCCCTATCCTTTTACATCTCCTTGAAACCTTATCTATCCTAGACTCAATCGTCCCCTTACCTTGTCCGAGAAAGTTTTGTATGGCCATCTTGATAATCCGCATGATGCCGATATCAGAAGAGGGGCTTCTTATCTTAAGCTTAGACCTGACGTACGTCTTGTCCCGCTCTTTGAGGCTCATATTTGATTGGTCTTCATCCACCGATTGCTGCCGATCATCCTGACATTCATGTTGTTGCATCCGATCATTTGGTAGAGAGTGGCTTGTCAGGATGCAACTGCTCAAATGGCCTTGCTTCAATTCATGACAGCTGGTCTTCCTAATGTAGCTGTTCCTACAACTGTTCATTGTGATCATTTGATTGAAGCTCAGACTGAAGGTGTCCAAGATTTATCTCGTGCTATAGAAAAAAACAAAGAGGTATACGATTTTTTAGCCACCTGCACTGCAAAATATGGCATTGGCTTTTGGAAACCAGGATCTGGAATTATTCACCAAATTATATTGGAGAATTATGCATTTCCTGGAGGCCTGATGATCGGAACCGATTCCCATACTCCTAATGCCGGTGGATTAGGAATGATTGCCGTCGGTGTCGGTGGCGCTGATGCTGTGGATGTCATGGCTAACCTTCCGTGGGAGCTTAAATGTCCTAAAGTAATTGGTGTAAAGCTTACTGGCGAAATTTCTGGATGGACTTCCCCCAAAGGTAACTGGTGGTCTTGCTGGATTGGCCTTGGCCTCTTAATATGTGTTACTCATCCATGTCTATTTATTTTTAAGACGTGATCCTCAAGGTGGCCGGTATTCTTACTGTCAAAGGTGGCACTGGTGCCATTGTTGAATACTTTGGCCCTGGCGTTCAATCTTTATCAGCTACGGGAATGGGGACAATCTGTAACATGGGAGCCGAAATTGGTGCAACTACCTCTATGTTTCCATATAATAGTCGAATGGGCGATTATTTGAAAGCCACCAAACGAGCAAACGTTGCCAAGTATGCCGAACAATTTCAGCAAAACTTGCAAGGTGATGAAGGTGCTCAATACGATGAATTGATTGAAATAAATCTTTCGGAACTTGAGCCTCATATCAATGGACCAGTGAGTTTCTTGTTATATAGCTATAGTGATGTCTTTCTGATTGTTTCTGCTTTCATTGGGTCATTTGATTTTTTTTTTAGTACACCCCTGACTTGGCTACTCCCATTTCTAAATTCAGTCAAACAGTCACTGAAAAAGGCTGGCCACCTGAGCTTAAAGTCGCACTCATAGGATCATGTACCAACTCGTCTTATGAAGATATGTCTCGGTCAGCTTCAATCGCCAAAGAAGCTCTCGATCATGGTCTAAAGGTAAAGTCTAAATTCACCATTACACCAGGTTCAGAACAAATCCGTGCCACAATTGCCAGAGATGGCCAGATGAAAGTGTTAGAAGAGGCAGGTGGTATCGTGTTGGCTAATGCTTGTGGGCCTTGTATCGGACAATGGGACCGGCAAGACGTTAAAAAAGGAGAGGTGAGTAAATGATAGATTTTGGCAAAGAGGCTGTTCTTGTAATCGTGGTTTTGAAAAAAAAAAAAAAATTAAAATTGTCCATAATTCTTAGGTCAATTCTATCATCACTTCTTACAATCGTAACTTTACTGGCCGAAACGATGCCAATCCTGCTACACATGCATTCGTCGCTTCACCAGATCTGGTTACAGCCATGGCTTTTGCTGGTGACTTGCGGTTCAACCCTTTGACCGATAGCTTGAAGGATAAAAGTGGAAACTCTTTTAAATTTTCCGACCCATCCGGCAAAGAATTGCCACCCCGTGGGTACGATCCGGGTGAAAATACTTATCAAGGACCTCCTGCCGATCGAGGATCAATTCAGATTGCTGTGTCTCCTACCAGTAACCGATTGCAGCTTCTTAAACCTTTCAAAGAATGGGATGGTGAAAATCCGAAGAATATGCCTATTTTAATTAAAGCTTTGGGCAAGTGTACTACTGACCACAGTGAGTCATTGAGTAGTTGAGACGTTTGCTACTGATGCTGAAAGTTAATCTTTGATATGATTAGTTTCTGCTGGTGGGTACTGGTTACAATTTCGGGGCCATCTGGAAAATATTTCCAATAATATGCTTATCGGAGCCATAAATGCTGCCAATTCAAAGCCCAACGAAGTCCTCAACCAGGAGACAGGAAAGTGGGGTCCAGTACCAGAGACCGCAGCATACTATCGTGATCATGGAATCAAGTGGTGTATGTTGATACAGCCTTGTTCATTCATACTAACCTGACATGATTTTAATAAAATGATTATGGGATTTTATAGGTGTGGTTGGTGATCAGAATTATGGCGAGGGTTCTTCACGAGAACATGCTGCTCTTGAACCACGATTCTTAGGAGGTGTGGCTGTCATTGTCAAGTCATTTGCTAGAATTCGTGAGTGTCTCATTTCAGCAAAAAAATACAAATAAAAAACAGTGAAATGGAAAAAGAAAGAGAAGTTTATTGATGATAAAGGCTTATTTAAATAACCTTTTTTTTTTTTTTTTTTTTCAACAGATGAAACTAATCTCAAAAAACAAGGAATGCTACCTCTTACATTTGTTAATCCAAGTGATTATGACAAAGTTCAACCAGACGACCGGGTTGACTTAGAAGGCATCACAGAATTAGCAGAGGGTAGCAAAGTGACAATGGTGCTCCATCATAAAGATGGATCTGTAGAAAAATTACCCTTGACTCACACTTTCAACGCGGGTCAGATTGAATGGTTCAAGGCTGGTTCAGCGTTGAACTTGATGGGCAAAACTGCTAAAAAATAGAATACATAGAAATGATGCTACCTTTCTCATCAGTCCGCTCTTCAATTTTCATTGTCTGTCTCTTTTTCCTACCCCTCCCCACTTGACTGTAGATTTTAATAAACTGGCTGTCAAAAGTCTGGTCAACATTTGCAATTTTATTTCCCATGTTTTTATGGTTTAGATAACTGTATGTCTGCTGCCTGATTGTGGAACATCTTTCTCTTTCTCTTAGAAATAGTTTGTCAAAGTGTATGTAGATTGAACATGTCCTCAATGAGCAAAAGGAAAGGGAAATGCTACACTTTTATTCATCATTGAGGTGCTTGTTTTGATGATTTTAATATAATCATTTTTTATGTTTGTTTTTCAACATTAAATAATTAAAATAGTCCACATAAAAGAAAAGGATGTTGTCAGGTGACCATGTCTTGAACTGTGATGGAGATTGCTTCTCTATTGTTAGTGTTTTCTTGGGTTTAAGTTTTTTGTAGCCAAATCTCTTTCTAGCAGCTACTTTATGGTGATGATCATGTGAAATGACATTTTTCCAGATTAAAATGAAAAAATAAGGAAACATGAAAAATTAAAAATGGATAAATGGAAACAAAAAAACATAAGTGTTATATATATATTAGGGGGTATCAATGTTAGCCAATCCACAATTAAATTAATTGTGGATAAAAATCTTTATACCCCAATTATCTTCCACAATTATTTTTTGCTAATAATTGGGTTATTAGACCTTTTACATTGTGGTCCACATCTCGCAGTAACGCAGCAAATGTCTCAGTTCTCAGGAAGTGCAACAAAGGGGTTGCTAGGAAGGATGGTTACAGAAGCACAACTAAGGGGTCTTCAAAAGTGCAGAAAAAGTAGACTCTCTGCACACAGTTTTTTTTTTTTTTTTTTTTTTGTGCACTATGGATATACAAGCTACAGCAAGTAAAACTTAGAGGGAAGTGTATACTGGACTATAAGACAAAAAGGTATGATATGTACTTGAGGAAGCCACAACCAGTGCTAGAAGCTTAGTATGGATTAACAGGTAACACCAAGTGAGGGTAGAGGTTTCACACTTAGATAGGAAAAAGCAGTAACAAGTGAGGATGTGAGTTTTCACACTTAGGGAGATGTGATAGGCTTTAAATGTAAACTACAAACACTTAGCATTGGTAGAAACTTGTTGGAAAAAGAAGGTAGCACAAAAAGAACAAGTGGGTTGATAAGCAGTGCTCAACAATAGAAGAAAAAGAAGTAAGACTTGAAGGAAAGGTACTTACTTAGCACAGAGGGTTTCACGATTAGTGGATACTCACACAGCAAGTGCGGGCTATTACAATAGGCTTGGAAGGTGGTACAGTACCTATTATTTAGTCAGGGATCTCAAGAAGCGTAGAGTATGTACAAAAGGTGGAGTGTCAGGCACTAATAACTGTACTTGTATAAATGTTTCAGGTTCTATTAGGACCAAGACTTATACTAAAAATTTTATATAGATTATTGAGATACTTAGTAACCATTTGATATTCTTGTATTAGTGCTAAACTTGTGTAGGAAAGCCAGTAGGGAAAAAGAGTATAGGAGAAGGGCACTGAAGATATAGGTATGTAAAAGAGCACTCACTTTTAAAAGAGGGGTGTGGAAAGAAGAAAATAAGAAAGTGAAATAGATTTTTTTTAAACATAGATGAGAAATTATAGATATATTTTATTTTTTTGTACATAACAGGTGTGCATACCAGAATTAGCGCTGTTGAGTTATTTTATTACTACAGTAAGAATAGTATTAGATAGAGTGCTTCAAGAGGGAGTGACTGAGAATACTATCCCTTACTGAGAATAGATCTAGCCAACAGATAGATTACTTATATTAAAATATATTACTCTTTTCTTAAAGATCTCTACAAAATTTCATTCTTCATTTCCCACCCCCCCCCCCAAAAAAAAAAAAAAAAAAAAAAAAAAAATGTAACCACACTTACAATACATGCTTTCACTGTCTTTAAATATTAAAGTGGAAGGTGCTTCTTTTTAAAATTAGTTTTAGAAAATAGAACCAACCCATCTTGGATTGTGTCTATAGCTTAGTATTGTAGAACCATCTTTCTATGATTGGTGTCCCAACAGTGGAAGCTATATTGTAAGTACAGTTATTTTTTGGTTTTTCAGGGTTTTGTCAAGAGGACGTCATCAAGCCAGCGCTTCAAGGAAGATTTGTAGGGTCTACAACAAGTGGATTGAGCCTTTATCAGAGGGTTGTATTAGAGAATATAGTTGGTATAAGCTTTTAGTGCTTATTTGTTTTTTATTTTTAGTAGTAGAAGGTAGAATGGAACCTAAAGCTACTACTTCTAAATTTACTCTGGAGAGGGTGAAAGTGCTTAACTCTAAAGTGTCAATATCACCTAGGTTTTTGACAATTATTAGGTGCAAGGATGAAAGCTTTCTATTTACTGAAATTAATACTCAAAAGTTTTTGAGGAGTTTTGAACAAGCAGTTGAAGTTCATGGAGCCTCAGATTGTGATATGGTGCATCAAGTGTTATTTTTTGTTGCAAATGAATGTAAGGAAAATATAGAAGAGCTGGATGGTCACAAGAAATGTGATTGGATGGTGCTAAAAGGGAAAATACTAAAAAGATGGCCTAAAGTTACTGAGGAAACAAGGTATACAATTAAGGACCTAGATGTTCTGGTAAACTGGGTTAAAGCTAAAGGGGGTATCAGAGACCCAAAATATTTTAAAAATTTTTGAAAAGAGTTTGATCAAGTAGTAGATTATTTGGTCAATAATGAGGATTTTAGTGACACTAGTGCCTCATTACCATGGTTTTGTGAGGCATTAGCACCTGAGGTTGAAGATTGGGAAAAGAGGTGCCTTGATAATGAAAGGAAATTGGTTAGGAAGAAGAATAGGGATTAAAAGTACCCCAGATAGGAAGAAGTGGAAATATCAGTAGAAGCTGAAATGAAGTTGTGTTGCATAGAGTGTGGAGCAGCTAGGGTTTCTTTAGAGGATGTAGAGGTGATAGAGGTTTTTCAAAGCACTGGGTCACCTTCTTCAGTGTTGACCCCAAAAGCTAAGACAATATCACAGGAATCAAATTAAGTGATGGCTAGGATTGAGGAATTGGAGAAGAAGTTGAGTGAAGTGGCTAAACCCAAGCCAAGGTTTACTCCTCAACCATTGAAAATTTCTTCTATGGTATGCTATTATTTTAATAAAAAAGGCCATTGTGTGAAGAGGATTCTGAGGTGGAAGAATTTGAAGAAGATAAAAGGTGGATAAATGGAATACACTATTTCTACCAAAGGTTTAGGAATAAGGTCATCTGCAAAGACGTTAAACTATCATCATCACTACCAAAGGTTGTCCACAAAGACATAAAACTAATGAATGGCATCCAGGAAGACAATAAACTACCATCATTTTTAGGCAGCATCTGCAATGATGATAGACTAAGAAAGCTTAAGGGGGGCATGTTTAATGAAACCGATTATGAGGAGATAAACATGTTAGAGTTACATGTTAGAGCTAATGTAGTAACAAGAGGAGCACCAGATGAAGTGGTTCAGGATTCAGATGAAAATAACTCAATCACCAGCCAAGAAAGTGATTTGCTGTTAGAAGGTGGAGATTTGATTGGGAAATCAACTGGGCAAGTAGACTGGTTGAAAAAGTATCTAGAGGGAAACAGTCAACCAGAAAATTGTAATGAGGACACATGGCGCAAGATAGGGAAGCACACTAAAGAGTATTTTATTAAAGATGGAAAGGTATGGAGTGAATGCTCTTCCATGCCACAATTAGTTATAATGGATAGAGGAAGAAAAGAAACAATTCTTAGAGAATTACATAAAAATTTGGGACATAGGGGTCAAGATGAAACTTATAGAAGAGTCAAGGAGAAATTTTGGTGGCCAAATAGGAGAGCAGATGTCAAGGATTGGCTCCAATCTTTCCAGGAATGTCAGCATAGGAGTTACAGAAATCCTAAAGAGAAAGGAAAGGCAACATGTGAAGATACTATTTTTGGAAGGATTAGCTTAGATGCAGTTCATATTAAAGAAGGATGCTTTAAGTACTTGATTATTGGCCAGGGATCATCTGTCAGGATGGGTCAAAGCAGTGCCTTTGATAAACCTTAAGGCAAGTAATGTAGCTGAATTTTTAAAGAATGAATGGGTGTATAGATACAGGGTAATGAAAATGGCAACTGTGGATGGTGGCACTGAATTTTCTGGTGAATTCCAAGAAGTTGTTAAAGGAATTGGCTTCAAGATTCAAGTTGCAACACTGTATTATCCAGAAGTGAAAGGTATGCTTGAGAGAGGTTATCAGGTGATTAAGGATGTGCTAGTTATGCTATTTGGAACTAATGGGGCAAAATGGGAAGGTTATTTGCCTTTAGTATTATTTTCAGATAGAATTTCAGTAAAAAGGACGATGGGATTTTCACCATATGAACTGATGTTTGGTCAAAGGGCTGTATTACTTATTGATCTGGAAGCTGGATCTTTTCTAGGATGTGATTGGGATCAGGTGAGATCAACTGAGCATTTAATTCTAGAAAGAGTGACACAGCTTGAAAGGAAGGATGAGTTTATGAAAAAGGCATATGAAAGAATGATGCAGATTAGGGACAAATCAGTGAAATATTGGGATGAGGGCTTGACACACAGATTAAGAGAACCCTTGAAAGAGGGGATTTGGTATTAGTATACAACAGAAGTCTTGAGAGTCAATGAGTTAAATTGTTTTCAGACAGATGGGATGGTCTTTATAGGATCAGAAAACAAATAAAAGGAGGAATTGGATGGTACTAAATGGAAGTGACATGTATCAGCCAACCAGATCAAAATATTCTACCCAAGAGGGGTACCAGTAGCACAAGAATTACCTCTGGGAAGAGGATAAACTAAAAACATTATTTACATTTTCTCCAGAAAGAGTTTAAACTATTATTAGTATGTTAAGTTTTTTTTGGGACTCATAGGAGGCTATGACACAGCTGTGACAGATTTGGCGTTAGCAATGGTGAAGCAACTATGGCTGAACAAGAAGTTTGCATTAGTGCCTAGAGTAGATTTTATGGAATGGAGAATTAATTTTGTACAAGGGGATATGAAGAAGCGGATGAGCTAGATAGAGGAATAGCTGTCTGGGAAAATCTGAAGGCTATTGGGGACTTAGAAGAAGGTGGTAACTTTAGCTGTGGAAGGTTGGCAGATTGTGTGCCCAAAAATTTAGGCATCTGGGTTCTTGAAAAATCTCTGATGATGAAGGTTAATTAATGGGGTTGAAGTTATTTAAAGATAGTAGAGGTAGTATATTCAAGTGCTGTCTAACTCTCTAAGAAGGTATATATGGCAAAGGCAAGTGTGTTGCAAGCGCTACACACTTTGCCCATGATTTATGAAGAATTAGGACTTTTTTTATGATTAATAAGGAGGTTATGCATAGTTAAAAAGGGGGCTATGTAAAAGCATTTGAGTTACAATTCTGATAAGAGGGAAATAAATGAAGATAATGATTTATTAGAATCACCATAAAAACAGGTGGGGAATCCTTTCCATTCCTCAGGCATGATGAAGTTCTTGGGATCTGCAGGAAAACCAGGTATTGATGAGGAACAGATTTCATTCATTAGTTTACCAATCATTTCAATATGATGGTAACAGGCATTTAACTCATTTTTGGAAAAAGCAGGAGCACTATTGTATGAGGATAGCATGGCATCATATAGGATGAAAAGGCACAAAAAGATTCACATCAAATGCACAAATGGGAAAGGTCAGGGGACCCATCCTAAGCAAATAGATTTGTTAAAACTTTTAAAGAAATTGAAATTAGAAAAGATTATGTGAAATTAATGAAGATGGACTTACTAGCTAACAGATTTGTAGGCCACAAAGAAGGGGAAAGCACTCTCACGGTGTTGGGAGCATATGAAGAAGATGGCTGTAATGCAACATTTTTTTCAGAAGGGGAAAGGGATTCCGCCCTGGGTTGGATAGATATTTCTTACCAAGGGTAAATTGGGAGAGAAACAATTTCAGAAGGTAAAGTTTCAGAGGAAGGATGAGTAGTGCTACTGGAACTAGCTATAATAGTAGGAGTGCTAGAGATATCTCCAGGAGGGAACTAGATATAACCATTAGGAGAATTAGGAAAATTCATAAGAAAAAGTACAATTCATATGAAAGTGGGTCTAAAGGAAGAATATTCAAGAGGCTTAGAGAAAGTAAAGTTAAAATTGTGATGGTGGAAAAAAGTGCAAGACTGATCTCTAGGTAAAGTACAGTATTGGGTCATGGTTAATTAGACTTGTCAAGTGTTATGGACTGATTAAGGAAGGAGACTGGGTTACAGGCCTATTTATAATAAATCAGGTGTTGTGAAGAAAAAAAAGAAAGGCAAGGACTGAATAGTATCTAAGATTAGATGTCAATGAGCAGAAGACTAAAGTGTATCAAGGTTAAATTGGAAAGAAGGTTAGCACTAAGGAGTGCAAGATCTTGGGAAGATCTGAATTTACTTCAAGAATAAGAGGTATGAAGATGATGAGGCACTAAAAAATTAAGTTATGTTGGAAGATTTTTTTATTTTATTGTCTCAGGGTTATTCCAGGAAGAGTCAAGGAAGAGTTTTCAGGAGGAATTTTATCTTCCCTAAGAACTAAAATGACACTCTCACACTCTCAAAATAATAATGGGCAATATTTGTCAACAGGAGTTTCTTTGGGAATAATTTTTTATCATTATTACAAAGAAATTAATAATAAACTAGTTACAACTTTTTTAAAGAAAGATAAAAATTGAAAAATTTGAAAATAGAACAAAAAATGCTGGAAATGGATGAATTGGAAAAGAAGTCAGTATTATGGGAAAAGATAAGTAAAAGGACCAGAATTACTTTAGCACCTATCAACAAAGGTGTACTTCAAATCATTATAGATATTGTAAGTCAAATTCAGAGTTTCAACAAGGAAAAATCAATTTTTTATGTCTTTTTTTTTGAGAGAGGGAGTGTTCTAGAGATAAGTAAATACTGCGTCAAAGGGAGTATTGAAGCAATGAATAGTGCGGTAATTGGGAGCTGCAACCACTTGATTTAGGACTTGCCAACCTTCAAGGCAAGGGAGGTGAATTTGAGGAGCCTTTTCCTTGAATGTGTCAATGAATGTCTCAGGATTAGAAAACCAATCTTCAAAATAAGAAGGCTGAGGGTTGGGCTCTTGTTCAGGCCAGGTAGTTTTGTCCTCACTAGTGGGTGAAAAGATGGCGCCAGGAGTGGTAGACCAGAATGGGTCTTCTTTGAGACCTGGGATGAAAATTTTGATGTGCAGAGTTGGAGGCATCACAGCATATGGGGTATGAGGAATCTCCTAAGTAGGAGAAAGAAGCATGCCAGTAAAGGAAAAAAAAAGTTTTTTAGGGAGACTTACAGTATGGATTGACTCTTTTGAGAAGAGTGAATGATGGGTCATATTTGATGCAGTGCTTGAAATTGGAAAGCAGTGCATTCTCTTTTCTCTTTTTGGGGCAGGAATAGGGGTTGTGGGATCAGGGTGCTTAATGGCCAACTGACTCAGAATATTTTACGTCTATGCATTAAGATTGACAGTAGCAGTGGCAGGAGCAGTAATGTTATGAGGACCATTGAGACTGCATCTCTTTTTGCAACTTTTAAAGAAGTTTCATGACTAACAGAAGGAAAAGAAAATGGACTTAGTGTTGGATATTTGAGAAGGAAAGAAAGGAGATGGAGCTCACAGTGAAAACACAATTACCAAGGAAAGCTTTTTGAAAAGTGACATGGAGTAATGCTGTTTTTAGTACAGCATTGAAAACTCTTAGCTCCAGTAAGAGTAGTTTTGACAGCAGGAGCAGTGGAAACAAACACTTTCTGGTTTTCAACAAACTGACAGATAGCATTGATGATATTGTTTTTAGGATTTATATTGAGGAAAAGAAGATGATAGAAGAAGATAGAGACTAGTGATATAGATGAAGAAGAAAAATTAATAAGAATATTTAGGAAGAGAAGATGAATGAATGAGGAAAAAGTGCAAGATATGCACCTGGGGACAGTTGCAAGTAGAGGGAGACTGTGGCACACATCTGGAAGTAATGCAGAAAATGTCTCAGTTCTAAGAAAGTGCAACAAAGGGGTTGCTAGGAAGGATAATTACAGAAGTTCAACTAAGGGGTCTTCAAAAGCACAGAAAAAGTAGGCACTCTGCACACAGTTTTTTTTCTGTGTACTATGGATATACAAGCCACAGAAAGTAAAAAATAAAGGGAAGTGTATACTGGACTATAAGACAAAAAGGTGTAATATGTACTTGAGGAAGCCATGACCTGTGCTAGAAGCATAGTATGGATTAAAAGGTAAAACCAAGTGAGGGTAGAGGTTTAACACTTAGATAGGAAAAAGCAGCAACAAGAAAGGGTGTGAGATTTAGGCTTCAGAAGAATCTTCAGCTAAAAGAACATAGGATTTGAATATACCTAACCCTAATTTTGACTCTGATTTTCAAAATTGCACAAAAATTTGAACATTGATGATGAAAATTCCAACAAGATGGAGATATAAGCCTAGATAATCATCTGATAAGAGTTTCAGAAGCATTATTCTTTAATTATGCAATATAAAAACTTGAAAAAATTAAGTGAAATTTGGATAAAAAGGCTCAAATTTACAGGCCAAAATCTCAGAAACCACTGGACCAAATTCAAACCCATTTGTGGGAAATGAAAGATAGGCTTCAGGATAATCTTCAGTTAAAGGAAGTGTGATTTAAATTAACCTAACCCTAATTTGTTGCATAGAAACATAAAATAAAGAAATTTAAATTAGGAAAAAAAGGCTCAACTTTAAAGGTCAATATCTCAGCAGACACTAAACTAAATTCAAGTCTGTTTGGGGGAAATGAAAGGTAGATTTAATAACAATCTTTAGTTAATAATACATCATATTTGAATAAAAATAACCCTAATCCCAAGTCTGATTCTCAAAGTTTTACAAAAACATGAAAAGTGGTAATGGAGATGAGAACAATAAGAGTTTAATTAGTCCAGTGTTATCAGGATAAGAGTCATACATATATTTAAGCATGAAATTTTCATAGAAGGAAAGAGATATCATATAGTCACAAAAAAGGAGATGAAACTTACCTTGATTGAAAAGTAGGAAAAATACAATGAGAAAGATTGATGTTGGAATGTGGGGGAAATTTAATATGGAGTAAGTGAAGTACATAAAGAATGTGCAATGTATGTGTTTTAATGACATGCAACCAAAAAAAAAGTGAAATAGAGGAAAGGGGGGATAATGACCATTCCAAGGAGGGATAAAGATTAGGGTGATAGAGCTAAAAAAGAAAGAAAAGAGGGAGAGAAAAAAAAGGTTAATTTTAACATTAAAATCAAAAATAACCACTTTAAAAAAATTTAGATACAAAAAAGAAAAAAAAAACAGAAAAAAACAAAAAAAGTTATAATTAGCAAACTAAAAATCAAAAAAATGAATTAAATAACTTACCAGGAGAGATAAGATGAGGAAATACATAAAACCAAATTGTTTGAGGGATATTTGAGGAGAGGAGAAAAGGATATGAGGGGTGAATGAAAAAAGAAACAGTGAAAAATTATGTGATTGCAGAAAATATTTGATTTCATGTTGAGCTATTGAATGAAAACATATGAGACATTCACTGAAAATTCAAAATAAAAATGATTATGTAAAAAAAACACCAAACAAAGTGAATAAAGCACACAAGTTGAATATTTGGAGAGTATAAAAAATCAAAAGGATTGTGTTTCAAAATGTTGGAGGGTGATTGGCATAATGACAGAGCATATGCTGGTGGAAAGAATGTTTTGTGATTCAAGGGAGGGGAGAGCTGGTGCAGGTTTGGGATCCTCTTCTTCATAAAGATAATTGAAAATACATATAAGCTAAAGTTTCTTCCAAACACAAGTCAGAATCAGAGTCAGCAGCTAAAGTTAAAGTGATAGTATTCATAGCTGAGTGAATTTTCTTCCTAGTAGAGAGGTACTTCATTATTGTCGGTAGAAGGTTTAGGTGGTGAGTGGGAAGTGGGAATTTTCCACCAAATGAGCAGGTGGGGTGGGTAGATGGAAAAAAAATGTTATGTGTTTTCCACCAAAATTAAGTAGCATAGAGTGAAGAGAGACATAAGTATGGCATTGAAATTATAAGTAATGTGGCTTTCTGACAAATAAATCATGGATGTGATGAGTTTGGGATCAGGAATTATGAAATGAAATTGGGTTATAAGAGGTGGGATAATGAATTGTTGTGCAATAATTATCCACTTTCCCTGGGGGAAGTGGATAAGAATCTTCCACAACTAATAATGTCATATCCTGGCAAAAAAGATTTCTGATACCTAATTGTGGATCCCTGAACATTGATACCCCCTAGCAATAATAATAGGGGGTGTCAAAAATTACCATATATGGCATTCAAGCAAGCCTCAAAAAAGGTGCCAAGTAATTGTTTTTAACTCAAATTAGATATCCCAATAGCTGGTATACTTCAACATTGTGCTTTTCCCTACACACACCATCTTTTGAGTACATCCAAGACCCTCAAGCATTTCTTCCCCTTACACTGATTAGTCAGCATTAGGTACACACACACACATAACTTGAAATTTTTCTTCACCTAATTCTTAAAGGCTTATTTATACACTCACAGTACACTTTAAATAAATTCTTAAGCCCACTAACATCATGCTCCAACCCTTGCTTCCTCCAACCCTTGATTACTCTTTCTCTTATTTTTTTCCTCCAAAAACTAACATGACTCCTTCACTTCATCAACAGCTTCAAAAAACAACTGATTCTCTAGCTTTTGATCCTTTGGCTGAGTATTATCCATATTCTGATACTTAGTTTAATTTTTTTATATAAGTCATCTGTTAGAGAACTGCTATCTTACTTCCCAAACCCCATCCATTTGCCATCAACCACAATATACACTTCAAAAACTTTCTGAAATACCTAATTCCAGTTTTCAGAAAATTTTCAAAATTACTTATTATGGCTTTAAATACCTTCATGATTTGATTCATGATCATTCAGTTTAACAAAAAGTTCTCATTACCCACAGTGTGACCCTGAAATACAAATCTATGTGGCACTTTGCCAATTTGGCTCAAATGGGAACAGTGCTGCCATAACTTGTCTTGTGAAAGTATTCAGTATAAGTCATGGAAAAGTAGATTTATACACTAAGAGAACCATTAAAGCAATCTGTCCACTTCAATCAAAATTTCTCACATGGCCCACTAAGGAGGCTAGAATGAAAGACTCACAGGTCTTGAGAAATGATGTATTCCCTGGATGTATTGGTTTTGTTGATGATGCAACCATCCCTTTGAGCCAAAAGCCTGAAAAGGATGGAAATAGTTGTTTTGATTGGAAAGAAGAGTCAGTGCTTACCTATATCTAACATATTCTTACATCAAATACTAATCATCTCTTAATTTTTCTTTTTTCAGGTATTCTATTGCTCTCCATTTGGTTTGTGAAATAAATAAGTTTATTGAATTTCATGCTGGCTTTCCTAATGCTTTCCATGACTCTTCAGTTTTTCAACAAATGATGATTTATCGAAACCCTGAGAATTACTTTGATGAAAATAAATATCTTCTTGAAAACTATGCTTACCCTAGTGGTACATATGTGATACCAGCATTTAGTGGGGCTGGTGATATAAATAGTGAAAAATCACAATTAAAAACTAATCTTTCCAAGTCTCAAGTAAGGATTGAACATGCAATTGGAATTTTGAAAAGTAGATTCGCTTCACTAAGGGGAATGGGGAGTCCTCTTTGTAACAAGAAAGAAATGAAGGTTATTATTGATTGGATCATTTCATTCTTGATACTACATAATCTCCTTGCACACTTAAAGGATGAATGGAGAAATATTTATGAACACAAAATTTTCAAACCACCCCCAACTATTCAATCATCCTCCAGTTCTTCATCCCAACCTGGTGGAATCCATGCTAAAATTCTCCCTATCACTCTTTCTCACTTTGAAACCACAGATTTATTATCTACTAGTACTAAAGTTCTTTCTTTATTTCTTCTTTGATTTCATAAGGGTTTTTTTGTATTATGCACTTATAGTGATTAGAGTTTTTTATTCCATTGTTACATTTCAATATGTAAGTCTGATTAAAATGCATGTAAATGCATTTTTCATGCATCTTTAATCTTCAAAGGGAGATTTTTTGTCTTTTTATCATGTATATACATTCAAAAAAATTTTTAAACAAAATTAGAAAAAAAAATGGCAATACCCTCCCCTAAAATTTACTCTGGAAGGGGTTCAGGATTGCTAAATTTTCATTTTTATTTCATAAATGAATAAATAAATCATTTAAAAAAGATAATCAACCAAGTAAAAGTAATAGTATTCAGAATACTACCAGCCAATGAGTTCAGATGTGACTGAAGCCAAAGAATATATTGAAATGGAACTGTGTTGTGAACTCATTCAAACAAATAATTGTTTAAATAATTAAAATTTATACAGCAGCAAAGATAAAAAAAACTTACCAAAAACACTTGGAAAAAGCCTTGAATTTTTCTAGGACTGTTTCCAAATTGATTTGGAAAGAAAACCCCCAACAAGATGAAATAAAAAGAGAAAAAAGTCAGTAAAAAGAAAAGCAGGATCAGGTAGCACTCACTTTAGGTAAGTTTTGGAAAGGGCTTGAAGAGAAAAATGAGGAACATGTGAAACTGTGAAGAAAAAGAAAAAAACATACCTCAATGAAAGGGCAGAGAAAGATGTAAAGAGGAAGAGAGTTGGGGGAATCTGGAAGGATAATTGCATGATGATTAGGATATGAATTATGAAATGTGTTCAGAAATGTGTTATGAAATGTGATATGGAAGAGTTTTAAGGGAATGAGTTGAGGGCCTTGATGAATATATAAATTTCATCAGGAGTCCAGGATGATGTGGAGTTGGGGGCAAAGGGGTCTGATGTGCAGTGGATTGTGGGAATGTGTGTATTTGTGGGCTGAATTGTGGTTGGGGTAATGGTGCAAGAATAGGAAGTATTTGACCAAATTTTTGAAATGTCTAACCCAAGTCTTCCATTTATGATGGCATCTTAGAATGGTGTTTTGAGTCTGAAGTCTGCCAGGCATATATGGTAATGTTTGACACCCCCTAATAGTAATAATAATAATATACATGAATGAATGAATGATAAATAGATAGATAGAAAAAGGAATGAGTGGATGATGGTTTGGCTGTTTTTTTATATCAGGGGGTATCAATGTTCAGGGATCCGCAATTAGGGATCAGGAATTTTTTTTCCGGGATCAGACATTATTAATTGTGGAAGATTCTTATCCACTTGCCCCGGGGCTAGTGGATAAGGAATCCACGATAATGCATTATCCCGCCTCTTATACCCCAATTTCCATTCCTAATTACTGATACCAAACTCATCTCATCCATGATGGATTTTCAAGAAAGTCACATGACTCATAATTGCTGATGCCATCCTTAAGTCTTTCCTCACTCTATGCCACTTAATTTTGGTGGCGAACACTTAAGTTTATTTATATCTACACACCTCAACTGCACATTTGGCAGTGAATTTCCACTTCCCACTTCCCTCATCACATATCCCTTCCACCGGCAACAATGAAACACCTCTCTACTAGGAAGCTACTTCACTCAACAATGAATGCTATCACTTTTCTTTTAGTTCTTTACTATAAATCTGACTCTGATTTGGAAGATGCTTTAGCTTATATGTGTTTTCTTTCCAAAAAGCGTTACATCATCACCAGGGGGCCAAATCTTTATCATGATCCCCGATATGATCTGGCCTCCATTCTCAACATTCCTCATTTAAACTTCACACAACTTTTTAGAACTTCTCCCGATTCTTTCTTCAAACTTTATCAACTCATCTCCGATCATCCTATCTTCCATAACAATTCTCATAACAAACAGTGTAATCCTGCCATCCAACTTGCTGTTGCTCTATGTCGCTTTGGCTCAAATGGAAATGGTGCTGCCGTAAGACGTTTGAATAATCTCTTTAACATAGGATATGATACCATGATATTATACACCAAGCACTGTATGATTTCTATCCTTTCCCTCAAGTCTCAAACTCTTGCTTGGCCAACTCCAGAACAGTGACTTGAATCCTCTCAAGTAATGCAAGCTGAAGGTTTCCCTGGCTGTATAGGTTTTGTTGATGGCACAACCATCCCTTTGAGTCAAAAGCCTGCTCATGATGGCAACCATTATTTTGATCGCAAAAAAAGGTTTCTTCAAAATCTCCTCCAAGTTCTCATCTTTCACAATCTAACTTTTTATCTTCTTTCTAGATACTCTATTGCCGTTCAACTTGTATGCAATGTCAATAAAAAATTTATTGCTTTTCACAGTGGCTGCCCTGGATCATGTCATGACTCTTCCGTCTTCCAAAGAATGAGGATTTCTCAATCCCCTGACTCATACTTTGACAAATCTCAGTACCTCCTGGCAGACTCAGCATATGCAAGTGGAAAGTACATTATACCTGCTTTCCGTGGTGCAAATTCAGAAAATGACCCCAAAACTAAATTTAATTATCACCTTGCACAATCAAGAGTACAAATTGAACATGCTATAGGTATTTTAAAGGGACAATTTTCTAGTTTTCGGGAGCTCAGAATCCATTTTCAAAAAAAATGGAGATCAAAACTGCAAATCATTGGATCTTGACTTGCATAATACTCCACAATATTCTAGCTGATTTAAAGGATGAGTGGAATGATCTTCATGAAGAAGAGGATCCTGAACCACAACTGGCACTCCCCTCCCTTGATTCACAAATAATTCAATCAACTGGCATACACCCCATTATAATGCCAATTACCCTCCAACATTTCTCTTCACCCTTTTAATTTTTACTTTTTATGTTTTCATACTTTCCAAATGTCCTCTTTGTGTACTTTAATCACTTGGTTTTGTATTTTGGTTTGTTGCATATTCATTTTTTTTTTTGAATTTACGGTGAATATCTTTTTTTTGGATGGCTCATTGGTTTTCTTTCACCTCCTCAACATGAAATCACATATTTTCTTATATCACATATTTTGTCAGTGATTTTTTTTTTTCATTCATCACTCATATCCTTTTCATCCTCTCCTCAAACATCCCTCAAATATTTTGGTTGCATTTATTTTCTCAACTCAACTCACCAGGTAGGTCATTTTTTTTCTTTTTTCTTGGTTTTTTATTTGCTAATCATGATTTTTTTTTTTTTTTTTTTTTTTGTAAGTGCTTCATTTATTTTTGTTCTAGGGTAAACTGATTTTTGTTTTTTTTTTCTCTTTTTTCTCTTTTTTTTTGTATTTTTTTCTCTCCTTCACCTCTCTTTATCATCCTCAAGTCCACCTTTTTCCCTCTCTTTACCTGTCTCAAGACCCCCTTTTTAGCTGCCTCAAATCCCCCCTTTCCCCCCTCTTTAGGTCCCTCATCACCCCCCTTCCCCTCCTTTTAGGTGCTTCAATACACCCCCCTTCCCCTCTCTTTATGTCCCTCAACCCCCCCTTCACCTCTCTTTTGCCGCCTCAAACCCCCCCTTCACCTCTCTTTACCCACCTCAAACCCCCCTTTCCCTCTCTTTAGACGCCTCAAACACCCCCCCTTCCCCCCCTACCCAATCCTTACTTCCTCCTCTACCCCCCCCTGATTATTAACGAACAATTGTTACAGATTGTTCGTTAACAAGGAGGTGGGGGGGGGGGGGGGTAGAGAAGGTGGTAACGAATTGGGAGGGGGTAAGGTGATTGGAAGGGGGGGAAGGGGGGGTTTGAGGTGCCTAAGGAGAGGGGAATGAGGGGGGGGGTTTGAGGTGCCTAAGGAGAGGGGAATGGGGGGGGTTTGAGGCAGCTAAAGAGGGGGGGATAGGGGGTGATGGGGCATATTAAGAAGGGTAAATGGGGGGGGTATTTGGGGGTATTTGAGGCAGCTAAAAAGGCGGGAAAAAAGTGGGTATTGAGAAAATTAAGCAGGGCAATTCAAGGGGATTTTGAGGCAGGCAAGGAGAGCATTTGAGGGGACTTTTGAGGCAAGGAGGGAGGGATTTGTAAGGGCATTTCAAATAAATAAAGGAGGGGAAAAGGGGAAATTTATGGGAGATAAAGACGGGTTACCAACTTTCAAATAAATATACTAACAAATTTTTGTTTGTAATTTTGATTAATTTTTTAATTTTTTTGGCAGTAATATAGAAAAAAAAAATTCTTTCTGATAAGGACTGTCCCTCTTATTTACAAAACAAAAAAGGTTTATAATTTTATTTTTAATTTTTCTATAATTAATTTTTGTGATTTTGTTTTTATTTAAATAATTTTTTTATTTTTAATTTTGATTTTATTGATTTTATTTTATTTTTATTTTTTTCAGGATCTTGTGAGAAGGTTTTTAATAACAAATCTTCAGGTTCACTTTTAATTTTTTTTTTAATTTTTTTTTTTGATTTAATTTTTACTGAAATTTTTTTTTTGGATAATTTTTTTTTTTAAAAAGGATTTTGCTTTTATTTTGTTTCTAAAAATAAAACCTCAGGTTTTTTTTTTGATAAATTATTTTTTTGAAAATTTTTTATCCATTTTTTGTTTTTTGTTTTTTGTTTTTTGTTTTTTTTTTTCTATTTTATTTTTTAAATAAAAAACAGTTTTTTTTATTTGAAAAATAAGGTGAGAATTTTTTAAAAAAAAAATTGAGTTGAAATTTTATTGACATTTAATTATTTTTTCAGATCAAAAAAATGTCTTCTTCTTCAGAATAAACCCTTACTTCTCTCTCATCTTCATCTTTATCTTCTTTATCATCTTCATCTTTATCATCACTATCATCTTCTTCAAAATCAACATCCATACAAACATCTTCTAAATCATCAAAAATAAATTTATCTTCTTTATCATCTTCATCTTTATCATCTCTATCATCTTCTTTGAAATCAACTTCCATACAATCATCTTCTAAATCATTAAAAAAATAATGATAATCAGTCTCATAAGAAGAAAAGATATCTGAAAAAAAAAATTCTTCATCTAAATCATCAAAAAAATTTAAAGATAATCAGTCTCATCAGAAGAAAATATATCTGAAAAAAAATATACAACATTTCAGAAGAAAAGATATCTGAAAAAACATTATTCATCATCTAAATCATCAAGAAAAATTAAAGATAATCAGTCTCATCAGAAGAAAAGATATCCGAAAAAAAAATTCTCTGTGAAAGTTATTTTCGTCATATCCCAAACATTTTATTTCATAAAACTAAAGTAGATAAAAAATTTAAATATCCGAAAAAATTACCAGAAGATATCAAATATCTAACCAAAATTGGTGATGATTGAGTGGTTGCAGTTATCAGTAATACTTTTAAGCCTAAATTCATTTTGTAAGTTCATTCATTTGATGGCGTAAAAGATGAAACTTTTAATCAACTATTGGATCTTATCATTACTCTTTATCAAATGGCTTTGGTTCAATTACCTATAAGGAATACGAATTTGTTGGGTGGTATCATGATTGGATTTGGTTGGAGACCAGGTTTTGTTAAAGGATATTCTCTTGGTATGTCTAATAATTTTTTTTCCATTCTTAATATCATTTCACTTATTTCATTTATTTAGGCATATATTCCTTGGTCAAGAATATCACTAAAGCAAAAAAAGATGAAGATTTTTGCTTATGGGACACTCTACCTTCCTTTAATTCTTATCTTGCTCTTCAACTCAAAAAGCTCTGTAATAAGGCATTTGAAAAAAATCATGAACTTGCAACCAAAGTTGGAATACCGAATTGGTGTGACTCCAAATGGGAAGATATCAGCCATAAATATCTTTTATTTTCTAATGTTATTATCATTCATTCTGGATTTCACAATAGGATTCATATCGATAGGAATGATGCCAATTTTCTTACTTTTGGAATATTCTCATATATTAATCCAATAACTGGCCACCCAATACCATCTCCAGCTAAAATCAAAGGACATGGTTTATATTTTCCAGACCACCGGTGCATCATTGATTTTGGTTTGGGAAATGGTATCATCGAAAATATTTTGGAATTCTTCTCAGGATAATCATCAAACAAACAAAGCTCCTCCTGGTTTGGAATCCTATCAAGATTTCACACATTTTGGTTGCTCATTTAGAGTCAGTAATAAGTTGATACAAAGAATCAATAAGGTAAAGAAAGAAGGTAAAGTTATTCGATTTAAAAAAACTTTATCTAGATCCAAAAAGTATGGGGATTAGAGTTGTCATCGAAAATTTTATATTTTTTCATAAATTTTTAATAAATATTTTTTATATATCAATTTTCTCAAGTAATGTGATGAGCCAACGACCTTTGGTTGTATAACAGGTAATCATGATAACATTTATTTGTTTGATTTGTGAGGTTCCTCTTGCCTATACCTGTAGAAAGTCCCAAACTTTTGTTTCTAGACTTGGTCTGCATTTTGGCTTGAGGAATTGTCATCACTATAAACTAGGGAAATTGATATATATTAGATATTTATTTAGTAATTTATGTAATTATATTAAATTTAGATGACTTCCACCCCTTACTTCAATAAAATGCAGGGGGGGGGGTATTGCCAAATTTTCAAATCTGACATGTGAAATTGATGACTTAGAAAAATTTTGGTGATACCCACCCCTTGCTTCAATAAAATGCAGGGGAGAGTATTGCCAATTTTTTAAAACAGATATAGAATTTTTTTGACTTGTAAATATTTTGGTGAAATTTTTTTGGTGATACCCATCCCTTACTTCAATAAAATTCATGGGGGGTTTTGCCAAAATTTCTTATTAGACTTGTGAAATTCTTGACATGTAAGAATTTTTGGGATACCAGTAAAATGCAGGAGGTAGTAAAGCCAACTTTTCATATAAGACTTCCAAGATTCATGATATGAAAGAATTTTTGTGATACCCACCCCTTACTTCAAAAAAATCCAGGGGTGGGGGATTGTCAAATTTTCAAAGGAGACATGAAAATTTTATTTAAAAAATATGGGAGAGTAATGAAATAAAGGAAATTATTGGAAATTTTATGTACAAATAAATATGAACAGTTGAAGTGTGAGAGAAATAAAACAAACTAGTCATCCAACAATTTCTTTAAACGTTCAATTTCCTCAACAGATTTATTAGCTTTAACACATTCTATCAAGAAATCTTTCTTTTTGGAATTTTCTTCATGATCAAACTTATATTTCATCTGCTCTAATAGGTTTTGATGTTTGAGTGTTTTCTCCTCTTTTTTTGATTTTTCAATACTTAGAGTTAACTCAAATTTCTTCTCCTCCAAATCTCAGGCCCAATCATCCTTCCGTAAAGAGAGCTGGTACTTCCTCTCCTCCAAATCTTGGGCCCGATCATCCTTCCGTAAAGAGAGCTCGTACTTCCTCTCTTCCAAATCTTGTAGCCTATCATCCCTCCTTAAAGAGAGCTCATATTTTTCCTTTTCAAACTTTAGAGTCTCTTTAGAAGCTTCCACTTGTTCTAGAGTGATAAGCAATGCTAACAATAAGTAGAAGAAAAGCAGAGTAAAGTATTAATAGGTATGATATCACTTACCAGCATCACGTTTCTCTAAAAACTGTTCCGTCGAAGAAAAAGGGGTTTGTGATGAAGTATCACTTTTTTGTCTTCTTTGTGACTGGAAATTTAGACTACTTGAAGCCCTACGCTTCTTGTTCAAGGTCATATTTTCCTCCTCATAATTGTCACTAGCTTCAGACTCAGTTGATTGTGGGTCCTGGGCTTGTTCATTAGCCTTTTAAGAAATAAGAAAATCCAAGTAAATAAAAAAAAGTATTGATAAGATAAAAGAAAAAAAACAGACCTGAGTTAGATTGGGTTGGGTTAAATTGCCAATAGGATCAATAGCAAAGCTATCTAGAATTGTAGAATTTAGAAGAGGATGGGAAAAGATTTTCTTTGACATCATGTTCGGAGATAGGATCTTCACCATCCAACATGTTTACAGGATTAACATCGGCTCGCTCTCCAAAAATTGCATCCATCTCTTTAAAGTAAGGACATAAAGTTTCAAGTTTATCGTCTATGGATTTTATGCCCTTAGTTATATCGTTGTTGGTAACCCCAAAACCAGTGGAAGATGAAAGAGCCTTTGCCTTCTTGTATTTTGCTCGGTAATGCTTGAATCGTTCAGACATCTGTTTAGGAAAAAGATCAATCCTTCCCTTGGTCTTATTCCATAACTCATTTGCCATTAGAAGATAGCTATTAACTTTTGATGTGGGGGGCTGTCCTACTTTAGTGGCATACTCAGTACCAAAACAAGAATCATAGTTAGATTTGGTTTTCAGCCAGTTGATAAGAATGAGATGTTCATCTTTTTTTAATTGAAAGGTCTTTGATTTCTCGGCTGAGCGGGGGAAAGAGGAAGTAGTGGGAATTGAAGAACAACTGGGTGATGGCTGCCTTTGAGAAGATCTAGGATGATGAGGCATGTTATTATAAATGAAGATGAAAAGGAGCAGAAACAAGCAGATGAGATAGCGAGATGAAAAGGAGCAGAATCAAATAGATGAAATGGGGAGAAATTCTGAGTGGATAGAATGAACAGGATGGGATGAGAATGGAAGTGCGCAGCAAGGTAGAAGGCTGGGATATCCAGAAAGTTGTCCAAGATGTGGTTATGAAGTATTGAGGATAAAAATGTCAGATAAGAGGTGAACATTGACACGTAAAGTGTCTAATAACCCAATTATTAGCAAAAATAATTGCGGAAGATAATTGGTGTATGCAGATTATTTTCCACAATTAATTTAATTGTGGATCAGTCAACATTGATACCCCCTATTATATATATATATATATATATATTGATGTGGGTTTAAGCTTTTATCATTGTTATTATTACTGGTATTGGTGTTGGTGTTGTTAATTTGTGGTTGATAGTTAGTTAATTGTTATTATTGTTATTATTGTTATTATTGTTATTATTGTTATTATTGTTATTATTGTTATTATTGTTACTATTGTTATTATTGTTATTATTGTTATTATTGTTATTATTGTTATTATTGTTATTATTGTTATTATTGTTATTATTGTTATTATTGTTATTATTGTTATTATTTTTATTATTGTTATTATTGTTATTATTGTTATTATTGTTATTATTGTTATTATTGTTATTATTTTTATTATTGTTATTATTGTTATTATTTTTATTATTGTTATTATTTTTATTATTGTTATTATTGTTATTATTGTTATTATTGTTATTATTGTTATTATTGTTATTATTTTTATTATTGTTATTATTGTTATTATTTTTATTATTGTTATTATTTTTATTATTGTTATTATTTTTATTATTGTTATTATTGTTACTATTATTACTATTAGTAGTAGTAGTAGTAGTAATATCACTACAAAATATCAGGGGCTGACTTGCTAGCAAGTCCACAACATTGTGCCCAAATTCATATCAAGTCAAGAAAACATTGATGTTTAGTTGAAAAAAACAGGAAAAAAGGGTGAATCACAACTTAACTTACCTTGGTAGAATATTTAACATTAAAAATGAATTTGAGGTTCAAATCAGTTGAAAAAAGTTTAAAGCCTCATTGTTAAGTAATTTAAGAAGAGTGTAATAGTAGTCAGCTGTAAATTAATTTCAGTTGAATATAGTGTACTTTAAATTCATTTTAATAATCTTCTTTCCTACTAAATGAAAATCCCATAGCTACTAATCAAAGAAAAAAATGAAAGTGAATGTATCAGTGATATTCAAAAAGTTTCTTTGTCATGGCCTCTTTACCTTAATTAACTCATTTTAAATTTATTTTTTCAACTATATAAAAAAGGAAGGTATTGAAAATAATTAATTTATATAACTAATAATACCAAAAAAATACCAAATATTTCTAAAACTTCAAAATAACTTACATTGAAAACTCAATATTTAATATCAGAGCTAAATTGTGCTATCATTTACACCACCACAAAAAAGCTATGATATATAATTTATTTTCTTTAGCTGTTGAAAGATTTATCATTTAAAAAGTTTATGTAAACCCTCTTTATAGGTAATCTAAGTCAATAAGTTCACAAAGTTGTGTTCAAATTTTTGTTTTCCAAAAATAGCATCTTATCCTTGAAGCTACCTTTGTATTTGTGAAAGTGACATTTTTGAAATTGGGATGAAAAGTTATTTAATGAATTTTTTTTTTTTACTTGTATAGCAGCTCACAAACATTTAAAAGAAGGTTTAAGTTTAATATTAGAGACAAGTAATTATACTGTGACTCTGATGAAAATAATCATATTCATTACCTTTAGGATAGTAAGTGTAAAATTAGTAGTTAAAATCATAAGATTTATAGGGGGTATCAAAATTAAGGGATCTGCAAATAAGGATAAGGAATTTTTTTTCACTGGATCAGGCATTATTAATGGAAGAAGATTCTTATCCATTGGCCCTTGGGCTAGTGAATAAGGAATGAAAAATAATGCATTATCCTGCCTCTTATACCCCAATTTCCATTCCTAATTCCTGATCCCAGAAAAATCACATTCATGATTGAAATTTAAGCAATTCACATGACATATAATTGTAGATGCAATCCATATGTCGCTTTTCACTCTAGGCCACTTAATTTTGGTGGAAAAAACTTTGGATTTTTTTTCTATCTACCCACTCCCCCCCTGCTCATTTGGCAGAAAATTTACACTTCCCTCATCATCTGAACCTTCTAACAACAACAATGAAGCACAAATCTACTAGAAAGAAACTTTCATCAACTATGAATGCTATTGTGTGACTTTATAAACAAAGCAATGTATGATTACCATCCTTTCCCCCAAGTCTTGAACACTTACTTGGCCAACATCACAACAGCAAATTGAAGCCTGTCAACAGAAAATTATTGGATACAGACTTGTGTTATACTCCATAATATCCTAGTTAATTTTAAGGATGAATAGTATGATCTTTATGCAGAAGAGGATCACAAACCTGAACCAGCTCTCCCTCCCCCCCTTGATTCACCAAATTTACTTTCCACTGGGATAAACTCTGTCATTATGCCAATTGCACTCCAAAATTTCTCAACACAACCCTTTTAATACTTTTTTCATACTCTATGCCATGTTTTATTCACTTGGGATGGCTATTTATGTTGTGAATATTGACTTTTATTTTTGAATTTTCTGTGAAAGTCTGTCAGGCTAAGTTCAAGTACAGAGACATGAATAGCTTGATTAGTCAGTCTTATAGAAGATTTAAATGGTCTAGCAAGAATAGTGTTGTCAAAATCCAATTAAGTATTAGAATATAATTCAATATAATAGTCTCAGTAATTTAATCTCTCTTAATATAAATGGTATACAGCTTAAAGTTGGTAGAAAAATAGAGATAATTATTTACAACAATACTAAAATTAAATTAGCCCGAAAACCTCCTCCTTATATACCCATAAATCCCCAATGTTCCCCTTTTTTCCAGTCCTTTCCACAGCCAGAGAAAACTCATTCTAGCAAGTCCACATTCCCATAAACCCAGGCACTATTCAAAAACAAAATAAGAGTCATATCACACACCAAAATACAAGAATAACATGGGGTAATCCATAAAATTAAAGCAATAACCCAAAAAGAAAATATATTCATGTAAATTTAAAAAAAAAAGACTAAATAAGGAAACAAAAGGAGCTAAAAATAATGTCTAATTAAGGGAGATTAACAGTTGAAGTAAAGACATTAATTATAAAAATTTCAACCATGAAATTCTCATTCAAAAATAACCAATATAGCTTAAGAACCCACTGAGAAACCCAAAAGAAGACATGAAATGTGGGGTGACTGAATGCAGACTCTTAGCAGGCACTGCATGAGTAAATCCTTGACTAAAAAGGGAGTTTCAGTTCTAAAAAATATGCACATAACTTAAAAGAAGATTTCAAAGCAAATCTGCACTTAAATTTTGCTAAAAAGTCACTTATTTCAAATATGGATGTCATTTATGACCTCAAATCAGCACTTTTTTCCTGATTTTCTTTTCACTACCACATGTTGACCACAACATCCCTGTCACATGTGAAAAACCGATTTCCATCCCCTTATTAATTCTTGGCACATATTTGTAACAGTCATTTTGAGTTTGAAATTAAAAATTCTGTTTTAAATACACACATCTTCATAATTCATTTCAGAACACATTTTATAACACATTTCAGAATGCATTTCATAACACATATCATACTTCTTTCATGATACAATTCTCCTTCCTGATTCCCCCAACTATATTTCTCTTCATTTTCATCAAAGTGTGTGTTTTTTATTCTTCTTACCATTTTCATACTTTTCTCATGCTTCTCATCTTTTCATTAATTTACTCTCATGTTTTCTAATCTGACCTTTTTTCCTTTTTTTTTCTGTTTCTAATCACATTGAAAACAGTTCCAGAACATTTCTGAAATGTTTCCAAGAGTTTTCTGGAAGTATTTTATGTTTTTTTGCCTTGGAAATGCTTTGGAGACATTTCTGAGATGTTTCCAAGGGTTTTACTGACCTTTTTCATTTTTTATCTTGATAATTGCTTTGGAAACAGTTCCAGAATGTTTTCAAACTAATTCCAAGTGTTTACTGTAAGTTTTTTATTATTTTATTTTCTGCCTTGGAAATGTTTCCAAGATGTTTCAAAGTGTTTTACTGACCTTTTTTTTCTTGTTTTTTTTTCTTTCTAATTGCTTTGGAAACAGTTTCAGAATAGTTCCAAAATGTTTCCAAGCTTTTTCCATAGGTTTTTTTGTTCTTTTTTTGTTTTGGAATTGCTTTGTAAATTTTTTCTAAGACATTTATGAATGCTTTACTATTTTTTTTGGTTTTTTTCTTCAAAAATTTTTTTCCATGATAAATGAAAAGTAAGTCATTAGAAAGAGAAGCTAAATATGGTGAATCAAGGATTTCCAAAGATTTATTTTCTTTTCATAAATTTATAATTAATTAGTCATTATAGATAATAATGAACTCTATGTAATGGGCCATTGGGCCTTGTTGCTATATAAAGGTAATAATTCAAACAATTAATTTATTGAATGAGTTCAAAATACATTTCTGTGTAAAATGTATTCTTTGACTTTGGTCACATCAGAACTCATTTGCAGGTGGTATTCTGAATGCCATTACTTTTAGTTTGTTGATTATCTTTTTTGATTGGTTTAATTATTGATTTATGAAATTAAAATTAAAATTTGGTAATCCTGACCACCTTCCATAGCAATTTGAAGGAGAGGGTATGACCTTTTTATTTTTATTTTTTTGTAATTTGTATGGAAAATAAATTCTATATGCATGTAAAAAAAGTCAAAATGAAAAGATGAACAGATTAAAATAAATAAATTAGTCACAGCCTTTCTTTCAAGAATAAAGATAAATGTTTTAAGGAATATAAGAAATATGTTAAAAAACTTTTACAAGTATGTAAAACAAGAAATAAAGAAATAATTTGAGTATTAGTAGATACTATGATAAAGCATATGACAGTGAAAAGTAAGTTTGATAAATTTCTTGAAAATTTAAGAATAAATTAAAGCTAAATCTCTGAATGTGCTAGTGTGGTTGGAAGAATTTTTGCTCTTATGCTAGTGGTTTGATAAATAAAAGTGTTGGATATAGTGGAAGGTGTTTCAACTTCTTCATCTTCATACAGCTCTAACTATTGATCTTTGAGGTCAGAAAGTAGGTTGTGAAGTATAGTGCAACACAGAATCCAGTTGGTCACTGCCTGAATTTTAGATTTATACCTAAGAGGACTTCTTAACACCCATTTAACTACAAAAATGACCTTTCAATATTCCAATAGAGTTTTCAATACAGACTCTTGACTTTTCCAAATGATTATTGAAATCTGCATTTGGGCTGTCTTCTGAAGCTTCTCACTGAAAAGCAGGAAGTACATAGTATCCATTCACATAAGAAGAATCTTCCAGAATATACTGATCTTCATAAAAGAATCTTTCAGGTTCTTTTAAAATTTGCATTTTCTGGAAGACTTAGGAATAATGACATGATCCAGGATAGCCAGTGAAGGAAAATATAAATTTTTTGTTTAAGGCACATGTATTCTGAATGGAAATTGAATATCTATATAGAAGAAATAGTTTTCTGTGTTAGTATTAAGAATAATAAAAGTAATTAAAAAATAATCTGCCTTGATTCTTGGTAAAAGTAATTGTTTCCACCTTGAGCAGGTTTCTGACTCAAAGCAATAGTAGTAACATCAACAAAACCAATACTTCCTGTGGAAAACTCTACTTGCATAACCTGAGATAATTAAAAATGCTCTTCTATTTTTGGCCAGGTGAGAAGTTTAGATTCCAAGGATTTTATAGCAGTGATGCATAATTTTGTATAAGTGTTAATAGAATCATACCCTAGATCAAAGATATTTTCCAAATGTTTCAAGGAAGCTCCATTACCATTGGAACCCAAATGTCATAGTGTGACAGCCAATTGAATTGAAGGATCATGTTGTTGATTTTGAGAATTATTGTGAAACCTGGGATGATTCTGAATAAGCTCAATCAATTTAAGGAAAAATTCCTGAGAAGTTTTGAAAAAATTTCTAAAACTGGGCACAGATAGGTTAAGAAGTGTTTGATGGTGTACTTGGGGGTATGAGGTACTTGAGGTTTTTTGGAAGAAGGTAAAATTTCCTTGCCATTTTTGTTAAAAAAATAAAATATTCTTCATGATCAGAATTAGAATCCCAATCAGAGTCTAAGAGGAGATAAAGAGCTATGAAAGTCTTTGCTTGATTTAGCTTATCAAGATTTGAGAGTGAGGAAGGCATGAATTTTATAAAGTATAAAAATGTAAATGATGTAAAATGTTTTGAGCTATGAAGTTTTCTGATATTGAGTTCTGTGTATGAATGGGATGATGCTGACAAATCAGTGAAATGTGACTTTATGGTGAAATCAGAACTTTTGGTTGAGAAAGTGCAGATTTGAGTGTAATAAGTGACTTATTTCATTTTGAAATCCACCAGTGTTGGGTCTAGTGTGTTTTAGAAATCTGCACTTAGATAAGTGCATATTTGGCCAGATTTAAGTTGGTATTTTTAAGTGCTGATTTTTCATAACTGACACCCCTTATTATGAAGAAATCTTCAATAGCATTAAATTATCAAAATTTTCAGTTCAAACTTTTTTAAGGAATCTGGAAAGGCACTTTCACTTGAATAAGTGCTTTGATAAACTTATTGTAAAAAATTTAGACAATTATTTCCAAATAATGGCTTTTCCTTTATACCCTGATGATCCAAAAATTATTCTCTTTTCTAATCAAATGGGTGTTCTCCATCAATTATTAATTGAAAAAAAATATGCTCAGATTTTGACATTATTCTCCCATCTATTAGGAAAAAAAAAATTCAAAATTCTCAGTGTAGTTGATGTAAAAATTTGAGCCTAAAATCTTCCATATTAGTTTTATTTCTTTTCTGATTATCTCTTGAAGCTCTCTTTTTATTGTGCTAAACTTCTCAAGGCCCTTAGCATATGTTCAAGTGAAAAAGAGTTTTTTACTGATTTCAAATATTTCTCTGACTCAGAAATCAATAGCAATGGTTCAATAATTGAAGTCTCATATTCACCTATTTGATTCTCTTCAATAGTTTTAGGTTTTTTTTTTGAAAACTGTAGACACTGTAAATCCATTTAATATCTTGATGCTCCCAAATCTTCAGCAGCTTATATTCCCTATATTTTTAATTTTTAATTTTTTGTGTTTTTAAATATTTTTTGACTCCTAGTATCTGATTTTGAGTCATAAAATTTTGAATTATTCCGAAGGTGTCAGCCAGGCTACTAGACTTACCCAGTAAAATATTAAATTATTTACTGGATGAAGCCACACCTTATTATTTTAATTATTTAATTAAATTAGTTACATTAAAATTTCTTGTAATAAATTAACTAATTACAGAATGGTAAAATTAAATATAAAATGTCTCTTATATTTTATTCTCTAACACCGTGCTCATTGACAGGTTAGAAGAAATAAAATTTTAATATTCAAATAAAAATAAATATATTCAAAAAAATTCAAATTTCTTATTTAGAATTGACTTCTACAGTAAATATTAAATAAATTTATGTCTTTCTGACATACTCTGTAAATACATCTTTAAAATACATCTTTTTGACGCATTCTTTTTTTTAACAACTTTGTTATTTGAAATACTCCTTCTGGAATATTCTTTTTTTTCTCTCTCTCATACTACTGTTTTTAGAATTTCATTGCTGTGGTTTGTTCCTCCTTTGCCTATATAAGCTCTCTATCTAGGTTGTTTTTTATTAATTCAATTACTTACATATTTTATTACAACTATTTACAATTCTTTTATTACTATTTATTATTGCCTTAATATTTAAATTAAACGTAATTCTAATCTATTAATTTCAATAATAATCCAACTCTTTACCTCTTATTATTGAGTAAATAATCTTTAAGATAGGAAAATACACATCTGAGTTTGATTCCCTTAAAAACTGTCATTACCGCCATTGGACCTCCCTATAACACCTTCTAGACTTGAAAGACCCCTTGAAAAAAGGAGTTGATTTCTGACCAATAAGAAGCAAAATTTTAAAGATAATTTAATTCATAATCACCAATCTGAAGTATAATAATTTCAGAAAGATAAAATTATTGTTTTATCTCACCAAGATCCCTTTTCATTCCAAATTGAGTAAATCACAGCTTTAATGATTTATTTTTCTGTTTTAATATGGAGCTCTGAGAATATGCCTTTTTCTGTGGATGCATCACACATTTAAATTTTAATAAATGGGGAAAGTTTCAAATCTCTCTTAAAAGTATTACAATATTTTGAATTTTCTTTTCCAAAAGATGTCCAATTCTTTTAATTGCCTTTGTGTCAAATATAGAAAGGATATGAACTCTTTTTCTTCCTCGCCATAGCATTTCCTTTTTCCTTTTGATTTTCCAAGAATGTAATATCATATATGATGATGTTGGTTCAAATGAAACCATAAATTGATCAAGACTTTTCAAGGAACTCATTTTTTTGAAAAATGAGAAAGACTAAAAATGAATATAAATTGTTTAGAAGTTACAAAATCCAATTAATAGGGGATATCAAAGTTAGAAATCTTCTATTTCAAAATACCTCTTTTTTCAACCAAATCAACCATGATTATTTGTTAATACATGGCATCTTGTACCCCAAAAACACTTTTTTACTTAGAATTAATGTCAAGTTTATGGTTTTCTTTTTGTTTTGTGAAATACCTTAAATAATTACAAATTTATTACTTTGATACCCCCTAATGAATATTAAGAAATATCACATGGATATGCAAATCATCTTTACTAGAAGGCCAATATATTAGGGGGTATCAAAGTTGTGAATCCTTCATTTCAAAATACCTTCTTTTTCTACCAAATCAACCATGATTATTTATTAATATATGACATATTGTGCCCCCCAAACACCTTTTTACTGAGAGTTAATGTCAAGTCTGTGGCTTTATTTTTGTGTTGTGAAATACCTTTTAAATAATTACAAATTCCTAACTTTGATACCCCCTATTTAGTTAAAATAAAGCTCATTATGAGGATATCAATTATTTTGTAAAGTTCCTGACATTAAATGAGTGCATCATTCATTGAAGATTGTTTTCAATGATTTAAATAGTTTTTGGATTTTTATAAGCCTCCATGTTTTTAATCACCACTTTCTTGCTATATGTTATTTGATGAGACCAAAAAAGTAAGAAAGGTATCCAAAAATTTTACTCAAAATCTTAAGCTTTTGATATTTTATGTCAAAAATTATGTACTCTTATAGCCCAAATTGATTTCAAGTAGAAAAGTAATTGAGACTACCCAAAAAATATCAAAGGGTTTTTATTATCTGTCTCCTCTATTTACAGGCTGTGCATTATACTCCAGCATGAAATAATAACTCTTAATTTTGACTAAACATCTTTAAACCAAAAATCATTAAGGTTTTACTGGCTTTAAACCCCATCTATAATGTGATCCTCCATTGAGACACTCAATATATTTTCATAGTAGATCTATTTGTATTTGGTACAGAGTTCAAGATAATTTCAAGCAGATTTCAGTCTCAGTTGAGTATGAGTTCAGTCTGATCCCTATATGAGTTCCATCTAAGTTCAGTTTGAAGACTTGCTAGCAAGTCCCCCCCAAAAAAAATATTTTGTGGTGTATGGTTATGGTTGAATGAGGATAGTCATTATATATATATATATATATTGGTGGTAGGGGGGTTGAATCAAGATTTATTGTATGTTTGAAAAATAAAAATAAAAATAATTAAGTTCTGATTTGGTTCAAAAAAATGGTTTCTGATTTGATAATTTTTGATACTTCTCATTGATTGTGTATGAATGCAGATTTTTATGTTACAGATGTATTATGGTTGCAAGAATTATTGGGAGGAGGGATGCGTGATGATTAAGTGTTGTGTGAAGTCATTTTGCGACTTTTTTTTTTTTTTTTTTGGTTTGTGGATGGTAGAGTAATCATGTAAGATTTATTTGATCCCTTATATGTGAATATCAAAAAGTGGAAAAAAAATTATGCTTTTTGAAGCCTTCACTCAAAAGATTTGTTTTCTTCACAAAATAATAAAAAAATAAAAAAAGCTGAGAAACTAATAATATTTGGACAAGGCTTAGTAAAATTTGGGAGAATGAGTTATGATGAAGCTGGAATCTTGTAAAGCCTCTGATCTCGTGGAACAAATAGTTTCTGCGCATCTTGAGATGAAGGAATGCTCCAAAACACATTAAACACTTTTTCTACCAGTTTATCTTGCGCATCAACACTTTGGCGCCAGAAAAAATCAGCTTGTAAGATATCCATACCGGTGTCATGATTGATGATGGAGGAAGAAGGCTCAGGGGGAGACCGTAGTAAATAATCATTTCGAAGTTGGTTTTCAAGTTTGTAACTTGCAAACGGTTCATTGTTTTTTTCGTATAGACGTTGGTCTAGCCAATTTTTTTTATCCCATTTAGTTACTTCTTTGATATAGTCGCCCAAAGGTCGGTAGGATTTACAAAGTTCCCATACATCTATCTTCTTTTGCTTTTTTTTAGTGTATAGTTTTTCTTCATTTATAACCAGTTCAAGTGTTTTTGATAATATCCATTTTTCGTATAAGTAAGAAGATTTATTGCTGGTCACAGGTTTAAAAATTAATTTACTTGCGGTCAAAAGTTTTTTATAAAACTTTGCATTGGGTTGAAGGGATATTGTGTTATATTCTGTTAGTAATTGATAAATTTTTCTAAGCTCTTTATAATTTTTTCCGATTCCTTTAATCGTCAATTCTTTTAATAAATCTAAATTTCTCCGAAGACGCAGAGCATATATTGCATCTATCATATTTTTAGACAAAAAAAATAAAATAAAAAATCAGAAGTCTTGATAGTCCTTCGGTAAATCCGTTACAGCAAGTGGATTGAAAAATGTAGATGAAATCATCTCCTCTAAGTTACAGAACTTACTTTCTGATATCTTTATATTTTTTTTGGAAAAATGTTCTTTGATTAGTCTCTGAGATAATGTCTGGGCCGAAATTCCATCTAAGAAAACACACACACACACACACACACACACACACACACACACACAAAAAAAAAAAAAACATGAATGTTAGTTTTCCACTAAATTCATCTTATTAAAGTATATATATATATATGTGCAACTAACTTGAATAAATTTTAAATTCTCTCATAATTATTTGATCTGCCTTCAGCATATTTTTTACCATTGCTTCTTCAACTTTCTTATCTGATAGCATTAGCAATAGCAGTATCTGATACATATATTTTCGGTCTTGGTTAGGTATGCTATCTGATGTTACATAATTTGTGATTATTTTCGCCAGGATGTATAAATTATCCATCATTGAGGGCTTCAAGTCATCAATAAGACTTGAAGATACTTCTTCACTCTTGGTTGCAAGATCTCGAATTTCTTTTGAAGATGAAAAATATTTTGCTTTTTTCAATTTGTGTGAATAATAGTAAAGGAAATCAAAAGTTTGACGGAATTCAGTATCGTAAGCGAGATGGACGGTCAAAACTTTCTCCGCAGGTGGGAATTTTTTGCTACCTTTGATAATCTTGAATAAAGCTACAGATTTAAGGTGTATTGGAATCTCGGGATCAATAAGGACAGGCTTCAAGTTATTGATCAAGGCGTTTATTTGTCCCTCCGTGTAACTGGAAAACTTTTCAGCTTTCAAGTCTTGCATCATGCGTAGGTATTCATGATTTTTTTGATTCTGAGATGTCTTCAGATGAATAAAAGACATCAAATCATCGATTTCAAAGTTGGGTTTAGTTCTTCTCTTCCTACGATATTTGAGCCAAAAAAAGTCTTTCATTGAAGTAAACACTTTTTTCCAAATCCGATAGATTTTTTGTTTCAAATTCGTCCACCATGTATTATCATGCGCTTCACTTATTGGTACTGTTGCGTCGGTCCTTTTTTTCGTGTTTGAGGCGTCGGAGGAAGAATGCTGGTTTTTCTTTGCATGTTCTTGTATCGTGTCTTCGCTTATAGAACCATGTTTTGCTGGTGTGGAGAAGATATCTGATTCGAAAGATGGGATGGCTTGGATGGTTTCTTTTAAATGATTTTCTTCAAATGCACCAGCTTTAAAAACCCCCGGCCCCCCGGCCAAAAGAATAATAGTCCGATAGCAAGAAAAAAAATGGCAAGAACAAACCAACAAAATTAATTTCATTATGAGATTCCAACATAAATATTATAAATCTACTTAAATTCAAACTTTCCGCAAAAAATATAAATAAAATAAAAAAAAAGGGATAAGTATATGATGATGATGGATGTGATTGAATTGTTGAATGGATGAACAAAAAGTTGGTTTAATGCTTTTTTTGTTCCTGGCACATTTCTCGAAAAAAATAAAATAAAAAATAAAAAAAGAAGGAGAAGAAGAAGAAAAGACAGTGATTGTAATATTCGCAACCGCTATGAGAGCTTCAACACCTGCTCTTTAGTTGGTTTAGATAAACATTCAATTTCCATCTCTTTTATCTCTTTTTCTAAATTCTACCCTCCTGTTTCTCTTTGTATTTTTTTGATCTGAAGCGACAAAAAAGGAAGTTAAGTAAAGTAAAAATCGAGCTATTATTGTTATGAAACAATCGATATCTTGAATTTTCATTTAGAGTCGAATATGGAATCCAATAGGTAGATGATGTATCAAAAATCTTAATCAAAGGATATATTCTACGGGTGTTTCTGCTTATGAGAGCTCTGGACGAAAATATCAGTCACAATGGGTTCAAACGGGCGGTGTTGTTCCACAACTTTTCTTTTCCATATTAGGCTAATCCTTAATTACATCACTTCTTATTCTGTATAGTTACTCTTTGTCTTAGAATCTTTTGTCTACAATAATTAACTTTTCAAACCCTTAATGCTGTCAGGATTCTACCACTGCTGCTTCCTAACTCAAAGCGATACAACGGCATATATATATTTTCTTTTCTCACGTCACTCTTGTTGAGACGAAGTACTTGTGATCACAATGCTCATAGTTACTGTTGTTGATAGGTTACTGATTTAGGTTAGACAATGGTGATAATCAATTATGTCCAGATATATTTAGAGCATCTCCACTCATTTCGGTAAACCCGTTTGGTATGCATATTTTACAGAAAATAGCCGCTAAAATTCCACACTCATCTATTTTCAGTCTTTTGGTAAAGGGTTGAATCAGTAATTTTTTCAGTAAATCATGGATCTTTCCACAAATTATTGAATCATTAGTGGAACTCATTTTCTGCCCTGCCATTTTTTCAGTAATTCATCTCACTTGGTCAACCTCGCAACACCTCACTACCTCCAATTCATTAAATCTTCACTCTTACCAAACACTTCATTGCTCGCTATTTTCTTACCAAACAAAACTTTTCTCACTTCTCATCATCACATCACACCAAAATTATCACATTTTTTATATTATAGTACTTTCTAAACTATGTCTACACCTCAAAGCTCCAGCAAATTTGAAAATATGAGAAAACAGTCTCCGAATTGGTCTCAACATGAGGAGGAACAACTCACTATATCTTGGATTTTTATTAGTGAGCAACCAGAATTTTCTACATACCAATCTGGGGAGAAGTTTTATAGGAAAATCAAAAGCCATTTTAATGAGTATAGAAAGACACAATATAGAGATCATGAACAGATTAGAATCTGGTAAGTTTTATTTAATTTGTAGACTTACATTTTTATTAAAACTTGTTTATTATTTTTCAATAATCAACCTTAGATAGCAAGCCCTTAACACGTCCACCTTGAAGTTCAGCGCTATCTATAACTCAATTGAAAGAAACACACCTAGTGGAAGCTCACCCAGTGACTGGATGAGGCTTGCACTATCTCTTTATCAAGAACAAACTAAATCATCTTTTAAAAGCTTGACTGCATGGGACAAACTTAGGCATGTTCCTAAATGGAGACTCAATACAAGTAAGGATCTTCAATCTAGTAACACATACTCAAGTGATATCAATAGAGTAGAAGAGGCAAGCAGCAACATCAAAGTGGAAACATGTAGTGGCACCCCACAATCAGCCTTTTCTCCACATCCTCTGGGTCTAAAATCTTCAAAAAGACTTTGTATTAGTAAAGCAAGCAATCTTGAGGAAAAAACTAAACTAGCTTTGCAAATGGGTAAAGTGGCAGAAAATCGATCATCAGCAATGAAGTTAACAGAAAAACAAAATGAGCTTACCAAACAGAAAATTCTACTTACAAAAGAGAAACTTTCAATTCAAAAAGAGCACCTCCAACTGGACAAAGAGAAAAATCTAAGTGAAATGAGAGGTAATGATATGAAACAACTTCTACTACTTAAAGAAAATAATTGTTGTACTGATGAAGACTTGGAGCTTTTACAAAAAATGAAGGAGGGCATGAAAAGGAGGTGGATTGAAAAGATTAACTCTTGATTTAGTTTGTTAATTATTGTTTTATTTGTGAATTTTAAAATATATATAATGATTTAAAGAAAAATGAAAGTGAGTCAAAATGAATATGAAAGAGCAGTAATAATAAAAAGAAGTGTGAGTCAAAATTAAAACTAAATATATTTATTACTTGTATGGAGAGGAGTAAAATTACTTACCAGTAATTAGTTGGAAGAGCCATTTGCTGCAAGGGCTTTTGGGTTACTGTGTGGAGTATGTGAGGCAAAAATGTAGTTGGAAGAGCCATTTGCTGCTCGCCTGCAAGAAAGAAAAAAAAGAAAAAAAAAAGGGCAAAAGGAGAGAGGAGGGAAATAACTTACTAGTAAAATAATTGGATGAGCCATTTGGTGCATGCCTACAAGAAAGAAAAAAAGAAAAACAGAAACAAAATAGGCAAGAGGAGAGAAATTAATTACTATTTATTTTTTTTCCTCTTACTTTTTTCTTTCTTGCAGGCAAGCACCAAATGGCTCTTCCAATTAATTACTGGTAAGATATTTCCCTCCTCTCTCCTTTTGCCCTTTTTTTCTTTTTTTTTCTTCCTTGCAGGCAAGCAGCAAATGGCTCTTCTGGCTACACTTTGAGCTGCTAGGAGGCCCAGAAATAATATATATACTGGTCTGTTCCATCCCTTTTGACTCAATTTTCATCTTTTTAATTATTATTTACATAATGTCTTACAAGTATTACATATATTTAGTTTTATTTTCAACTCACACTTCTTTTTATTTTTATATATTATTATAAAACATATATCTTGTAATTTCCCTCATCAACAAGAACGATATATTGATTTGGCTTTGAAGTTACTTTCAATCCAGTATGTTCTTGTAAATTAAACAACCAGAGAATTTTGGAATAAAAAAGAGACTTTGTAAGAGATAAAATACAAGTTTCAGAAATAACTGCTAATTATCAATGATGCATAAAAAAAAGTTTGGAGGTGCACCAAATATCTTTTGCAACTCCCTCCCAGGTGTGGTAAAAATCTTGGGTAAAGGCTGTTTGGACATATAGGATTCCCTGGGCAATATATTCTTGTTCAAGGAAGCCAAGAAATATATAAAGTCTGCATCAAAGCTATCACCAACCACAAAAAAGGCTGGCACTTTCTAACAAGCTTTATATATATAATATAAATTTATCTCAAGTTTTTATAATTTTTTAGTACTACCCCATTACATTCTCATGTTATTCTATTGGGTGCGCATGTGATAGGTTAGTTGCGCTGCTCAATAGTTAAGGCTTGGGAAACTTATCCCAAGACTATTTTATATAATATAAGGTATAGATACATTTGTATTACTACTTATCTCATTCTGAAATATATGTTGCTTATGGGAGGCCTGATACTATTGCTAGGTTAGTTGCACTGCTCAATAGTTATAAACATTTAGTAATCATAAATTATTCCCTTTGTATATATTCAAATCTTCCTCTATTTTTCCAAATATTTTTCTTCAGATTCTCTCGCAATTCAAAATGTGTGTTGGAATTATGAAGCTCCTGGATGTTCTGAATAAAATTCACTAAGCTGTTTGTCAAAGAAGGATCTCGGTGGTTTGTCAAAAGTTGAAATTGAATGAATTGTTCATTTAGGTAAGGATCTGATTCTGATTTTGCTTCCACTATCATGTTGTGTAAGATTATACAACAAGTTATTGTCTCCTTCACTTCTTTGATATGCCATAGATGACATGGCTGGGTTAGAATGCCCCACCTACTTTGCAACACCCCAAAATCACGTTCAATGTCCTTTCTAGCACTTTCTTGTAATTTAGAGTAATATCGGCTTTCCTCATCTTGTGGATCAGAAATTGTTTTGACCAGTGTTGACCATGGTGGGTAAATACCATCAGTAACGTAGTAACCATTTTTATAAATTATATTATTTATTTTATATGTTACAGCATCTTGACTACCGCGCAAAAGTTTATCAAACTAGTTGCTGCAATGAAGAACATTGATGTTGTTTAAAGCTCCAGGTGATCCAAAGAAAGCATAGCGAATTCATAAGTTTTTGCTTGCTACAGCCTCCAATATCATTTTTGGAGTTTTTTCCTTCCCCTGGAACTGACCAGCCCAGTATGTGGGGAAATTTTTCCACTCCCAGTGCATCCCATCAATACTGCCAAGACATTCCAGAAGCCCCCTGTCTTTGTAATTCCTCAAAATCTTGGCTTTCTCCACAGTGTTTGGTTCTTTTAAATACTCTCTCTTGTATAAAGATATGATGTATTTAAAAAAAGTTTTCAATGCCTTTAGTGAAGTGGTTTCAGCTATGCAAACATAATCGTCCATTGAGTTGGCCAAAATCCCATAGGCAAGCTGGCGAAGTACATTAGTTAGCTTTTGGTGAGGTGTCAATCCAAGTTTCCCACAGAAATCATGTAGTAATGTAGTTAGTAAAAAATTGAGAAAAATTGTGATGGATATTATTAAAAAAATACTATACTTACAGATTTTAAAACCCAATATTTATTTTGCATCTGTAGATCCTCAAAAATTTTTGTAAATAGATCTTTTCTTATTCTAAATCGGCACTCAAAAATAATATTGTTGTAAATGGGGTTTTACCCAAAGTATGCTTTCATTAAGCATGCATTACTAGTGTAATGATCTCATTGTATCATTTTTTTCTTTGGTCTTGGTGTATTTGAATTAGATGATTGATTGTTGTGATAGATAGTTAACAAATATGCAAGAAGGAGATCTTCTTCTTCCATGTCTAATAAATCATCTACAAAATTTAAAGGCATGGGAAATGTAACAGTTGAGTGAAGAAAAATGAGTATGGTAGAAGGAGGGATAGAATAAATTAGTGCCGTGGAAGCAGTGATGTTATTGAATAAACCAAGAAACACGAGTGATGAATATTTTGTGTAACTTGCAAATAGTGAAGTTTTCTAAAAATGAGCGTGGAATGATATCATAAATTTGTGCAACTCAGAAGTAATATGCATGTAAGTGGGAGTTATACAACCAAACAAGTGTGGATGCTCTTAACCCTCTTTAGTTTCTGTTATATCCCCATTGATAATTAATATAGTGCTATCAATAAACAATATCGTTAGTGTCACCGGACGACCTACGCACAAGGTTGAGGATGTTCCTGAAAGTGAGATGAGGGATTTAAAACTTTCTTCGAAGCACAGAGGAATGATTCGAGAAAATGGTTCGAAGATCACTCGAAGTAAGAGCTACAGGTTCGAGGTTTGTTTGAGAAGAATTATAAACTAGTTTCAAAGGTAATAGGAATTCTTAAGATCTCATGAAGGGTTGGAAACTCAATAATCAAAGATTTAGGATTTAGAAATGAATATTGAGAAAGTAAATGAAAGATACAATAACAATGATTTTAACTTTAAAGGTTTACCACTATTAATGTAAATACGATTTTATAATTTAATTCTAAGGAAATATCAAACCAAATACCCAACCCCTTTTATATCCTTTGTTCCTCCTTGCATTGACCTCCCTTCCATCGCACCATTCCCATTCCATTGACCATTACTAACATACACTTAGACCCTCTTCGCTAAATATCCGTCCATGCTCAATTTACCCCTTTTTAATTAATTAACAAAACTTTAATGAAAACTACTACTGTACTATTTTGTTGAACCTAGCGCTGTGCGTCGCTTATTGAAAAGGACTAAGGCACCCTATTGGGAGATTGACTAATTTAGATTTAGAGTTTAGGCTAGCGCAGTTAAATAGTAAGTACACAAAGGAAAATCGCAGTTGCTATGGAGAATTGCTTTCTGCGCTTCGAGTATAGATTTAGGACTCGATATTATTGATTTAATGAGCTGCTTTCGCCTCGAGTGTCACGTGGCGTGTGACAGTTAGCTGACGAGACAATACTCATAACACTCCGTTACAATTGTTCACAGGTTGGCTCATTGAGTATTTTCCAACTCATATTATCTTATTGATTAATAAAAAAGCTCATAGATTAAAAGTCTGAAAAGCTTTACGTGCCGTTGTGGCATTCCACATCTGGGTATGCCACTTAGGTTTATTTTTGAGGATTAGTAGCAATTTTCTGGATTATAAGGCTGGATATTTGGAACTTTGGAAGGTGATTATTATCATTGGATAGCCCAGATTTCTCTCTATCTTTTATGTCTTGATGGTTTTTTATCATATTTTACTGCTTTCTTGGTGTTTTACTTGATTTAGTGACTTATAGTATTTTTTGTGGATATGGTGTGCTGATGGAATGGCCACTGAGCTCCAGTGCTCTAGTGCACTCCAGTGCGCTCCAGTTGCTCTGGTGATTTTCCTGTGCAAAAGTGAAGTGTACTGGAAAAATTCTGTCATTGTGGCCAAGTTTGGTCATGGTGGCATAATTATCTCACTGTGGCAAATTTAGCTCAATCTGGCAAAATTAGCTCATTATGGCAAAAAGAGCTCATTGTGGCAAAATTTACTCACAATGGGAAAGTCTGGTCACTGTGCCAAAGTTTGGTGACTGTGGAAGAATTTGGCTATTGTGGCAAAATTTGGTTAGAATTTATTATGCTTATTAGATCAATAGTTTATTGTAGATCCTATGCATGTAGGGTATTGTTGGAAAGGTCAGGAGTAGGAGAATTAGATAGAAAGGGGGGAATCTTAATCTTCTACAAGTTTTTGTCTTTTTAGTTTCGATAAGAAGGGTATTTTTAGATATAATTAACAACCACATTCTTATTTTTCATTTCTCAACATTTTTTAATAAAATTGTAATACCCTTATAACATTTATATTTTTTATAAGACTTTTGAAATAAAACACAACAATTATATTTTCATCACATATAGGGTATCATTTGAAAGGTCCCCATCTCAGGGACTTGTTTTTATTGTTAACTCATTTAAAATAAAATCTTTATAAAACATATAAGTCTATCTTTTCAGATCTTTCACTGGTACACCTTAATTGTTGTCATCAGTATTTCTTTTTCAACAGCTGCTATTTCTAAATCTCAATAAGTGTTTATAAATCAGAGTTTCATATATTTCAATTAATTCAAGTAGACTAGAGAGCTTAGTTATTTGAACAACCCTTATTTTACTTAGAAGGACAGGGTTTTCTTTGGTTTATCCAACTCCTTCAGATTCTGCTTACAGCAAGGCAACTGTAAGAGTCTACTTACATATTTGGGGCCCAAAGTGGGGTTTGAAATCTCTAGCTTTTTCTAGGACTTTCTTAGCCTGCAAGAGGCTTATTCTTTGGAACTCTAATCGATATTAATTTATTAGCCTGAAAGAGTCTTGCTTATTTTTAACAGTTTAAACACTTTCATACTTTATTGGGATGTCTTCTGCAACTGCTTCTGGATCTTCTCTTGTCTCACTCCTTCAGTTAGGATTGTCTCTTGGGATGGCCCAAAGTTTAATGGGGAGGAGGTTAAATGGTTTATTAGCAGGTATGAATCTGCTGCTGCTGTTGATGGTGCTTCTCATGTGGATATGGTGAAGCAGGTTAGATTTTTTATTGCTTATAGGGAGTTGGAAAAAGAAGTTATTGCTATTCAGGCTTTCAAGGATAAGGATTGGTTAAATCTGTCTTAGGCTATGGTTGATAGATGGGGTGTTAGGTTTACTACTCTGGACCTTAATAAAATTGTTGGTGATTGGCAGGAAAATGGTGGTGTTTTTTCCATGGCTAATTTTAAGAAGCTATGTGTTCAATTCAATGAATTGGTTGAATATCTTATTCTTGTGGATGAATTGGTGCATGAGAAACAAGCTAAGTATCTGTTCTGATCTGCTTGTAGTAGTGATATTTGAATGGATGTCTTGAAGGATCTCTCAAGAAAGGATTTGATGAAGGAACTACCCAATGGTGAACATAAACTGCTGGCTTTGGAGGTCATCAAAGAAAAAATTCAAGCCCATCTTAAATTAATGGCTTTGGACAAGTATCAGGAGTCTTGCACTCAGTATGTCAGCAAGGTTAGTGAAGTTTTGGCTGAAAATAACAATATCATGGTCAAAGCTCAAGAAGCCAAGATGGCTCAAATAGGACTACTGGTGGAAAAAGTTGAGGGCAATGTGGACAATAAGATGGTTGATCATTTGGCCAATTTAACAAAGAAATTAAAGATTTTTTTCCAAGAGACTCAGAAGGCCAATAAGGCCCCAATTGCTTCTTTGTAAAAATCTACTTCTTATCAATCAAGGGGATATGAACATCAAAATTTTAATGGCAATGGCGATGGTAACCGCTTCTCTGGAAATGGCAGGAATTGGAATGGTAATAGTGGAAATGGGTTTAGAGGTGGTTATTATGAGGCAAAGGTGTGCTCCTATTGTAATAGGAGGGGGAACAGAGCTGGAGTATGTTTTGCTCTAGATAAAGATTTGGATGCTGGGAGAGTGTTATTTGATGGCAAGGTTTATAAATTTTGTGATGGATTGTTCATCAAGCCCAGTGATGGACAAGCACCTTCTGATTTGGTTAGAAGGAATATGGTGGCTGAAGGAAGAGCCCAATTTGAAGAATTAAAATAAAATGATGATAATGCCAAGGGTGGCAAAAATGGTGATGGTAAAAGCTGTGGTAAAGCTGATGAAGGTAAAGAGAAAGAGGCCAGTAAGGCCACATTTTCAACTTCTTTTGGTGGTTTGGAGCTGGCAGTGGTTGCTAGAGTGGAGGGTAACTGTATGGCTGGTGAATATGATGTCAATGCTGCTAGAAGAGCAGCTGCTACTAAATCTAAAAGTAGCATTCAGAGCCAACTAAAGACTAAACCTGGCAAGGAAATTAACAAGTCAAGACCTTACTCAAAGGACAAAATTTAAAGAATGCAGAAGAGGATGGCTGATATGGGGCCTCCTAGTTATGGCAAGTTTGATTTAAATGGTGAGCCTATTCCAGAAGATGATTCAGATTCTGAGGAGGATGTACCTTTGGCGTCACTACCCAGACCAAGTTTTAGCGGTCCCATCCCAATTAAGGGAGTAAGAAGGACTAGCAATGGATCAGGATTAAAGAAAGAAGCTGGTGATGGAGCTAAGGTTATCAGTAGTGAAGATGTTATTATGGGGGGTGAAGATGGTAATGTGGGTCCTCAAGAGGTTCCCAGGGCCAAGGTTGTTAAATCAAAATTTCAGTACAAGTGGCCAGTAGTATACAGTCAAGAGAATGCAATGGATGATGTTTTAAATAGGGTGAATCAACTTCTGCTTCCCTTATCTTTGGGGGAGCTTTTCACTATTAGTCCAGCACTTGCAGAGAAGCAGAAGAAGCATCTGAAAAGGCAACAGGTTTCTGCTGGAGAGGTGGAATATATTTGTGAAAATTCTGAGAAGTTTGGGGAGGATGTTGAAACACATTTTTCTGATCCCCTGTGTTACCTGGTGGTAACTCTTAATGGTAAAGAGGTAAAGGCCTTGTTGATTAAGTGTCTCAAATTAATTTGATTTCTTTAGAGAAAGAAACAATTATAGGCTTACCAATTAAAACTGGTACTGGGGGAAACCTCAGAGGTATTGGAGGGCATGCAGCAGAGCTGATGGGTATGGCTGAGAATGTAAAAATAGGTATTGATGGATCTATTGATAAGGTTCACTTTTATGTGGCCAGAGGGGAAGTTGAAACTGTTCTTGGTGGTCCTTTTTTGATGGATTTTGAGGCCAGGATTGGTTATCAAGCTGGCATGGGCATTAGTTTAAAGATAACTGGAGAAGATATGAGGAGGCTACATATCCGGTTAGAACCTCCTGGAGATGAAGGATGGGAAACATGGCCAGGGATAACTACTCTGTGCCAGTGTTGTACTTGCACCAGGAAGCGGCGTATTAAACAGACGGCTTCTGGTGAATTATTTTTAGAGGGGAATTTTGGAGACCCTCATTTTTTGGGATAGCAGGGGCTGATCACTCTAATGTTGCAATCTCTCTCCAGGATGAGACCCGGATTGCAATAGGTCAGCTCACTTGGAGATAATTCAAGTGGATTATCAATTATTTTCTGTTAATAATACATTAAATTGTTATTATGTCTTCAAATTTTTGGTTTGTCTCACTTCTCTGTCAAGTTTTTTGATCACATTCAAGAATGGATCAAGAGGGAAGATGTGAAATATTATGTTGATTAAAAATTGAAATGGTTTATTTTCTGACCTCCAGCAAGAGGGTAAACTGCAATTATTTCATCAAAATTCTATAAAAAATCTTAGTATAATTAAAACACAAAAAATAATTTTTGTGATAATTTGATTCTGGTCCTCCAGCAAGAGAATAAACTGCCAACTTTTTTTACTGGTGATTTTATGATGGATAAGGGCATTAAAGGTGTTGGAAAATTTGTTGATAAATTAGACAAAGGAAAAGGGAAAAAGGTTAAATTTAAAAATGAAATAAAATATCATTCTGCTTATTTTGATTCTGATTCTGATGATGAAGAGGATTCCTTTCACTAAATTTTTAATGGGGACACAAAAATAAATATTTCACCTCAAGTTTATGTAGATGTGGAAGTAGCAAAATAAAAAAGGTAGCAAATAAAATCCTGCCAATTAATGAACCGCTACCAGCTGAATTAAATCCACCTTTGAGAAGACCAAAGCTATCAAGAGATCCTTATGAATGTCCCTTGGTGAAGAATCTGCCCAAATTTTCTGAAACATCAAGAATAACTGTTGATAAATTAGGTGTTGTAAATTTTGGACCTGATGGTTGGTTGTCTGGAGAAGAGAAGAAGTTGTTGTTGGAAATGATGGTCAAGCGGTAGAAGGACATTTCTTTTGTAGAAGAGGAGAGGGGTGTGTTGAAGCATTCCTATGGGGAGCCTTACAAGATTCCTGTGGTATGTCATGAACCGTGGCAGAAAAAACTAATCCCAATTCTGGCTTCATTAAAAGAAGCTTATATAAAATTTGTCAGAGAACAGATTTGCACTGGACTGTATGAGAAATCATCATCAAGTTATTCTAGTCCGGTATTTTGTATCAAGAAACCAAATGGCAAACTTAGAGTAGTTCATGATCTCAGGGAATTCAATAGGGTTACAATAAAGGATGCTGGTATACCACCTAGTGCTGAGGAGTTTTTGGAAGTGTTTGATGGGAGAGTGTGTTATGGTTTAGGAGATATTATGGGGGGATATGATGAGAGAGAGTTGCATCCAGATTCTAGGCCTCTCACTACTTTTGATACACCACTAGGACAATTACAATTGAAAAGATTACCTCAAGGAGAAACAAATTAAGTTGCCATTTATCAAGCTCAGATGGCTTGGATTCTTCAAGATAAAATTCCTCAATATTCTGGAATCTTTATTGACAATGGAGGAATTAAAGGACCTTCAAAAGATTACGATAATGAAGTGTTGGAGGAGAACCCAGGAATATGAAAATTCATCTGGGAGTATGCAATCACTTTAGAGAGGATCTTGTTTAGTATTGGAGAAGCTAGTTTAAATATTTTGGGTTCAAAATTTTCATGTTGTGTGCTAGCTTTAGAGATTTTAGGTAATGTGGTATGTAGAGAGGGTAGGATTATGTCCAAGAAGAAAGTGAATAAAATCTAGTCCTGGCCAAGACCCAAGTATATGACCAAAGTTAGGGGGTTTTTAGGTGTATGTGTTTATGTTCAAATGTTTATCAAGGACTTTTCTTCATTGGAAGCTCTGTTGAGAAGGTTGACGAGAAAAGATGCAGAATGGGAGTGGGATGAAGAGTGTGAAAGGGTGTTTGAGAGATTGAAGAAGGTTGTGGGGAAGGATTTAGTCCTGCACAAGTTAGATTATGGAAAAGATGCTGGTTGGATTTATTTAGCATTTGACTAAAGTCAGGTTGCTTCTAGGGCAGTTTTGTCTCAGATGGATAAAGCTGGTTACATTAGGCCAGTTAGGTATGAATCTGTGGTTTTCACCAAAGTCGAATCAAGATATTCTCAGCCAAAATTGGAACTGTCTGGAGTGGCAAAAATTTTAAAGAAACTTCAAAATGTTTTGTGGGGCCAACACTTCAAATTGAAAGTGGATACAAAACCTTTAGTTCAAATGATTAATTCCCCAAGTCTACCAAATGCACCTATGACTAGATGGGTAGCATTCATTCAACAATTTTCTTTTGACTTAGTTCATAAGCCTAGAAAAACTTTCACTATGCCAGATGGTTTGTCAAGAAGACCACCCACTGAAGATGATTCAGACTCAGAAGAGTTCAATGAAGATATACCTATGATTAAAGCCAGCAATAAAGGAGCTGAAGACTTTCCATACCTCCCCCATGAGGTAAAACTGGCAGGACTATTGTGTTTAGATGATTGTGATAATGACCTCCACCAAGAGGATAAATTGGAAAATTATTTTTATGAGGATAAAATTGATGAAATTGGTGTAGATAAATTTGGTAAAAAAGAGATAGAAGAAGATGTTGTGTATATAGATGAGGATGGAGTGGTAGTTTGGGATAGTAGTAGGTTAAAGAAGGGTGTATATGTTGGAGAGTTAGAAAATTTGGTTAAAAAGGGTGAAGAAGAGAAAGAGGTATTTTTGAATTTGGTTTCTAAGAGGTCGGAAGGTTCAGATGAAGAAAATTGACATAGCTCAATTAAGAAACAAATTTGTGGCTAACATTTATTGGCTCATTCATGTGCAGGTGATATTGGTGATAGAGAAGTGCCCATTGATATTATATTAATTGATTTTCAAGATGAAGTCTGGGGTCAGACTGATTTTTATTTGTTGGTCAAATATTTATTGACTTTAGAAAGGCCAGAGGATTGTGAAGATGATGAATGGGTGGCTATGAAGAAGAAGTCATCAATTTTTAACTTGTCTGGTCAACAATTAATGAAAAGGAGGTATCAAAATCCTCAAGTAGTTTTAACTCAAAAGAAAGGGAAAGAATTAGTTTTAAAAACACTGCATGAAGATCTTGGGCATAGAGGTGTTGGGGAAACGTTCAGAAGAATTGCTGATTGATTTTGGTGGCCAGGAATGAAGATTGCTGTTAAAAAGTGGGTTAAGTAATGCAAAGAATGTCAAAGAAGAAGTTATTTAAGGCAGAAAGAACCTGGAAATGCTACCGGCAAAAGTACTCTCTTTGGAAGGGTTAGCTTGGATTCTGTTCATATCAAGGAGGGACAGTATAAATGTTTAATTGTAGCCAGAGATTATTTATCTGGTTGGGTAGAGGCAGCGCCTCTTATTAATTTGACTGCCAAAAATGTGGCAGAATTTATTTTGAAAAATTGGGTGTATCAATATGGAGTTATGAAATTGGTAACGGTAGATGGAGGTCCTGAGTTTGGGACAGAGTTTAGAGAAGCTATATCAAAAGTTGGGTCAAAGGTTAGGGTAGCAACCCCTTATTATCCTGAAGCTGAAGGTATGGCTGAAAGAGGGCATCAAGTAATTAAGGATGCTTTAGTAAAAATGTGTGGGTCAAGTGCTGAAAAGTGGAGGCATTATTTACCTTCAGTTTTATTTGCTGATCAAATTACTTCCAAAAGGACAACCGGCTTTTCACCCTATGAACTTGTTTTTGGAAAGAAAGCAGCTTTACTGGTTGATTTGGAAGCTGAATCATATCTTGGAGTTGACTGGGACACGGTCAAGACTACTGAAGAGTTATTATGTGCAAGAATGATGCAGCTAGAAAAGAAAGAAGAGTACTTAGAAAAGGCGTATTCATGGATGATGAAGATCCAAAATCAGTCAGTAAGATACTGGAATGAGCAGTTGGCACATCGACTTAGAAAACCTTTGAAAACTGGAGATATGGCTTTGTTGTATAATAGGAGTTTGGAGAGCCAATGGGGAAAGATGTTTGCAGATAGGTGGAATGGACCGTATAAAGTCAAGGAACAAGTATCTTGTGGTTCATATGTTTTAGAAGAGTTGGATGGAGTGGTACTAAAAAAGAGGGTAGCTGCCGATCAAGTTAATAGGTTCTATCCTAGAGGTACTATGAGGACAGAAGCTTACTCTGCAATGAGGATAAACTAAACAAAAAAAATCATTCATTATCAAGTTTAACTCTGGAATGAGGATAAACTACTTTCTTATTAAAAATATTACTGTTGTTTTACTATGGTATGAAAAACAAAACCATTAACAAAATTTTACGACATTTATGAAGACATTTGTTTGAAAATTCTTAAAACTCTTAAAAGCAACAAAAATTATGGAGAAAATATATGTTGGATTGATAAATTTTTTATTGGTAGAAGTGTTCACAGGGGAAACTTCTGAATTGAATATTGGCAAGTTTGGGGGTAATTGATGGGCTGGCTGCTCTATACACAATTACCCCACAATGTTAGCAATTTCTCCCTGTTTCTAGTTGAATCCTGGCTTTTTTTTGAATTATAGGAAGTCCACTAAGACTATAAACTGGAACGAACAAAAAGACACCACTCTTTATTCCGGATTCATGATTTCTTTTATTTTGTTTAGTTTTATTTTCTCTTTTATGTTTTTGTTTCGTGATTTCAATATATTTCTTTTATATTTTACATCTTTAAAATTATTGTTAAGGGTAATGCTCACTGGTGGTCTCTAATCATTTTTACGAATTGGAGGGAGCCCATCCAGTGATCATTATTTAAAATGTCTATTTTCTAAAAAAAAATAAAAAAAATAAAAAACTTTCATTTAATCTATTATATTTAAATTCTCAAAAATGTGTAACCAAATCAAGTTGTACTTGGATGTGGGTATGATGTCGAGGGTACGGCTCATCAATTGGCCGGGGGGCATCTATTGAACTTTAAATTTTTTATTTTCAAATTTTTCAAAATCTTCTTTTAAATATTCTTCTTTCTTAAACTTTCATTAGAAATCAATATTTTTATTTTATTTCTAAATTCACTCTTTTATCATAAAATAAAATAAAATAAAATAAAATAAAATAATAATATAAAAAAATAAAATAAATATATAAATATAAAATTCTTTCTCAACTTTTTTAATTTTCAAATTTTTCTTTTGGTTATTTCTTTCATAGTATATTTTATACAGGAAAAAGGGTCAAGTGAAGCTCAAGAAAAATTGGATCCCATTTCAAGATCTGTAAGTCCTCCAAGACTTTAAACTGGCTAATTTTCAAGACTTTCTTTATGGTCTTATTTGTATTCAAGATCTTTAGTCTTCTAAGACTTTAAACTGGATAGTTTTTAATGTTTTCTTAAAGAATTCAGTTCTGTTTTGGATTCTGTCAGTCCTTCAAGACTTTAAACTGAAAATTTATGAAGATTTCTTTTAATATATATGAAAGCCTGGTCCACCATGACTTTAAACTGGAAATTCAACATTCTTTGGTCCACCATAACTTTAAACTGGACTATCAAAATTATTTAATCTTTGGTCAAGCCTAGGCTTTAATTAGGAAGAAATCACTATATCAATGCACATAAACAATCTATAGTCCACTATGACTATAAACTGGAAATTGATTAAAAGTTTGGTCTACCAAGAATTTAAACTTGAATGTCAATCTATTTGGTCAACTCAATTCAATCTTTTAATTTATCTCTGTCCACCAAGACTTTAAACTGGACGCTCAAACATTGTTGGATTTAGGTGCTGTTAAGCTTTAGGAGAATAAAATTTTAGATGGTAATGATGCTAAAAAGGCATAATGGTTTAATTAGGTGATATTTGTAGTGCTTTAAAATGGTCTAAAAGATTAAAATCAAATATTGGAAGCCTGGCTAAAAGTATTTTGTAAAGGTTGCTGAATAGAAAATGGATTAAACTTGTGATGAAGCAATCAGAAGTCAGGGTGGTTGTTGGATTAATTATTGTTTTATTTTAAAGCCTCAGTGTTAGGCTGTTTGGTGGAAGCTTGGAGAACCTCATGGAGAGATTGGAATCAAAGAATTTGGCTCAGTGGAAGGACCTATGAGAATGGAATTAAGTGTATTTGGCTCATTAGGGAGTTCCACTCTCTCATGCTGTGACATAGATGGAAGACTGGTATATGGGAGTCTGAAGGGATTCAAACCTTGCTCTCAGTAGTAGAATAATCAAAAAAATTTATTTTATTATTATTAATATTATGATTTATATCAAGAGCCGGAGAAGAAGACAAACAGTTTAAATTTGTAGAAGACCAGCTAAAACAACGTTCATCAAAATAAACTAATTAGAAAAGATAATTTATTTGTAATTGTTTGACATCATTATCAAAACTTTGCATTAAGAGTCTTCTCTTTATGAAATCTTCATGATTATTGGCTGGAGTTTCTTGAAAATAGTCCTTACATTTTGAGCCAGGAAACATTGTTTCAGTGAAATTTATAGGAGGAACTGGAATTATAGGATCTGGATCTTGAGAAGGCTTAATTAGGCCAGGATCTATTAAAGAAGATTAGACTTTGGATAAGGAAGCTGTTTTGAATGAATTCTTTTAAGGAATATCAGGATTATACACTAGACAGGGTACTTGGTAGCAAGCGCATAATTCACATGGAGTGGCTAGTTCTTTGAAGGACATTTTAAAATGATGAGATTGAAGGTTGATTTAGAAGAAACTTGGTTAATGGTGTGATTGGAGATGATGGTGGTTGAAGGGAGAGATGGAAGATTTTGGGTGATCAATTATGCAAAGATGGGAATGAGGAAATCCCAAATTGGAGGGAGGATGTGGCATTCCACATCTGGGTATGCCACTTAGGTTTATTTTTGAAGATTAGTAGCAATTTTCTGGATTATAAGGCTGGATATTTGGAATTTTGGAAGTTGATTATTATCATTGGATAGCCCAGATTTCTCTCTATCTTTTATGTCTTGATGGTTTTTTATCATATTTTACTGCTTTCTTGGTGTTTTACTTGATTTAGTGACTTATAGTAATATTGGTGGATATGGTGTGCTGATGGAATGGCTACTGAGCTCCAGTGCTCCAGTGCGCTCCAGTGTTCTCCAGTTGCTCCGGTGATTTTACGGTGCAAAAGTGAAGTGTACTGGAAAAATTCTGTCATTGTGGCCAAGTTTGGTCATGGTGGCATAATTATCTCACTGTGGCAAATTTAGCTCAATCTGGCAAAATTAGCTCATTATGGCAAAAAGAGCTCATTGTGGAAAAATTTACTTAAAATGGGAAAGTCTGGTCACTGTGCCAAAGTTTGGTCACTGTACCAAAGTTTGGACACTGTACCAAAGTTTGGTCACTGTACCAAAGTTTGGACACTGTACCAAAGTTTGGACACTGTACCAAAGTTTGGACACTGTACCAAAGTTTGGACACTGTACCAAAGTTTGGACACTGTACCAAAGTTTGGTGACTGTGGAAGAATTTGGCTATTGTGGCAAAATTTGGTTAGAATTTATTATGCTTATTAGATCAATAGTTTATTGTAGATCCTATGCATGTAGGGTATTGTTGGAAAGGTCAGGAGTAGGAGAATCAGATAGAAAGGGGGGAATCTTAGTCTTCTACAGGTTTTTGTCTTTTTAGTTTTGATAAGAGGGGTTGTTTTGGATATAATTAACAACCAAATTCTTATTTTTCATTTCTCAAAATTTTTTAATAAAATTGTAATACCCTTATAACATTTATATTTTTTATAAGACTTTTGAAATACAACTCAAAAATTTTAATTTCATCACATATATGGTATCATTGGAAATTTCTCCATCTCAGGGACTTGTTTTTATTGTTAACTCATTTAAAATAAAATCTTTATAAAACATATAAGTCTATCTTTTCAGATCTTTCACTGGTACACCTTAATTGTTGTCATCAGTATTTCTTTTTCAACAGCTGCTATTTCTAAATCTCAATAAGTGTTTATAAATCAGAGTTTCATATATTTCAATTAATTCAAGTAGACTAGAGAGCTTAGTTATTTGAACAACCCTTATTTTACTTAGAAGGACAGGGTTTTCTTTGGTTTATCCAACTCCTTCAGATTCTGCTTACAGCAAGGCAACTGTAAGAGTCTACCTACACTGTCATGGATTCAACAAGTCATTTGGGTCAATTGTTACAAGACATACCAATCCTGAATTCTTCCAATTACCTGACATGGAGAGGAAAAATGATATTTTATCTTTCTCAATGAAAATTTGATGATCTAGTTGAAGGAAAAGTTGCAATCCCCAGTGACAAAGATGCCAAGGTGGTGTATCTTTTGAAGTGTTGATGGGAAGCTAATATCATTCTCCAAAAGCAATACAACACCAATTTGAAGACATTTGTCGAAAAAACTGAAAGATAAAATCTAATGGGTGTATGGAAAAAGCTGGAGGAACAATATTCAGCTACTGACCCCACCAATGTTTCAGAGGCGTACACATGTTTCAGTGCTATCAAATGTGCTAAGGGAAACATTCAAGGTTTCCTAACAGAACTTCAATTGTCAATTAATGAGCTGACTCTTATCAGACAAAGGCTCTAAGATCAGAACTACCCATACTATATCCTCAACAAATTACCCAATTTATTAGAGATGCATTGTGCAATGATTATCAATACCTCTGAAGATACTGGAAAGCCACTCAATGTTGAAATTGTGATCAAAAAGCTCAGTCTCATAGCAGACAGACTCAATTCACCCAAAACTGCTCTTGTAACCAAAAAGAAAGAGAAAGGAAACTCTAGTAAGAAGCAAGAATATTGTTCAAACAGGAAGCATAAGCAGAAGTGGCCCCACTCTGAGGATCAGTGCTGGACACTCCAACATGAGCTGCGCCCAGGTTTCAAGCCTAAAACCAAATCAGAGCCTTCTAATGTCAAAGTTGCCAACATAACACACAAGATCTTACATCTTTATTAGGCAGTTGTCGCAAATTACTCAAGCACTCCTAAGTTCATATTTGATTCAGGAGCCTCTTTTCACATGTTCTCTGGGAACAAGTCATTTGTCAGCTATCAAAGAATCAATACTCCGATCACAGTTGGTAATGGCAAGTTGATATATGCAACAGGTGTTGGATCAGTTCAACTTATCAACAAGAACAATGAAGGAATCTTCTTTTCAGGTTTATTAAACATGCCCAAGATAAGCTGCAATCTAATTGCCCTTGCACCTTTTATCAGGAAAGGATGCCACATGAATGCAGAACATGACGGAAATTTCATCATTAAAAGCAATAATGGATCAAAGGTCTTGTCAGGAGCATTAATCTCAGGTTCTAATCTGTATCAAATCCACGCTACATGTGGTAAGTCAGCATCACCCCAAATATCCCTGATCATGTCTACAAAGAGATCTGACTTGATGTCTTGGCACAAACAACTGGGCCATGTAAATCTGGATTACGTAAAAAGATTTCTTAAACATTTGAACATTAAATTTGATTATTTGGATGCATCTAATTTTTTGAGCACTGTGTTAAAGCCGAAATCCACAGGCTTTCTTTTTCAGGACATTTCCCTGAAGCCACAATACCCTTACAATACATCCATTGTGACCTTAGTGGTAGATTGATCAAAACAAAATCTTGAAATGAATATTATTTTAAACTTACTGATTCATACTCCTTGTATAGTTTCATCTACTTGCTTAAGAATAAATCTGACACCTTTGAGAGATTTGTGTCATTCAAAAGATATTCTGATAATCTGACTGGCCATAAGCTTCTCAACTTAGTGTGTGAAGGTGGAGGGGAGTTTGTCAACAAGCAATTCTATGACCTAGTGGAAAAAGAAGGATTTAAAATTATTATAACATCACCATATACCCCACAACATAATCCGGTCACAGAGAGGGGAAACCATACCTCTGTGAAAATGGCAAAGGCCATGATTTTTAAAGCAAAAATGCCACATGAATCCTGGGGAGAAGCCATCAATACCTCAGTCTTTATCAAAAACCACATACCGACAAAGTCTAATGAAAAATTTCTGATGTTGTACAAATAAATGTTCAAGAAGAAGCCCAAAATCAATAATATATAATGTTCAGATGTCTAGCCTACACATTAATTGATAAGAAGGTACGCTCTGGGACATTCAATAGTAATGCTGTCAAGGCATGTCTGTTGGGTTTTCACAAGGAGCATAATTCTTACCGCCTTCTCAACCTAGAAACCAACAATTCATTCTACTCACACAATTTCATATTTAATGAGCAATGTTTTCCATTTGACGAACCTAGAAAGACGAGTGTGTCATGGCCTAATCTCTTTGTTGACAATGAGTTTGAACACACTGAGCTGTGCCCAGAAAACAATGACCACAAACCTATGCAATCAGATAGCTCTAGTTGTGAGGACGACAATGACTATCAGTCTATCCAATCAGGAAACACAGAGCCACAAGGCCATGTATCAGACCCTGACACAAAATGCACGGATTCCAGGTTCTGGGAATATTGAATCACCAATGGTGTTGCACCAAGAAACACTTCATTTAATATCGATCTTGCAAACATCATTGATATAAGAAGGACCAGAAGTCAGTGTGATCATCACAATCCCCAGGCAAATATGGCCCAGGAAAATGTGCTACATGCGTTGATTCCAATCTCTGAGACCTTTCTTACTCCCACAAGCTACAAAAAGGCAATTAAAGGGAGCAACAGCAGCCAATGGAAGGCTGCAATCAATTTAGAGTTGAAGTCATTGACCAAAAAAGGAGTCTGGAATATATTGGAACAACCAATTGATTCCAGACTGATTGGAAGCATGTGGGTGTTCAAAGTCAAACTCAATCACAACAACAAGATTAGTAAGTTCAAGGAAAGACTATGTGCGCAGGGATTCTCACAAAAATTTGGAGTCAATTACTCAGAGAGTTTTGTACCAACCGGCAGGTTAATAACACTGCGTACCTTGTTGGCCATTGCAGTGACTGAAGGCTGGGAATTCCATCAGATGGATGTGAAATCAGCATTCTGCAATGGGATTCCAGATGAAACATTCTATATGTGCCTACCTAAAGGAGTATAGAAGCTGTCAAATCTAAAAAACCCAGTCCTATTACTTAAGAAATCCTTATAGGGCCTGAAGCAGGTGTCAAGATGCTGGTACCAACTTGTGAAACAGTTCTTTGTTGATTACAACTTCATGTGCAGCTCAGTAGACCCCGCATTATTCATCCACAAATATAGCAGAAAGCCTTACTTTGTACACATCCATGTGGAAGATTTCCTGATCCTAGGCCACAACATAAAATAGTTCAAGGACCTCATATCAAGAAAATTTGACCTGGAAGATCTAGGAGAATCTCAAATGATATTAGGGATCAGATTAGTCTGTTACCCATGCAAAAAGTCAATAATTCTCTTGCAGTCAAATGAAGTTGATGCAATCCTAAAGCTTTACAAGATGGCTGACTAAAACCCAATCTCTATGCTGATGGATACCAACTCAGGACTCTTAGAAGTAAAAGAAGAAGATCACCAATTGTTCCTGGAATCTGAATTCAACTATAGATCAGCTGTAGGGCATCTTAACTATCTCACTCAGTGCACTAGACCAGATCTGGAATTTGCATGCAGTCAATTGTTGCGTTTCCTCAATAAGCCAGGTATGAGACACTGGAATGTGTTCATGCATGTCTTACGGTACTTGAAAGGGACCTCAAATCTTGGAATCAAATTTCAGCATCCTGATGGAAATTTCAAGCCCCTTACCGGATACTGTGACACCAATCATGGATCATGTCTCGAAACTTGTTGTTTGACCACAGGATATGCGTTCACCCTGAATAATTGCCTCATCAGCTGCAAAACAAAGAAATAAAGAACCATATCCCTGAGTACCTCTGAATCTGAGGATAAAGCCATTGTGGAAGCCGTACAAGAATCCATTTGGATGACCCATCTTCTTTGTGACCTAGGTATGCCAAAATACCAATGCACAACACCAGTCAAGATTCATAATGATAATCAGGGATGCATCTCACTCACCAGAAATCCTCTTTACCATGTGCACACCAAGCATCTTGGTATTTTACCTCACTAGATTCAAGAACAGGTTGATAACAATGTTTTCAAAGTACCATATATGTCCACCAATGTGATACCTGCAGATATGCTCACTAAAGCTCTCAATCGTGTGAAGCTCAAAACACATCTTTCCACTCTGCACCTTGCGGATGAGTTACTCAACAAGGGAGGATGTCAGCATTCTACCACTGCTGCTTCCTAACTCAAAGCAATACACCAACATATATATATATTCTTTTCTCATGTCACTCTTGTTGAGGCAACGTTCTTGTAATCACAATGCTCATAGTTACTGTTGTTGATAGGTTACTGAGTTAGGTTAGGCAATGGTGATAATCAACTATGTCCAGATATATTTAAACCTCTTTATTTTCTGTTATATCCCCATTGATAATTAATATAGTGGTATCAATAACCAATATTGTTAACTGACAACTCATTACTCGTAACACTCTATTACAGTTTTTCAAAGGTATTTTTATTATTTTTACATAATATTGCTTACATTAACTGTGTCCTTTTCTAACATTAGGTTGGTTCATTGAGTATTTACCAACTCATCTGATCTTGCAACTTACCAGATCTTATTGATTTTTATAAAACGTTAGGACTCTATCCAAGTACTTTCCACTAATAGATGTATATAGTTTCTGTTATATCCCCATTGATTATTAATATAGTGCTATCAATAACCAATATTGTTAACTGACAACGCATTACTTGTAACACTCAGTTACAATTGCTCACAGATTGGCTCATTGAGTATTTGACAACTCATCTGATCTTGTAACTTACAAGATCTTATTTATTATTATAAAAGCTCATAAATGCTTTTAATTAGCTCACCTTCTTTTTAACTAAAATGTAACTCTTAGCTTTCCTGTAAAAGCTTATAACTTATGGCTAAAAGCGGATTAGTACTCTCTGCTTTCTTCTGTATACTTTCTCCTATATAAAGTGCACCAATTAATGCAATGAAACTAAGTTTACTTCTCTTACTAATTCTTGACGCACTAAAAAGTAAGTAGGAATCACAAATAAATATTTTTATGAATATTCAATTCTTAGTAGTATTAGAACCTTTTTTTTCTAAAATATTAATTTATTTCTCCTTCTTTTCTTACTTAAAGATAAATAATAGAAATAATATTGAAAACTGATTAAAGGATCTCACAACACTATCAAACAGATCAATTATCCTCCTACCAGGCACAGGTATTGAGAATCTAGAAGACTAGGTAAAGGATTATTTATTTGTCTCTCTAGGTATACTTACAATACAATTTTCTTCCACAGAACAGAAGATTTGACCCTATGTTGGAAGTTTCAGACTTATTGCTCCTGGAAAATCAGATTGTGTACCTCAACAGGAAGTTGGAGCAAGCAGAAGAAGAAAATAGAATAAGAGATGAAAGGGAAAAAGGAAGAGATGAAGAATTTGATAAGATTAAAAACCTGGTAAATAAGAGCTTAAGGACACGACAGACGGCAAGGACACTGGGACAAGAATGGACAAGAGGAATGAAAAAAAGTAATGTTAATAATAATCAAAGTTGTTAAAGGAAAAGAAGATGTATGATAGCTACCTCTGTTGTGGAGAATATGTACAAGATTACCTGATAAGAGTAAACAAAAGGTAAATAAGAGCTTAAGGACACCACAGACAGCAAGTAAACTGGGACAAGAATGGACAAGAGACTTAAGGACAAGAGGAATGATTAAATAAGTAAATTTAATTATAATTAAAGTAATTAAAGGAAAAGCAGATAGATGGGGAAATAACTATGCATTTACTCATACATATATGCCCTAAGTGGTGTCATCAAGTTAGGTTAACCAGATAAATAAGTATAGAAATATAGATTGATTTAACATGTTAAAATATAGAACTATAGGTAAGTAAAATGTCAGTGTGTGCTAGTATCTAAGTATGATTTAATAGTAAATATTAATAGTGCTACTACTTATTGTTAAATGATTTAGCGATTAAAACTCAGGGGAAGATTAATAAAATAGTTATTCTCAATATAAACTCACAATACTTGGATTTTTATGCATGCTAGTGGTGGAAAATAGATAAATAAAATATAGTTATAGGTTATATAAAAATAATATCAATTTATAAATGCTTTATCATATAATTATATATGATAATAATTGTGTTATAGTGTTTATTCAAAGTGTAGTAAGTAAGTGATGTCTAATAACCCATCAAATCCTCCCTTACTTATACCAAAATCCACTGGAGTGCACAGATCTTCAATCCAGATGATGTCACTGCTACCCCCGGCAATTACAGCACTATGAGGGCCTATCACCTCCCCATGGTGTTTCACTTCAAGAAGATTCAACAACCAGACCTCCAGTATGGACCCTCCATCACAATTAATGATACCACAGACCCATACTATAAATAGAATAAATAGATAAAAGCAGATACCATAAAGAAACAGGTAAAATAACTCATCCAAAGAGTATATAATGAAACCCAAAACATATAAAGGAACCAAATTAACTGTCAAAGCCCCCAATAACATCCCCAATCATTTATATTAACCCAGTAATGATATCCCAACAAATAAATCTGTGAAAATCTATCAAAGGAAGCAGATTAAGTTGTCCAAACTGGATATATATGCCTGAAATAGGTGTGTATGTTTGTGTAGGCATTGTGAGTCCACTGAATATGTCCATATGACCTAAAATAAGCAGAAAAATAAAGGTTATAGGCTATTAAGAGGTTAAAAATCACTTATAGACCTAAATATACATAGTATAACAACATATTTCACTGAATATGAGGTTTGTGTATACATATAAGCTTATGTATGTCTATAATTACTTAATATCACTTAAGATAAGTATATTATGACTACATTAACACTTTAATAATTATTATTAGTCTATAGATAAGCTATTTAAACTACTATAAGTCATATAATAGTGTAATAATTATACATATATGTATTATAACCATATAAATAAGAATTAAAACTTATTTTCAAATTATAATCTTGATGTAATTAAGGTTATCTTATTTTAAACATAAGAATTACTCAGTCCTGGGGATACTTAGTCTGACACTCCCTCACCCAAAAAAAATAAAAAAACATTTTAAGGCATTTTAATTAATAAGTATGGAGTGAATAGAAAAATAATTTTTTTAAATTTTTTATGATACATATAATGAATTTAAACAATATTATTTAGATTTAAAATTTTCAAGAGATTTTTAAGATCAGAGATTTTGTTTCCATGGAATCCACTGGTCATATTCAGTTGATTTATTTTTAAACCTTAATAGATACTCAACTCCCTTTTCTTTTGTAAGGTGTCTCTTTTTAAATATCTTTTCAATTGCTGCCTTTTCAACTATTTTTTCAGGTTTCTGTATATGCCTGCCTCATCTTCTTGGAAATAGAGCAGTATCATTAGAATGGTATGGTTTTATAAGAGAAAAAGGAACTACTGAATGTTTTCTATCATATGGTGCATATAACATAACTTCAACAGCATTGTTACCAACCATCTTTTTTACTACAAATGGTCTAATGAATGGATCCTTCAATTTAATATTACAATTTAAATTGAAATGTGGTGTAGAAATAAGGACTTCATCACCCTCTTTGAACATTTTCTCTTTATGGGCTTCATCCCATCTTTTCTTCTCATACTCAAATGCCTTATTCATACATTCTTGAGCATGCTTTCTGCATAATTCTTGCATCTGAAGAAAAGATTTTGTAACTGTATGGATATCAAATCTAGGTAATTTATTAAGAGTTTTAGCAGGGGTATTAGATACATAACCCAACTATAACTAAAATGACTTTTTGCCAGTGAAAGAATGTACTGTACTATTGTATGCAAATTCTAAACCTGGGATAAGGGTTACCCAACTATGGGTGAATTTGTCATTGTCTTTAAAGTCAAGAACAAAATCACAATATCTTTTTATCATATCTTCTAAATTTTGTATCACTCTTTCTGCTAGCCCATCAGTTTGTGGATGGTGTGCTGTAGAAAATTTTAATTGACACCCTGAAACACCCATAAGTTATGTCCAGAACCCAGAAGTAAATTTTGGATCTCTGTCTGAAACTATTGATTTTGGGAAACCTGCTATATTTAATATTTTTTTCCACCATAAAAAAGCTAAGTCCTTTGCAGAAACCTCTTTGTGGGTAGGAATAAATTTACAAATTTTTGTAAATCTATCTACAATTACCCAGCAGGAGTTATAACTCCTATGCCCTGCTATTGGAAAACATGTTACAAAGTCCATGTTAAATATTTCCCATGGAGCTTTTGGTTGCTCAATTTGTTGTAATAAACCAACTCTTTTTCCTGTTAATTTTTTAGATTTTTTACAAGAATCACATGTCTCGAAATATGTTTGAACATCATCAGACATGTTAATCCACCAAGCTGTATTTATTACTCTGGCTAATGTTTTATGGAAGTAAAAATGACCTGCCAATATATCATCATGACATATACTTAACATTAACACCTACATTGAAGGGGGAATTACAATCACAATGCTTAATTTCTTCCTGTAATATATAAAACCATCCTGAATGGAAAATTTTCCTTTTTCTAATGCTTCCTTATACTTTTGTGGTAATGTTTTTATTAAAACACTCATTGAAGCATTGGATGGATCATTTAATATTGTAGTAAGCTTATTCAAGTCAGGATCTGAAGCATAATTATCAACAATTAATTGCATAAATTCATCTTCAAGATCTACAATATAAATTTCATAAATTTTAATAATCTCTGTTTCAGGAACATAAGCAGGATTATCATCATTATTAGGTAGAAGTACTGTAGATAAAAGATCTACATTAGAGTGTAAGGTTCCTTCTCTATGTGTAATAGTCATCCGTCCTCTGTGTTCTTGTACAGCTGATTGCCATCTAAACATATGTCTATTAAGAGTTTTCATGTTTAAGAGTGACTTAACTGCACTACAGTCAGTTATTACCTCAAATTTTTGGTCTTCTAGAAAAAAATGTAGCTTCTCAAGAGCCCATAATACTTTCAAACATTCAATTTGAGTAGCACCATATTTCAAACAACATATCTCAATTCACTACTTCTTAGAGTATATGAAATATAGCAAATTGCTACTTCTGACAATTTCCCTTCAATAAGTGGTTTTTGATGAAAATCAGAACTCAAACCAATAAAACTTGCATCAGTATACAATACAAAAGGTAATTGGAAATCTGGTAATCCCAAGATAGCAGCTGTCATCAAACATTCTTTCAACTTATCAAAAGCCTGATTTTTTTCATTATTCCAAATTAAAGCTTCTGATTTCTCTATCAGTGTGGTCAATGGTGCAGAAATTAATTGTTAGCTCTTTAAATATTGTCTATAATAACCAGACATACAAAGAAAGATTGTACATCCTTTACATTTTGAGTAATTCCAATATTCTTGATTTTAGCCACCTTATTTTGGTCTACACATATTTGTAAGCCAGATACAATATGACCAAGCACTTTTAAAGACTCAAAACCAAGTTTACATTTTTTCAATGCAAGGGTCATTTTTATTTCATCAATCTTCTGAAATACATTCTTTAAATGGATTAAGTATTCATCATATGTCTTAGAGGACACTATGATGTCATCAATGTTTACCATAAACCATTCCTCAATTATTTCATTATGGAATGTTATATCCATTAACTTCTGAAATACTGAAGGACCATTTTTTGGTCCAAATGGCATCCTGACATATTTATATATTCCCATATGTGTTTTTATCAAAAAAAAGTTCAGTGAATTCTTTTCAACAGGAATTTGATGGTACCCTTTATTTATATCTAGGCAACTTATGTATTTAGCGCCTTTAAGGGTAGCATTTATAGAGGAAATCCTTGGCAAGGGGTAAATATCATCTACTTTAAATGTATTTAATGCTCTATAATCACCGCACAGTCTTGCTTTATCTTATTCATAAGAAATTATCACTGGTGATATTACACAATATTTTGGTGTAGTCTCAACCTTCTCAAGAATGTTCATTTTTAACAGCATTTTAATTTTTTCCTCTATGTCTTTCCTCTTCATTGGTAAAACAGGGTATGGTTTCTTTTTAAGACTAGCAAGAATATTATCCATATCACAGGTTAAACAAATTTTCATCTCATGATCTTTTATAAGGCCAAAATCATTGGTCCCATGTGCAAAAGCCATTGGAAAAGCTTTAATTAAGTTGAAAATATTTGTTTTCTCAGTTTCACTTATCTGAGTGCCAAATGATGCTTTATAAACTTTTGTTTCAAGAAGCCCCATCTCATTGGTTTCTCTTCCTTTTCAAGGAATATTTATCACTGACTCAATGTGTAAGACTGTGTTAAAAGAATTTATTTTAAATTTTCATTAAAAATTCATGCCAATTGTAAAATTATTATTAGCAGGGTCTAATTTTAAACCAAACTTAGTTAGAATGTCATTTCCAATATTAAAAAAGCTACTACAATTAGTATTATCCATTACTACAAAGTCACAAGTTACTCTAACATAACCATGTCAATGTTTAAAGAAAACAGCAGCTTTTTATCTACCAATGGGGTGTAGTACTTATCCAAAACCTCTCCAATTTTTATTTTTAAGGGGTTTAAGCTTTGACTTATATTCACTATCAATTTTCTGCAATGTATTAGTAGAAACAACAGAACCAGCAGCTCCTGTGTCCAATACTATATTAACATTTTCACCAGAAATAATATCTGGAACTGTGATAGGTGTCATTCTAAAGTTATCAGCTTGTATATCTTTAATGATTTCAGCATCCTCAAAATTCATTAAAGATTCATTTGAGTCCATATTCAATATTGGATTGTCAAAGATGGACAAATCATCTTCCAACATACAGACTTCATTTTCATCACTATATGAGATATTACTGTCATAATCACTTGAATCTTTACTTTTTTATGTTTCAATTTCAGATTCATTTGATTTTCAACAATATTTATATTTTTCTCACATTTGTGACCTTTAAACCAAGGCTTACTACACCTATAACAAGTATTAGTCTAATACTTTTTAGGTACTACAGGTGCAGTAGGTTTTTTCTGTTTTTCCTGTAGAGTTTTTGAATTCTGATTTTTCACAGGTTCATTATTTTGTTTATAAGTGGTGTACCTTGCTTCATACTTATGTTTCAATAATATTTCATTACAAATATTAATAAATTCAGAGTATTAATAAACCATTATTGTTCTAGCTACAACAATATCTCTGAAAGATATAGGTAATTTATATATTATTTTATCTTTATATAAGTTAAAATCCATGTTTGGATCAATGGCTTTCAATATTTTATTTAAATTCATTAGAATTATTATAGGCTTGCCTCCATTAAAATGATTATACCTAGATTTCTCTTATAATCTTTGCTGAGTGAGTCTGAATTTAGAACCTCCAAATTGTTTTTCAATCAGGTGCTTCCAATCAGCCCAAGAATAATCTTTAACCTCACATAATACAGCTTCAAACCATAATAAAGAAATATCCTTAAATAAAGAAATCAATTTTGATGTTATTTCTTCATCTGGTAAGCTATATGAGAATTTCAAATTGTCAATTCTTTGGATAAAAATTTGGGTACTGATCAATCTTTGGCTAGTTCTTCTGATTGGATTTGGTCTCACTAATCTTAGGTAAGTTCAATAACTCATTCACTCTGGATAAATGGTCTTGTATTTTCTCTTGCAAAGATTTGTGACTTACATTTGTCTTCTCAGACTTGAAACTTCCACCAGATGGTTTTACTTGTGGTAGCATTGGAAATGATTGAGATTCAATGTTGAAAATGAAAGGATTATTATTATACTGTGTATACTAATGATTATCCTGATTCATTAGTAGATTAGAAGTTTCAATCTCAAATTTATTTAATCTTTGTAACAGATCAGAGACACTATGATTTTTTTGTGCAAAAGATAACTTTGTTGTTGATTCATATTTTAATAAATTTTCTTCATACAAATTTTCTAAATCACTGAATTTGTTTGAAAGGTCATTATATTTATTACTTAAAAAATCATATTTAAGAGTTAGAGACAAGTACTCATTCTCTAATTCTTTATTTTTTGTTTCCAATTGAGAAATATTCAATTTAAAAGACAAAATTGTTTCACTTGTGAACTTAATTGCCTGTTTTCGCACTCAGTTATTCTACTCAATAATTCTGATAAAATTCTATGGACAGTTGGGTTATTATTAAAATACTCCATGTCTTCTCTCTCACATTCTTCACTTTTTTTTGAATTTCTCATCTCACTAATAAGTGGTGAGAACTGAGGGTTAAATGTATTATTATTGTAAATATTACTATTGTTATTAACAAAAGATAAATCAGGTTTATCTACATCAAAACCTAATTGTCTTAAGTCCTCCTCAATTTTCTGGACATATTTCACATCAATAGAATTACCTATATTGTAATCATTTGTATTGTGTTCAATCTGAGAGGGTAATCTACTTACCATGGGATAGGAGCAAGCCCTGACTTTTGGTGCTTTTTCTTTCCTCTGTAGGGGTGAGGGGGTGGATCCCTGTTGCAATTGTGGCTGGACCACTGCTGATAAAACCAATCCCACTTCTATTTCTCTACCAAGATCGTGTCCTGGGACTGATTTGATCCTCCTTGATCAGGGGGGTTGTTGATTTGGCTGAACTCCCTTTAAATCAGCCAAAGTTTGATTCATTTGTTGAAATCCCACCTTGCAGTTGTTTTGCAGCTTCTCTACCTCCTTTAGTATGGCAGATCTTGACTCCTCTAGTCTCAGAACCTGTTTGGCCAGATGGGAAAGTTGATCCTGGAGAGGAGGTGAATTCTTTTTTATTTTTATCTTTTTTAATAGGGAATCCTTTTCCTCCATGCTCATTGCTTCTGGCTGTGGGTAGGATTGGCCCTCCATAGTGATGTCCTGGAACAGTGTTTTTAGCTTTAGACCTGGTGTTAAAAGCAGGTTTATCACTAAAGTTGTCTTGTGGAGCACTCATTATGTCTTTAAATAATAATTCTTTACGTCTACAAAAGAAAAAACCTATATGGTAATTATTAGACAAAAATTATTAGAAATATAATTACTAATAAAAGCACTGGAGCTTACCCTGAATTTATATCTTTATTTATTGAAATAAAATATAAGAAAAATTCAAAAAAATCTGTTAAAAACTTAATAATAGGTTTAACTAGATCTTTATAAGGGTGAATAATTATCTTACCAAGCTTTAACCAAATACCAATTTAATTTGGTGTTATATTGGTGTCCAAATATTAAGTGAAATTGCATTTATATTAGGTACAGTTACTACTGTAAATAGCTAATATTTATTATAAAAAATTAGTAAATCTATTATAAGGGTTCTTTTCTGCAATCACTGAGCTATTATGAACCACTAATATGCTTCAGACTCAGATATTTGGTTTGTTTGAGATATACTAGAGTAAAAATCATGTCCTATGGCTTATAATAAATAATAAGTAATAATTTAGGAAAGACCCCCAATTCTCAGTGTGTGCTAGTATCTAAGTATGATTTAATAGTAAATATTAATGGTCCTACTACTTATTGTTAAATGATTTAGTGATTAAAACTCAGTGGAAGACTAATAAAATAGTTATTCTCAATATAAACTCACAGTACTTGGAGTTTTATGCATGCTACTGGTGAAAGAAATAAACAAAATACAGTTATAGCTAATATAAAGATAATATCAATTTATAAATGCTTTATAAAATATTTATATATGATAATAATTTTGATATAGTGTTTATTTGAAGTGTACTAAGTAATTCATGTCTAATAACCCATCAAATACTCCCTTACTTATACCAAAATCCACTGAAGTGCACAGACCTTCAATCCAGATGATGTCACTGCTATCCCCAGAAATTACAGCACTGTGAGGGCCCATAACCTCCGCATAGAGTCAAATTCAAGCAGATTAAACACCCTGACCTCCAGTAAGGACCCTCAATCACAATTAATGATACCACAGACCCATACCATAAATAGAATAAACAGATAAAAGTGGATACCATAAAGAAACAGGTAAAATAACTCATCCAAAAAGTATATAATGAAAAAAAAACATATAAAGAGACCAAATCAACTTTCCAAGCCCCCAATAACATCCCCAATCATCCATATTAACCCAGTAATGATATCCCAACCCATAAAACTGTGAAAATCCATTGAAGGAAGCAGATTAAGTTGTCCTGACTGGATATATGGGCCTGAAAAAGGTGTATATGCTTGTGTAGGCATTTTGAGTCCACTGAATAAGTCCATATGACCTAAAATAAGCAGAAAAATAAATTTTATAGGCTATTAAGAGGTTAAAAACCACTTATTGACCTAAATATACATAGCATAACCACCTATTTCACTTAATATGAGGTTTATGTATACATATAAGCTTATAAATGTCTATAATTACTTAATATCACTTAATATAAGTATATTATGACTCCATTAGTACCTTAAAAAGTATTATAGGGCTATGGATAAGCTATCTAAACTACTATAAGTTATATAATAGTGTAATAATTATATATATGTGTATTATAACAATATATAAAAGTATTTTATGCTTATTTTTAAGTAATAATCTCAATGTAATTAAGGTTATCTTATTTTAAAAATAAGAATTACTCAGTCCTGGGGATACCTAGGCTGACATAACATCTACTCAGGTAATATAATCTTGACAGAATTAATTTATTTTCACTCAAACCAGTTTAGATCATTTGAAAATGTAAACTCGCTCAAAATAGAAACACATGAAGGATATGGCAATAATATCAACCATCGGGTCAGAGACTTCAAAAATGACTTTTCCTCAAAAAATATATCAATTGAGAAAGGGGGCACTATTATGGGAAGCTATCTAACAGGAGAAGCAAAGTCTTTTTACTACCAACTCCAGGACAATAACAACAAAACTCTTCTCACCTGGACCTTCCTTAAAAATGCCTTATCTAAGAAATAAAACCCCCAGCATAAAGAAGAAGAAATAAGGGATCAATTAGAAGCCCTTACGTATCACATTAGAAAAATTGACAACCAAATAACAAAATTCAGGGATATAATTTTGCAATTTCCACATAACCACTTTTCAACAAAAAAGAAGATCTAACTCTTCAAAAGAAATCTTCCTATATCCCTTTAACTCCAACTGAGTAGAGTGGAGTTTCCTGCTAATTTTGGAATGGAAAAGGTCTTCAATATTTCCAGGGATTACAAGATTACTTTTCATAAAAACACCCAAAATGTACCAAAAAACTCTAGCCCTCAAATTTTTTTTAAATGGCTACTCCTACCTAGAAAAAGGGTAATACACAATCCTCAGGTACCTTTGGAAAATTCAAACTCCAATACCCAAAGAAAAGTCATATTATAAAAGACTAGTCCATGCCTATGGATTTGATACAATAAATCTGGTAACTGCTGAATGTTTTAAATGTCATAAAACGGGACATCTAGCTTGAGATTGTCCTCACCATAAAGCAAAAAGAAAAAAAAGAATCAAGGATCAAAACTAAAGACTTTAATGTATTGGAATCAGAAGGTAAACACATGAAACATGACATAGAAAAAATCAATGACTTTTGGAACAACAAAGAACAATAAAAAAATTAGTCATGGATTAAATCACATATATGTTAAAAACAAAGTAATCATCATTCTCAACAGCCCTATTTTCAACACACATCCTTACTCAGAAATAGCTGGATATGAGGAAAATCATAGTCCTGAAGAATTCAACAAGAAATTTAAGAAAGACTTATTGGATTTTAATTCTTCATCACTTTTCTCTGAGTTAGGACCAAGAGCCTTGGTCAGTAAAATATCAAAAACTAAAAATACAAACTTATTCAGCATAATAAGTAATATTTCAGACAAAGATCAAGAAGAGGTATCAGTACCAGTTTACAAGGTAAAAGTCAATGAAAAAACCTTGTAAGCAATAATCATTTCAGGAGCAGGAGAAAATTATATCCACTACAGAACTGTGAAGAAAATACATGCCCAAGTATTTTTAAATTCTAATCATAGAGCTTGTCTTGCATACAGAACCTTGAAAAATATTGACAGAAAGGTTAAGCTTATCCTGGATCATAACCAACTACACACAGAAGGTTTCAGCCTAGTTATCCCCAGGACTGAGTATTTATTATGCTTACAATAAGATGACCTAAATTACATTAAGCTTATAAGTAAAAATAATTGTTATAATACTTATATATATAATTATTATGCTTATATATATATGTATTACACTATTATATGACTTATAAAAGTTTAAATAGCTTATCCATAGCCCTATAATACTTTTTAAGGTACTAATGGAGTCATAATATACTTATCTTAAGTGATATTAAGTAATTATAGACATTTATAAGCTTATATGTATACATAAACCTCATATTCAGTGAAATATGTAGTTATACTATGTATATTTAGGTCTATAAGTGATTTTTAACCTCTTAATAGCCTACAACCTTTATTTTTCTGCTTATTTTAGGTCATATGGACGTATTTAGTGGACTCACAATACCTACACAAGCATATACACCTATTTCAGGCATATATATCCAGTTTGGACAGCTTAATCTGCTTCCTTTGATGGATTTTCACAGATTTATGGGTTGGGATATCATTACTGGGTTAATATGGATGATTGGGGATGTTATTGGGGGCTTTGACAGTTAATTTTGTTCCTTTATATGTTTTGTGTTTCATTATATACTCTTTGGATGAGTTATTTTACCTGTTTCTTTATGGTATCTGCTTTTATCTGTATTCTCTATTTGTGGTATGGGTTTATGATATTTTTAATTGTGATGGAGGGCCCTTACTGGTGGTCTATGTGTTGAAAATTCTTAATTTGGATACCATGGGGAGGTGATGGGCACTTAAAGTGCTTTAATTTCCAGGGAGAGCAGTGACATCATCTGGATTGAAGGTCTGTGCACTTCAGTAGATTTTGGTATAAGTAAGGGAGGATTTGACGGGTTATTGGACATCACTTACTTACTAAAATTCAAATAAACATTATAAAAAATTATTATCATATATATATATATTTTAAAGCATTTATAAATTTATATTATCTTTATATTAGCTATAACTATATTTTATTAACCTATTTTCCACCACTAGCATGCACCAATCCAAATATTGTGAGTTAATATTAAGCATAACTATTTTATTAGTCTTCCCCTGAGGTTTAATCACTAAATTATTTATAAATAAGTAGTAGGACCATTAATATTTACTATTAAATCATACTTAGATACTAGAATACACTGACAATTGAGGGTCTTTCCTTAGTTACTACTTATTATTTAGTATAAGCCTTAGGAAGTAATTTTTACTTTAGTATAGCTCATATAAATCAAATATTTGGGTCTGCAGAACATTAGTGGGTCATAATAGCTCAGTGATTGCGTAAAAGTATCCTTATAGTAATTTTACTAATTTTTTTAATAACAATTAGGTATTTACAGTAGTAACTGTACCCATTATAAACCCAATTTCACTTGGTATTTGGTCACCAATATAACACCAAATTAGATTGGTATTTGGTTAAATCTTGGTAAGCTAATTATTCACCCTTATAAAGATTTAGTTAAACCTATTATTTAATTTTTAGCAGATATTTTTGAATTTTTATTATATTTTATTTAAATAAATAAAGATATAAATTCAGGGTAAGCTCCAGCACATTTATTAGTATTTATATTGCTAACATTTTTTTTCTACTGATTAATATATAGGTTTCTTTTTTTATGCTCAAAAAATAGTTATTTTAGACATAATGAGTGCTTCACTGGACAATGTAAGTGATAAACCTGCTTTGAAATACCAGGTGTAAAGCTAAAACAAAGTACCAGGACATCACTATAGAAGGTCAGTCTTAACCACAGCCAGAAAAAATGAGCATAGAGAAAAGGACGCCCTCCTAAAAAAGATAACTATAAAGAAGACATCCCCTCCTCTTCAGGATAAATATTCCCACTTGGCAAAACAAGTTCTGAAGCTGGAGGAGTCAAAATCTTCTATCATAAAGATGTGAAAAAGGTGGAAACCAACTGCAGGATAAGATTCCAGAAATCAAATCAAACTCTGGCAGAGCTGAAGGGAGTACAGCTAAACTAGCCACCCCCTATCCAAGAAGAATCAGCTCAGTCTCAGGAAACGATCTTGGTAGAGAAATGGAAATGGGATTGGTTTCACCAACAGTGGGACAGTCACAACTGCAACAAGGATCCACCCCCTAATCAGAAAACTTCAATTCACCCTTACAAGCCAAAGAAAAAGCACCAAAAATCAGGGCTTGTTCCTATCTCTTGGTAAGTAGATTGCCTTCTCAGATTGCAAACAATACTGATGATTACAATGCAGGTAAAGTTTGGTGTGAAATTAGACCCTGCTAATAATAATTTTACAATTGGCATGAATAGTAAAAGAAAATTTAAAAAAAGTTCTTATAGACAGTCTTACACATTGAATCAGTTATAGATATTCCTTGCAAAGGAAGAGAATCCAGTGAGATGGAACTTCTGGAAACAGAAATTTTAAAAGAATCATTAGGCACTCAGATAAGTGAAACTGAGAAGACAAATATTTTGGACTTAATTAAAACATTTCCAATGGCTTTTGCACATGGGAGCAATGAACTTGGCCTTGTAAAAGATCATGAGATGAAAATAAGTTTAATCTGTGAAATGGATAATATTCCTGCTAGTCTTAAAAAGAGACCTTACCCTACTTCACCAATGAAGAGAAAAGACATAGAGGATAATATTAAAATGTTTTTGAACATGTAAATTATTGAAAAGGTTAAAAATACACCAAAATATTGTGTGATATTACCAGTGATAATTTCTTGTGAACAAGATAAAGCAAGATTCTGTGGTGATTATAGAGCATTAAATAAATTTAAAGTAGATGATATTTATCCCTTTCCAAGGATTGCCTCTATAAATACTACCCTTAAAGGTGCTAAATACATTAGTTGCCTAGATATAAATAAAAGGTACCATCAAATTCCTGTTGAAAAGAACTCACAGAACTTATTGTTGATAACAACACATATGGGAATATATAAATATGTCAGGATGCCATTTGGACCAAAAAATTCTCCTTCAGTATTTCAGAAGTTAATGGATATAACATTTAATAATGAAATGATTTAATGATGTTTAATGGTATACATTGATGAAACAATAGTGTTCTCTATGACATATGATGGACACTTAATCCATTTAAAGATGGTATTTCAGAAGATGGATGAAATAAAAATGATCCTTTCATTTAAAAAATGTAAATTTGGGTTTGAGTCATTAAAATTTCTTGGTCATATTGTATCTAGCTTACAAATATGTAAAGACCAAAATAATGTGGTGCAATCAAGAATATTGGAATTCCTTAAAATTTAAAGTATGTACCATCTTTTCTTGGTATGTGTGGTTATTATAGACAATATATAAAGAACTACCAATTAATTGCTGCACCATTTACCACAATGATAAATAAATCAGAAGCTTTCATTTGGAATAATGAAAGACAACAGGATTTTGATAAGTTTAAAGAATCTTTATTGACAGCCCCCATCTTGGGATTACCAGATTTCAAATTACCTTTTGTCTTGTATACTGATGCAAGTTTTATTGGTTTGGGTGCTGCTTTGCATCAAAAACAACTTATAGAAGGAAAAATGTCAGAAGTAGTAATTTTCTATATTTCACATACTCTAAGAAGTAGTGTATTGAGATATGGTGCTACTCAACTTGAATGCTTGGCAGTAATATGGGCTCTTGAGAAGCTACATTATTATCTTAAAGACAAAAAATTTGAGTTAATAACTGACTGTAGTGCAGTTAAGTCACTCTTAAACAAGAAAACCACTAATAGGCATATGTTTAGATGGAAATTGGCTGTACAAGAATATGGAGGATGTATGACTATTACACATAAAGCAAGAAATTTACACTCTAATTTAGATCTGTTATCTACAGTACCTCTACCTTATAATGATGATAATCCTGCTTATGTTCCTGAAGCAGAGATTAGTAACATTTATGGAATTTATATTGAAGATCTTGAGGATGAATTTATGAATTCAATTCTTGATAATTATGCTTCAGATCCTGACTTGAGTAAGCTTACTACAATATTAAATGATCCATCTAATGCTTCAATGAGTGTTTTAATAAAACATTACCACAAAAATATAGGGAAACATTAGAAAAAGGAAAATTTTCTATTGAAGATGGTTTTATATATTACAGGAAAAATTTAAGTAATGTAATTGTGATTACCCCTTCAATGAAAGAGTTAATGTTAAGTATATGTCATTATGATATATTATAAGGTCATTTTGACTTCCAAAAAATATTAAACAGAGTAAAAAATACAGCTTGGTAGATTAACATGTCTGATGAAGTTCAAACATATGTTGAGACATGTGATTCTTGTCAAAAATCTAAAAGATTGATGGACAAACAAGCTGGTTTATTACAACAAATTGAGCAACCAAAAGCTCCATATATGATAATTAAAATGGACTTTGTAACAGGTTTTCCAATAGCAGGGAATAAGAGCTATAACTCTTGCTGGGTAATTGTAGATAGATTTACAAAAATGTGTAAATTTATTCCTACCCACAAAGAGGTTTCTGCAAAGGACTTAGCTTTTTTATGGTGGACAAAAATATTAAATATAGTAGGATTTCCCAAAGCAAAAGTTGCAGACAGAGATCCAAAATTTACTTCTGAGTTCTGGACATCACTTATGGGTGTTTAAGGGTGTCAATTAAAACTTTCTAGAGCACAAAATACACAAACTGATGGGCTAGAAGAAAGAATGATACAAACCTTAGAAGGTATGATAAGAAGATATTGTGCTTTTGGTCTTGAATTTAAACCCAATGGCAAATTAACTCATGATTGGGTAACCCTTATCCCAGGTTTAGAATTTTCATACAATAGTATAGTACATTCTGTCACTGGAAAAAAGCCATTTGAGTTTTTGTTGGGTTATGTACCTATTACCCCTTTTAAAACTCTTAATAAATTACCTAGATTAGTTATTCATCCATTTACAAAGTGTTTTCTTCAAATTCAACAATTATGCAGAAAGCATGCTCAAGAATGTATAAATAAGGCATTTGAGTATGAGAAGAAAAGATGGGATAAAGCCCATAAAGAGCAAGTGTTCAAAGAGGATGATGAAGTCTTAATTTATACACAACCTTTCAATTTAAATGGTAATATCAATTTGAAAGATCAATTCATTGGATTATTTGTAGTAAAAAAATGGTTGGTAACAATGCTGTTGAAGTTATATTATATGCACAAAATAATAGAAAAAATTCAGTATTTCATATTTCTCTTATAAAACCATAAAATTCTAATAATACTGCTCTATTTCCAAGAAGATCAGGAAGGCATAAACAGCAACTTGAAGAAATAGTTGAAAAAGCTGAAATTTCAAAGATACTTAAAATGAGACACCTTACAAAAGAAAAGTGAGTTAAGTATCTATTAAGGTTTTAAAATAAATCAAGTGAATATGACCAGTGGATTCCTGAAAATGAAATCTTTGATTTTAAAAATCTCTTGAAAAAATTTAAAACCAAATAATAATTTTAAAATTTCAGTATATGTATTAGCGGGTATCAAAGTTGGGGGATCTGCAATTAGGGATCAGGAATTTTTTTCCTAAGATAAGACATTATTAATTGCAGATAAATAATATCCACTAGCTCTGGGGCTAATAGATAAGGAATCCACAATAATGCATTATCCCACCTCTTATACCCCAATTTCCTTTCCTAATTCCTGATCCCAAACCCATCACATCCATGATGGAATTTTAAGAAAGTAACATGACTTATGATTGCTGATTCCATCTTTAACTCTTTCCTCACTCTATGCTACTTAATTTTGGTTGAGAACACTTAAATTTTTTTTCTATCTACAGAACATAACTGCACATTTGGCAATGAATTCCCACTTACCTCATCAAATAAGCCTTCCACCAACAACTATGAAACACCTCTCTACTTGGCAGCTACTTCACTCAACTATGAATGCTATTGCTTTACTTTTAATTCTTCACTATAAATATGACACTGATTTGGAAGATGCTTTATCCTATATTTCTTTTCTTTTCAAAAAGTGTTACAAAGACCCAAGTGGGCCGAATCTTCATCATGATCCCAGATATGATCCCTGCTCCATTGTCAACATTTCTCAATTCAACTTCATTCAACTATTTTGACCCTCTCCCAATTCTTTCTTCAAAACTTACCAACTCATCTCTGAAAATCCTATGTTTCATAAAAATTTTCAAAATAAACAGTGTGGTCCTGCTATTCAACTTACTGTTGCACTATTTTGCTTTGGCTCAAATGGAAATTGTGCTGCTATAAGATGTTTGGATAATATATTTAACATAGGATATGGTACAGTGATATTATACACCAAGCACTGTATGATTGCTATCCTTTCCCTCAAGTCTCAAATAATTTCTTGGCAAACTCCACAACAGCAACTTGAATCCTCTCAAGTAATGTAAGCATAAGGCTTCCCTGGATGTGTAGGTTTTGTTGATGGCACAACTATACCTTTGAGTCAAAAGCCTGCTCATGATGGAAACTGTCGGTGAGTCTCTTGGTCTAGAAGATATATCTGGAGGTCCTACGAGGGTTTAAGTGGATTTATTGGGCTCAAAAAACAATGTACATATTTTCTTTAATCTTTTGATTATTTTGCTCAAATGATAAGAGGTGATTACAAATATTATTATAATATATATCTTAGAATTACGTGAATTTAAGTACTAATGTTATAAAATATAGTAATAAGAGATTTAATTTATATATTTTAAGTTTGGTAAATAAGTAAGGAATGTTTTTAAAAGCACAAAAAGTGAGGGCCTTTTATATGCAAACATGAGGGAAATTAAGATACGGAATTTACACCATCTACTGCAAGGATGTGAGAAAGAAGCTGACTAAGAAGGAGTATATATATGACATAAGAAAAAATAAATTTATTGGTACGTCAACAAGGGCATCATTTTCATTGGTAATAAAGTATGAGTTCCCTTGGACTGTCACAATTAATGCAACACATTTGAGTTAATTATATTGATTTCCCGGAAATCCAGATCTCTCAAAGAAGTAATATAATATTTTTAAGGTTTTTTTATTATAATTTTATTATTAATTTTTATTCCCAATCAACTGCACTATTGAGCATGGTGTTAGGGAGTAAAAATGTATGGGACACTTACTTAAATTAATTATTTACACTACTTAATATAATTAGCTTATTTGTAAGTAATACATAAGTAAATATTAGGGGGTGTCAGTTCTGGCAAATCCGCACTTAACTTAAGTGCGGATTTCAAACCAAATCAGCACTTACAAATCAGCACTTAAATTTTGCAAAAAAGTCACTTATTTCAAAAAAGGGTGTCAGTTATGACCTCAAATCAGCACTTTTTTCCCGTTTTTTTTCACAACCACATTTTGGCCACAAAACATCCCTTCCTTTCTTACCCCATCCCTGTCACATGTGACACACTGACCTTCCTTGCTACCTACCCATCAATCCTTGGCACACACCCCTTCCTGACATTTTCAATATTTTGACCAGGCATGTTTACATTCTTTTTTACTTATTTCTTCTACTTCTTAATCTTTTTTCTATGGGTGTCAGTTCTGACCTCAAATCAGCACTTTTTTTGTGATTTATTTTTTCAAAAGCACATGTTGGCCACATCATCCCTTTCTTTCCTATACCATTTTGTACTCTCCAAATGTCCTCTTTGTGTACTTCATTCACTTGGGTTGGTATTTTGGTTTGTTGAATATTCATTTTTTTTGGAATTTACGGTGAAATTTTTTTTTTGGATGGCTCATTGGTTTTCTTTCACCAGCTCAACATGAAATCACATATTTTCTGAAATCGCATATTTTGTCAGTGATTTTTTTTTTCATTCATCCCTCATATCCTTTTCCTATTCTCCTCCAACATCCCTCAAACAATTTGGTTTCATTCATTTTGTCATCTCATCTCTCCAGGTAAGTCACTTTATTCTTTTTTTTTGATTTTTTGATTACTAATTATAATTTTTTTTGTTTTTTTCTGTTTATTTTATTTTTTTTATCTAATTTTTTTTTGTAAGTGGTTATTTTGGATTTCAATGGTATAATTAACCTTTTTTTTTCTCTCCCTCTTTACTTTCTTTTTTAGCTCCATCACCCTACTCTTCATCCCTCCTTGGCATGGTCATTATCCCCCTTTCCCTTATTTCACTTTTTTTTGGCTCCATTTCATTGAAACACATACATTGCACATTCTTTATGCATTTCACTTACTCCATATTCAATTTCCCCACAATTCCAACATCAATCTTTCTCACTCTATTTTTCCTACTTTTCAATCAAGGTAAGTTTCATCTCCTTTTTTTCATGCCTATATGATATCTCATTCCATTTATGAAAAGTTCATACTTAAATATATGTATGACTCTTATCTGGATAACAGTGAACTTATAAAACTCCTTTTGATCTCATCTTCATTACCACTTTTCAAGTTTTTGTAAAATTTTGAAAATCAGACTCGGAATTAGGGTTAGGTTTATTCAAATCTAATGTTCTTTTTACTGAAGATTCTCCTGAAGGCTACCTTTCATTTCCCACAAACAGATTTGAATTTGATTCAGTGGTTGCTGAGATATTGACTGTTAAAGTTGAGCCTTTTTTTTCCCAATTTAAATTTTTATTTCATTTTTTTATGTAACAAATTAGGGTTAGGTTTATTTAAATCACATGTCCTTTAACTGAAGATTCTAATAAAGAATATCTTTTATTTCCCACAAACAGGTTTGAATTAGGTTCAGTGGTTGCTGAGATTTTGACCTTTGAAGTTGAGCCTTTTTTCCAAATTTCACTTGTCTTATTTCACATTTTTATATTGCATATTTAGAGGATAAGGATTCTGAAACTCTTATATGATTATTATCTAGGCATGTATCCGTTGCTCAAGAATATCACTAAAGCTCAAAAGGATGAAGATTTTTGCTTATGGGACACTCTACCTTCCTTTAACTCTTTTCTTGCTCTTCGACTCAAAAAGCACTGTAATAAAGCATTTGAAAAAAATCATGAACCTGAAACCAAAGTTGGAATACCGAATTGGTGTGACTCCAAATGGGAAGATATCAGCCACGAATATCTTTTATTTTCTAATGTTATTATCACTCATTCTGGATTTCACAATAAAATTCACACCAATACCAAGGACACCAATTTTCTTACTTTTGGTATATTCTCATATATCAAACCGATTACTGGCCAACCAATACCATCTCCAGCTAAAATCAAATGACATGGTTTATATTTTCCAGACCACCGGTGCATCATTGATTTTGGTTTGTGAAATGGTATCATCGAAACTATTTGGAATTCTTCTAAGGATAATCATCAAACGACCAAAGCTCCTCCTGGTTTGGAATCCTGTCAAGATTTAACACATTTTGGTTGCTCATTTCAAATCAGTCATAAGTTGATTCAAAGAATCAATAAGGTAATGAAAGAAGGTAAAGTTAATCGATTTAAAAAAACTTTATTTAGATCCAAAAAGTATGGGGATTAGAGTTGTCATCAAAAATTTTATATTTTTTGTAAATTTTTAATAAATATTTTTTATGTATCAATTTCCTCAACTAAAGTAATGGGCCCACCACCTTGTGTTGTATAAATGGTAATCATGATAACATTTATTTGTTTCATGGGGTTCCTCTAGCCTATACCTGTGGAGAGTCCCAAACTTTTGTTTCTAGATTTGATCTGCATTTTGGCTGTGGGATTGTCATTACTTTAAACTAGGGAAATTGATATATATTAGATATTTATTTAATAATTTATGTAATTATATTAAATTTAGATGACTTCCACCACTTACTTCAATAAAATGCAGGGGGGGGGGGGTATTGCCAAATTTTCAAATCTGACATGTGAAATTGATGACTTAGAAAAATTTTGGTGATATCCACCCCTTGCTTCAATAAAATGCAGGGGAGAGTATTGCAAATTTTTTAAAACAGATATGGAATTTTTTTGACTTGTAAATATTTTGGTGAAAATTTTTGATGAGAATGTGAAAGTAATTGTTTCAACCTTGAGCAGGTTTCTGGCTCAAAGGAATAGCAGTACCATCAACAAAACCAATACATCCAGTGAAGCCCTCTGCTTGCATAACCTGAGATGATTCAAGTCGCTCTTCTTTCGTTGGCCAGGTGAGAAGTTGAGATTACAAGGAGTTGATGGCAGTGATACATTGTTTGGTATAAGTGTTAACTGAACAATACCTTAAATCAAAGACATTTTCTAAACGTTTTAAAGCGGCTCCATTACCATTTGAATCCAAATGACATAGTGTGATGGCCAATTGAATTGAAGGATGTCGTTGTTCTTTTTGAGAATTATTGTGAAATATGGAATGATCCTGAATAAGCTCAAGAAATTTAAGGAAACAATCCTTAGAAGTCCTGGATAGCTGTCTAAAACTGGGTGTAGATAGTTTAAGAAGTGTTTGGATGGTGTACTTGGGGGTATGAAGTACTTGAGGCTTTCTGGGAAGAAGGTAACTTTTCGTGGCCATTTTTGATAAAAAGACAAAATCTACTTCTAGATCAGAATCAGAATTGCAATCAGAGTCCAAGAGCAGTTCAAGAGCCATGAAAGTCATTGCTTTATGTAATTTATCACTATTTGAAAGTGAGGAAGGCATAACTCTTATATGATATGATATGAAGATGTAATTGATGTACGATGTTTTGAGTTATGAAGTGTTATGCTGCGGAGTGCTGCGTATGAATGGGATGATGCTGACAAATCAGTGAAATGGGACTTGATGGTGAAATCAGCACTTTTGGTTGAGAAAGTGCGGATTTGAGTGAAATAAGTGACTAATTTCATTTTGAAATCCACCAGTATTTGGGCTAGTGTGTTTTGGAAATCTGCACTTATTTAAGTGCGGATTTGGTCAAATTTAAGTGCGGATTTGCCAGAACTGACACCCCCTATTAAACAATTAATTATTAATAAGAATTTTAAAAAAGGTGTGGCTTCACATCAGTAAAATAATTATTTATTTTACCAGGTAAGTCTAGTAGCCTGGCTGAAACTCCCTCACTCTAAAAAAACAATAACAAAATGCTATGATTTTCTTCTTTTTATACTTTTTTAGTAGAGTAGGAAGATTAGATATCTCCTTCCCAGGTATCTAAGAATCATATTCAGATGATTTATTCTTGAATCTCAATAAGTATTCTGTACCTTTTTCAGCAGTGACTATTCTGTCACTCAGAATTTTTTCAATTTCTTCTGTTTCAGTGATTTCATTTGGGGTTTTCTTTGGTCTTCCCCTCCTTTTTGGAAATAAATCACTATTGGATGTGTAAGATTACAGAAGAGATATTGGAAAAACAGGATTTTTGCTGTCATATGGAGAATACAAAATAACCTCAACTGAATTATCTCCAATCATTATTCTGACAACAAATGGACCAACAAATGGGTCTTTTAATTTGTTATTTCCTTGTAAATTGAAGTGGACTGTAAAAATCAACATTTCATCACCCTTTTTAAAAGTATATTCTTTATGGGATTTGTCCCATCTCTTCTTCTAATATTCAAATGACTTTTCAATACATTTTTGAGAATGATTTCTGAAAAGTTGTTGCATTTGAAGAAAAGATTTAACACCAGGATGTATATCCAATTTATGTAATTTGTTATTGAGAATTTGGGCAGGAGTATTTGGACAGGAGTATTTGGAACATATCCAAGCCAGAGCTCAAAAGACTTTCTTTGAGTAACAGAATGAACAGTGCTATTATAGGCAAATTCTAACCCAGGAAGTAAGGTAACCCAATCATGAGTGAATCTGTCATTATCTTTATACTCAAGGCCAAAGGCACAGTACCTTCTTATAATGCCCTCTAAAGTCTGAATCATTCTTTCAGCTAATCCATCAGTCTGAGGGTGATGGGAAGTTGATAGTTTCAGATCGCAACCACAAACATCCATCAGAGACATCCAAAATTCAGAAGTAAATTTAGGGTCTCTGTCAGAGATTATGGCTTTAGGAAAACCAGCAGTATTAAACATATGAGACCACCATAAGAAAGCGAATTCTTTAGTGGAAAAATCCTTATGAGTAGGGATAAATTTACACATTTTTGTGAATCTGTCCACAATAACCCAACAAGAGTGATAAATGTCTTTTCCAGCAATAAGTAATCCTGTTACAAAATCCATGTTTATTATCTCTCATGGTGCATCAGGAGGTTCAATATGTTGCATTAATCCAGCTCTTTTACCAGTAAATCTTTTTTATTTCTGGCAAGAATCACAAGATTCAACATATAATTTTGTGTCTTCAGACATAAAAACCTACCAAGCAGTGTTCTTAATTCTGATCATTGCTTTTTCAAGATCAAAATGCCAGCTAGTATGTCATCATGACAAATTTTCAAGATGACTTCTTTCATAGAAGGAGGAATAAAAATAACATTACTCAACTTTCTTCTATAATATAGATAACCTTCATCTATAGAAATTTTACCTTTTTCCAAAGCTTTTTGGTACTTTGGTGGAAGGGTTTTAATTAATTCTTGTATTGAAGCATTCTTTGGATCATTTAATATGGTGCATAACTTTTTTAAATTAGTGTCCTTATCATATGAATCCAGAATAAGCTGTAATAGCTCTTCCTCCATAACAACCACATATATCCCATGAATATGAATAATTTCATCCTCATGATCATAGGCAAGATTAGAGTCATAATTTGGTAAAGGTAACCTTGATAACATATCCAAATTTGAGTGAACAATACCAGCCCTATGAGAAATTATCATTCTCCCTCTGTATTCTTGAACAGCTAACTGCCATCTGAACATATGTCTGTTAGGTATTTTCAAGTTTAAAAGGGATTTAACTGTACTTAAGTCAGTGACAAGCTCAAATTTCTGGTCATCTAGGTAATAATATAGATTTTCTAAAACCCACACTACAGCTAAACATTCCAATTGAGTAGCACCATATTTCAACTCACTATTTCTCAAGGTTCTTGAGATATAACAAATTACTACTTCTGATACTTTATCATTTATCACTTGTTTTTGATGGAGGGCAGAACCAAGATCAATAAAACTGGAATCATTATATAAAACAAATGGTTGATTAAAGTCAGGTAAAGCAAGAATAGGTGCTGACATCAAACAGTGTTTCATAGTGTCAAAGGCTCTTTGTCTTTCACTATTCCAGACAAAAGCAACATCCTTTCTAGTTAATTGGGTAAGGGGTAAAGCTATGAAATGGTAATTTTTAATATACTTTCTATATTATCCACACATTCCCAAAAAACTCTGTAGCTCTCTAACTGTAGTAGGAGCCTTCACCTGTTGTATGGCTGCTACTTTGTTTTGGTCAACACATATCTGTAATCCTGAAACAACATGACCAAGAACTTTTAAAGAATGGAAACTAAATTTACATTTCTTCTAAGCAAGTGTCATATTTATCTCATCCATTTTTTGGAACAATTTACAGAGGTGGTTGAGATGGTCCTTAAATTTTTTTGAGAATATATTGATATCATCAATATAAACCATCAGCAATCCTTCAATTATCTCCTGATGGAATGTGTTATCCATAACTTTTTGAAAAACTGAAGGGGAATTTTTAGGGCCAAATGGCATCCTAACATACTTATAAATACCCATATGAGTAGAAATAATCAGAAAATTCTGAGAATGTTTCTCAACAGGTACCTGGTGATATCCCTTATTACCATCCAAACAGCTGATATATTTAGCACCCTGTAAGGTAGCATGTATAGAGCTAATTCTAAGTAAATGATAGATATCATCAACAGTATAAGTATTTAGTGCTCTATAATCACCACATAACCTGGCTTTATCTTTCTCATAAGAAATTAGGACAGGTGATATAACACAATATTTAGGTGTTTCAACTACCTTTTCAATAATATTCATTTTTAAAAGGGTAAAGATATTGTCTTCAATATCTTTTCTGTTTGTGGGAGAAGCAGGATAAGGATTCCTCTTCAAACTAGGTGGTATATCAGTTAATGGACAAGACAATGAAATTTTCATTTCTTCTTTAACTAATCCCAGCTCATGTGACCCATGAGCAAAGGCCATAGGAAAAGATTTAATCAATTTAATGATGGAATATTTATCCTCACCTGAAAGTTGTTCTCCAAAATAAGCATTGTCAATTTCAGACATAAGAGCATGAATTTCCTTTGTAGAACTTCCTTTATATTGAATCACAGAATTACATGTGTTCAATTCTGGTTTTAACAATTTTTTGGGGGAGGAAATCTTAAATTTTCTCTTCCCATTTATCCCCATTGTGAAGCATTGATTTGAAGGATCTAATTTTATGCCATATTTGGTTAAATAGTCATTTCCTTTGATAAACCAAATGCTTAAATTATCATTTTTCATGACAACAAAATCACAAATAGCTCTTACAAAACCATGGTTATATTTAAAAAACACTGTGGCTTTGTATTTACCAATGGGGGACAAAACAGAGCCATAACCTCTCCAATTTTCAGAAATGATAGGCATCAGTTTTGATTTAGAGTCTTTATCCACTGAAGAAAGTGCTTTTTCAGATACTACACTTCCTCCAGCTCCAGAATCCAGAACAACTTCAATGCTGGTTCCATTGATCAAGACTGGTGCTTTGAGAGGGGCAATAACAATTGAGCTATCCTAAATATTCCTTATGATCTCAGCATCCTCAAATGTAGATAAATAATTGTTACCAATATCAATAGTATTTAAATAATGAGTATCTTCTTCCAGCATCAAGATTTCTTGCTGAGGTTCATATGAAATATTGCTGGCACAATCACTTGAATTATCATCCAGTTCTATTGTGTCATCAGCCTGCTCCTCAGTTTGTTCAACAAGATTTATCCTCTTGTCACAAACATAGCCTTTCTGCCAAGGCTTTTTGCACTTGAAGCAAGTGTTTGTTGCATACTTTTTTGGTGCAACAGGGGCAGAAGGTATACCAACCTTTTCCAGAGGTTTCTGTTGGTAAGTGGAGGATTTCTCCAAAGGGTCCTAGGAATGAATCTTCTGGAATCATACTTGTTTTTCAGAAGGATCTCATTGCAAGTATTAATGAAAGAAGAAGGTTCTCTTGAGAGCTCAGTCCTACCCACTATCAAGTCTCTCAAAGACATTGGCAATTTATAAAGGATCCTGTCCTTCCATAACTCAAACACCATATTTGGGTCCATTGCCCTCAAGATTTTTACAAGTTTCATTAAGAACACAATAGGTTTATCTGTAGAAGAGCTACATCTAGTTTCCTCATACTGCCTTTGTTGAGCCATCCTGAACTTGGAGCCACCAAATTGTGCTTTAATCAATTTTTTCCAATCTTCCCATGAGTAGTCATTTGCATCCAAGAGAACAGATTCATACCACATTAGGGAAACATTAGTAAACAAAGAAATTAAATTAGACACAATTTCCTCATCTGGGAGTTTGTAAGAATTTTTTAAGCTATCAATTCAGCAAATGAATTGCTGCCAATCAGAAGAAGAATCACCATCAAATGTTGGGTACTGGTCAAGTTGTGGCCAATTTTTTTGATTTGAAGGAGCCTCCTTAGTATTAGATTGTTTCTGAGTAAGAAGCAGCTGTAACTTCTCCAATTGTGCAGTAATCTCATTGTTTAATACTTCTGTAGAAGATCCTGGTGCATCATCAATTTTTGATGGAAACTCAGTGGTATCAACAGGCATTTCTGAATCTAATTTTACTTTAGATGAACTAGCAACAGGTAAACTTGGAGAATCCTGTACCATATGTTCCTTCAAAGAAGTTTCAGAATATTTTTGATCATTAAACAATGAATTCAATTTTTCTTCAATGGTTGTTAGTCTGGTTTTCACTTTTGGAAGACTAGATAAACTCTTATTGACTGTTGCAAAAGATAACTGGGTTTTATTTTGAAAAGATAAATAATGATCACTCAATCTTTTCAGGTTCATCTTATCTACCTCTAGCTCCAGGCAACAGGTAGATACAGTATCTTTCAGTTTAGACAAATCATTTTTGATATTTTGCCATAAAGCAACTTTCTTTTCATGGGTTGCTTTGTAATGTAACAAATCATCAGAAACTCTCTGTAACTCACTCCTCAATGCTTTATAACCCTGTTAAGTTAACAAACTATTATATTTCTGAGTCAATTGCATTTTGTTCTATATATGATTTTGTTTAGAAATAATATCCCTCAAATATTTATCATTAATGTTAGCTACATCTGGAGTGTTTCTCAATAAGGAAACAGAGTAACTTTCCAGATTCTCATAAAACTCAGGTTCAAGTGTTTCATCAATAATATCCATATCAGGATTTATCATTGAAGTAGAAATTAGAACTAAAGGATTATATACATTTGAAATTTGAGTAATTTGTCTACTGTTCTCAGCCTCTACAGGTCTCACAGTCTCATCTCCTCTTCCAGAATTACCAGAAGGAACTGAATCAGTTACAAGAAATGGTACTTGAGAATCAATACAGGGGCTTACCAAGATTTCCTGGGAAAGATCATATTGTTTTTTCTTTTTCTTCCTCCTTGATAGGGGTTAGGAGGTGTGGGGTTGACTTCGCTGGGTCTTGATGGACCTACTTGGGGCAATTGAGTCTGTTGATTTTGAGACAGGTAATCCCGCTGAGTGTTCAGCCAATCCCACTGCCACTTGGATACTTCCACTTTCTCTGGCTTCTGGGTTGCCAATTGTTGAAGATCCCTGGGGGGAGGAGGTCTCCTCTTCTCTTGAAGAAAAGAATCTATCTTTCTTACCTTTTCCTCTAGAGAATCTACTCTTGACCTCAGTCTCAAGTTTTCTGTCCTTAATTATTTTATGTGTGTTGAAAGGTTCTTTACTTGTTGAGGTAGTGGCATCTTTTTTATTTTGAAGCCTTTTGGAAGTTCTTCTGGGGGGTTTATTACAGGTTTCTGTACCTGAGTTGTTTCTACCAGAATTTACACTTCCTCCATCTCTACATCCTGATTGGGGCAATGATTGATTAATTTGAGATAATTTTCTAGTTAAATGAGAACTCACAGAAGTAGCCTCATCATAATCAATTAAATCCAATTTCTCTTCACGTGCAGCAGAAACACCTTGATCGGTCATTTTTTAAATTTAACTGAAATGAGGGAGGGAGACAATAAGATGAATTAGTTTGTATTTTTACTTTTATTTAAAAGAAAAATAATAATAAAATAAAATTCTTCAGAATAAAATCAGCTAAAATAATAATCAATTTATTAATTCAAAACAATTTAAAACCAGGATTATAAAATAATCAACTGAAGAATTAAATTTAAGTTTTTTATTAACAATTTTATGATAATTATTATCAGGATTTTAAATCAACTGAGAAATAAATAAATACCAGGACTTAATGTCTACTGAAATATTAAATATGAATTTAAAAATTTTATTTTTAGGAAAATTTTTCAACTGGAACAAATAAAATTTTGATTTATCAGGACAAAAGTCAACTGAAAATTATAATGAATAATTTTTAAAATGTAATTTATTACTTCTAGGACTAAGAACACAATTGCTCTATATTTGTCAACTAGGAAAAATAAAATAAATAATAAAAAAATTTAATTCCAATTTACTAGACACCTCCCCCTGTAAAATGAGAAAATTAATGCCACTTACAGAGTGCTGAGTAAAAGGAAATACATAGAGAATGAAGAGTGCAAAGTGACCCACAAATAGTAATTTCAATAATTACCACTAAATATAAGATTTTTAGTCAATATATAAACCTAAGTTTTGGAGCGCGGTTTGATTCCTGTTCACAGCAAAATTTTAGTCACGTGATATATGACGTTCGTTGTTTTTGTCCTTCTCTCGTTGTTATAGGTACCTCAAAAGGAAATGGTCCCCACGGTCTCCAGCCTCAAGTGAAAATGCGCCATTGAAGATTTGGAAAGGCCCCCAACTGTTGGTGAGTCTCTTGGTCTAGAAGATAAATATGAAGGTCCTACAAGGGTTTAAGTGGATTTAGTGGGCTCAAAAAAAATGTATGTATTTTCTTTAATCTTTTGATTATTTTACTCAAATAATAAGAGGTGATTACAAATATTAGTATAATATATATCCTAGAACTATGTGGATGTAAGTACTAATGTTATAAAATATAGTAATAAAAGATTTAATTTATATATTGTAAGTTTGGTAAATAAGTAAGGAATGTTTTTAAAAGCACAAAAAGTGAGGGCCTTTTATAGGCAAACATGAGGGAAATAAAGACACGGAATTTACACCATCTACTGCAAGGATGTGAGAAAGAAGCTGACTAAGAAGGAGTATATATATGACATAAGAAAAAATAAATTTATTGGTACATCAACAAGGGCATCATTTTCATTGGTAATAAAGTATAAGTTCCCTTGGACTGTCACAATTAATACAACACATTTGAGTTAATTATATTGATTTCACGGAAATCCAGATCTCTCAAAGAAGTAATATAATATTTTTAAGGTTTTTTATTATAATTTGATTATTAATTTTTATTCCCAATCAACTGCACTATTGAGCATGGTGTTAGGGAGTAAAAATGTATGGGACACTTACTTAAATTAATTATTTACACTACTTAATATAATTAGCTTAGTTGTAAGTAATACATAAGTAAATATTAAATAATTAATTATTAATAAGAATTTTAAAAAAGGTGTGGCTTCAACTCAGTAAAATAATTAATTATTTTACCAGGTAAGTCTAGTAGCCTGGCTGACAGAAACCGTTATTTTGATTTCAAAAAAAGGTTTCTACAAAATGTTATCTGATTTTGCATCTTTCATAAACTAACTTTTTATCTTCTTTGTAGATACTCTATTTCTTTTCAACTTGTCTGTGACTTCAACAAGAAGTTTAATTATTTTCATAGTGGCTTCCCCAGCTCATGTCATGACTCTTCTGTCATCCAAAGAATGAAGATTTATCAAATTCCTGACCAATACTTTGATGAATCTCAGTACCTCCTTGCAGACTCAGCATATGCAAGTGGAAATTACATTATACCTGATTTCTGTGGTGCAAATTGAGAAAATGACCTCAAAACCACCTTTAATTATCACATTTCCCAATAAAGAGTATGGATTGAACATGCTATTGGGATTTTAAAGGGAAGATTTTCTAGTCTCTGGGAAATCAGAATCCAATTTCAAAAATAAATTGAAATCAAAACTGCAAATAATTGGATAATGACTTGCGTTATACTCCACAATATCCTAGCTGATTTAAAGGATGAGTGGAATGATCTTCATGAGGATGAGGATCCTGAATCTGTTCCCGCTCTCACCTCCCTTGAATCACAAAACATTCATTCAACCAGCATATGCTCTGTCATTATTACAATCACCCTCCACAATTTTGACACACAACCCCTATAATTTTTTGATTTCATACTCTCCAAATGTCCACTTTGTATACTTTATTCACTTGGCTTGGTACTTTTGTTTATTGCATATTCATTTTTATTTTCAATTTCAGTGAATATCTTATTTTTGGATGGCCCATTGGTTTTCTTTAGCCAGCTCAACATGAAATTGCATATTTTTTCAGTGTTTCTTTTTTCATTCTCCACTCCTCAAACATCCTTCAAATATTTTGGTTGAATTTTTTTTAACTCATCTCACCAGGTGAGTCATTTTTTTCATTTTTATTTGCTAATCATGTTTTTTTATTGCTTTTTTTTTTTTTTTTTTTTTTTTTTGTAAGTGCTTCATTTTATTTTCAAGGTTAAACTAATTTTTTTGGTTTTTTCTCTCCCTCTTTTCTCTCTTGTAATGCTTTTTTTCCCTCCTTTCCCCCTTCTTGACTGCCTCAATCCCCCCTTTCCCCCTTATTCTCTTCCTCACCTTTCCCCCCCTTTAGGCACTTTTTTCCTCTCTTTAGGCCCCCCTTTTCCTTCTTTAGGCCTTTCCCCCCCTCATCCCCCCCTCTCCCCTCTCCCTCTCTCTCTTCCCTCCACCACTTCCCCCCTCCCACTTCCCCCCTACCCCCTCCCCTCTCAGCTCCCCTCCATCCTCTACCTATTAGGTAACAAATTGCTAAGAAATTTGTTAGCTAGTTAAAGGAGGGGGTGGAAAGGTGTGAGGGGAGGGGGGTGGGGGAGGAAAGGGATAAGGGGGGAGGGGGGGAAGCCGTGGAGGGGAGAGGGGGGAGGGGAAGTATTGTGAGATAGACTAAAGGGGGGGAAAGGGGGGTTTTGAGAAGATCAAGAAGGGGGAGGGGGGGTTTGAGGACACCAAAAAGAGGTAAATGAGGCAGACAAGGAGGGGTAATAGGGGTGTATGTAAAATAAAATATTTATTATTTTTAATAAAATTATTTTGTTTTTTTTTACAGAATATTATAAAAAAATTTTTTTACAGTTAAAGCTGAATCAAAAATAAATTTGGTGTGTTTATAATTTTTGTTTTTTTTGGGAAAAAGTTTTCAGATACCAAATACTTTTCTTTTGGTTTACTTTTTAGATTATAATTTTTTTTCAAGGACTTTAGGTGGTATATATAACACCAAATAACTTTAAAATTCATTATTTTTTGAAAAATAATTATGCTGATGTTTGTTTTTATTTTATTTTATTTTATTTTTTTTGTTCAATTTTTTTTGCAAGGAAAGTCTTAGTAAGTAATTGATTTCTTTTCAAATAACAATAATTTTGATTAATTTTTATCAATAAAATTCTTAAGGTTGAATAAACAAACTAAACTTTGTGAGTTTTATTTTTTTGCCATTTTTTTGGTTTTTGACACAATTTTTTTTTGTTCAGAGAAAAAAATGTCTATTTTTTCAGAATCACCTCTTACTTCTCTTTCATCATCCTCTTTATCATCTTTATTATTTTTTTCAAATTCAACCTCATTTCAATCATCATCCAAAATATCAAAAAAATATTGATGTTTGAAGTCAAAAGAATAAAAGAAATTTAAAAAAGAAAACTCATTTTAATTTTTTATTTGGCCATATATCAAATATTGAGTACTATAAAAATTAAGTGGATCAAAAAAACTCTTATCCAAATGAGTTACCAGAAGATTTAAAATATTTAACCAAATCAGGAGACAATGAAATTAAAGCAGTTATCAGTAATTCTTTTAAACCTCAATTTATTTACGAAGATCATTCTGTTAATGGTTCAAAAGATAAAACCTTCAAAAAAGTATCCAATATCATAATAACACTATATCAAATGGCTTTGGTTCATTCAACAATAACAAATACAAATTAGTTGGGTGATATTATGATTGGATTTGGTTGGAGATCAGGATTTTTTAAAGGCTATTCTCTTGATATGTCTGAACATATATGTCTCATTCTTAAAATTGTGTCACTCACATTATTTCCATAGTCATATATTCTTTACTTAAAAAATTATTTAAAACTGAAAATATGACAATTTTTGCTTATGGGACACCTTACCTTCTTTTAATACTTTTCTTGCTCTTTGCTTCAAAAAACTCTGCAATAAAGCTTTCAAAAAGAATCATTAACTTGAAACCAAAGTTAGAATACCAAATTGGTGTGACCCCAAATGGGAAGAAATTAGCAACCAATATCCTTTATTTTCAAATGTTATTATTAATCATTCAGGATTCCACAATAAGATTCACATCAATTGTAACAATGCCGATTATCTTACTTTTGAAATTTTCTCATATACCAATCCAATCACTGGCATACCAATACCATCTCCAGCTAAAATCAAACGACATGTCTTATATTTTACAGACCATCAGTGCATGATTGATTTTGGTTTGGGAAATGGTGTGATTGAAACAATTTGGAACTCTTCTCAGGATCATCACCAAACAACCAAAGCTCCACCTGGCTTGGAATCTTGTCAAGAGTTCTAACATTTCAAATGTTCACTTAAAATCAGTAAAAAATTAATCCACCAAATAAACAAGGTAAAAAAAGAAGGTAAATTTAACAGATATAAAAGAACTTTATGTAGATAAAAAATGTGTGGGGATGAGTAGAGTCATCAAATAAATTATATTTTTTCATGAATTTTTTATAAATAATTCTTATATTTTAAATTCCTAATGTAAAGTAATAGGCCAACAACCATGTGTTGTATAAATGAGAATCATGACAACATTTATTTATTTCATGAGTTTCCTTGACTTACACTTGTAGAAAGTCCCAAACATTAATTTCTAGATTTTATCCACATTTTGAATAGAGGAATCGTCATTACTTTAATACTAGGGATATTGATATATCTTAGTTGTTTATATATTAATTTATGTAATTATGTTAAATTTTGGTGATTCCCACCCCTTACTTCAAGAAAATGCAGGGGGGGGGGGTATTGCCAAATTATCAAATCTGACATGTAAAATTTTTTACTTGTAAAATATTTGGTGATAACCACCCCTTACTTCAATAAAATGCAGGGGGGGGGTATTTCCAAATTTTCAAATCTGACTTGTAAAATTTTTGACTTGAAATTTTGGTAATACCTGCAGCCAGGCTATACCAGGAGCCCAGTAAATTGTATGTTAATCTATTGGAGCTTAATGAGGGCAAATAATTATGCATTTTATATATTTAAATTAATATTATATTGCATAATAAAATTATATAACAATTGTATTATAATATAACTAAAATAAGGGTTATATTAAATTTATTTTTAAATAAATTATAGATAGAACTAAAACTCATTAAATACTTTATATTCAATAAAATTTTGGAGAATTTTTTATGTATTTAATACTTATAAATTATTAATTAATTTATTAAATATATTATAGTTAAAAAATCAAAAAGTTAACTTATAATATAATTAAATAAATAAATAAAATTAAAGTATTAAAATAAAACTTTTATATCATATGAATTATGAATATTGAGCGCTTTTTTGACTCATAATTATTTCATTAAGGTATTAAAATTAGTCAAAACATTTTATTAAATTAATTACTAATGTTGTATTCCAAAATTTAGTAATAATATTAAATTAATAAATTTTTTTAACCTAATTTAATTCTTACACTAATAAAATGGGTTATATTAATTAATATCTCATGTTCCAGACTTAATTAATTAATTACACTAATTATTTTATTAAAATAGTTTAATTTTTATGTTTCACTTAAAATGGGCTATTATCAAACGTGTTATAAATTGAATTAGTTAATACTTCAAGTGTTTCAATCTTATTTAATTACTCTCTTATTTTAAAGATTTGTTTGGGGTTAAATTGGTGGAATTTTTGGGCTCTTACTTATTTTTAATTAATTGTTTTATATTTCTCCCTTACAGAATTGATACACTTAAATTTAATTATTAAATTATTTCTTATCTTATTTTTTATAGGATATAATTTTCTTGTGGCGCTTCAGAGGGCCCCTTGCCTATATAAGGGCCTTGGGAGACCCCCTGTAGCTCTATCACTTATTATACACTCAAACTTGAAAATATTTTTTAATATAAATACGTTGTGGTCTTCCAACATTGGCAGGGGCCTTTGTTGTGTGATTTGGCGCTGTTTGTGCATGTCTTAATGGACATCTGTTAAGGAATTGGGTTTTTCTGGGTTTTATTCCGTGGATATTGGGTCTGCAGGTATGTGAGTACTATCATTGGATAGCCCCAGTTTTTCTCTATATTTTATGTCTTGAAGACATTTTTCATATTCTAAGTTTTAAGGGGTCATTTCCTCATTTTTCATTTATAAAAGATAGCTGTTTAATTTTGTTTTTCATGTATTATGGGCTAGCCTTAAGTCTTAGGGTTAAGTGCTTAGTACTATTGGATAGAGCTAATTTTTCTCTATATTTCATGTCTCAATGTTGTTATAGTGAAATTCCGTGTTTTAAAGGTTTTAGTAGTTGTAGCTAATTTTTCTAAGTAGATTAGTTGTTTTTATTGGTTTTCTAGCTTCAGGGAGGCCAGGCCGCTTCAGGTGGCACCTCCGACATCGGGCGGCCCGCCCGCCTATGTTTTAGAAGGTTGGGGAGCACTTCAGGAGGGTTTTTTATTCAATTTGGTGGGTACAGGTGCCAGATTGGTGGGTGCGCATGGGCTCTTAGATAGTGGTCTGTGTGTACATAGTGAATAAGACAGTTTGGGGCAACCTTAATTATCATACAACCATCCGGAGGTGATATCCTGGTTTCACACTCAGTTTTCACTGTTTTCTGGCCACAATTTGGCTGTGTTTGTTGCAAGTGAGTTCTTCATTTAACTCAACTTTGGCAACTGTTTCTCTGTTATAGTCTTGCAAGCTATAGCAAGTATTATTGCTGTCTCTGGTGTGGATTTGCAGCCTACATCAAGTATCTTTTCTGTCTCTGGTGTGGACATTGTTCTACATTTCAGTTCTTTGGTCTGGTAGTCTGTCTGGTGACTACTTTCTTGGCTCATCAAGCAGTCAAGTGTGTTGAAAAGGGGCTTTAGCAAAACAGGAACCAACTTACTTTAGCAAGTAAATCTCACTCTATTTTTCTAAAGGGACAGGGGATTTTCTCTCTGGTTTTTCTCCAACTCCCTTGGTCAAGGCCTATAGCTAGTACTATAGGATTGTCTACAACTTTTATTATTATTTTTATTAGCATTACAATTCTAATTTAAATATTATATAAATAATTACAGGTTGCAGTAAGTCTAATAGTAATTATAGTGTTTTCCGCGCAGAGAAAATAATACTTACCTTAAACAAATATATTATAATTTAATAAGCCTCACCATTGTGTCAAATCCCAAGAAAACTTGTCGCCACTCTTAATCTCAGAATTATTATCTATTTATTTTTTTTATTTCTTTTTCCTTTATTATCTTCCCCTCTATTTCCTCTTCTTCTTCTTTACCTTTCCTATTCTCCTCACCTTCTTCTAGATGACTGGCCAAAAAGTGGAAGCCTTTCAAAAACGAGGACGAAAATACCAATACTTGCGACGAACAGCATAGCGCACAGACCACCCAGCCAAAAAAGAAACTTTTGCCGCGACCGTGTTTGGAACTTGGGTTCGTTCTATTAGGTTTATATTAAATTAATTTATATATTATTTTGAAGTGATTTTACGATCACTATAGTAAGTTAACCTTTGCACCTCTCACTCATATTATTATATTTTTACTGCAATAACAGTGTTTGTGGCTTAATTGCTGATTCACTGAGTGTAAGTGTTCATTATTTTTAATTTTTTTTTTCCTAGTTGACCTTAATAGAGTAAAACTCTTAGTCCTAGAAGACAATTAATATTTAATAAATTAATAAATTAATTTTATTATTATTTTTTGTATATTGGTTGACCATAATAGTACTCAGTACTTAGTCCCAATTTTACCATTATATTAAATTTTGGTATTAATTATTTTGGTTGACTTATTAAACCTTTATTTGTTGGTCCCATTTTAATTACTGTTAATTCTTAATAAATAATTGTAATTACATTTTTTGTATTACATTTTATAATTAATTGATTTTTTGATAATAATAAATTTTTTTTGTTGTTAAAATTCAATAAATTTTATTTTGAAATAAAAAATTTGAATCATTAAAAATTTTATGATTCTATTTTAACAGTTTAAATGTCCAATGGTTTGGCTAGCAGCATGGATAACTTAAATGCGGATGAGATTGAAGTGGATAATGACACTGAATCTGTAGGTTCTTCTAAATTAACTTACAGAAATTATTCAGCTGACAAAAAACCTCCAGGACGTGGAAATGGCAAGAGAAGTGGAAAACCCCCCTCACCAAACACCTCTGGAAGAAGTAAAACCTCTAATAAATCAAGACAATCAACTCAAAGGTATAAAAATAAAAAAGATACCTCTAACCCAACAAGTAAACAATCTGTCCAGTCACATCAAAGAACTGAAAACATATAGCATGAAGTACAAGGCAAGGGTAGACACCCTCTGGAAGCAGATTCAGGAATTGTTAAATCCCAAACAGGCTCAAACTCCTCATTTCCCAGCCTCTCAGCCTCAGCCTCAACCTCAGCCCAATCAGGTACCCAGCTCCTTCACGCAAAATCAAAGCACTCTGCAAGTGGAACAGTGGAAATGGGATTACTTGATGAGCCATTACCAACAGAATGTTCAGCAACCAGCTCAACACCCTGGCCCATCCAGGACACCAACCTACCATCCATCTCCTCAGCCTTATCCTTATCAGGGAGGCAGAAGAAAGAAGGCACAGGGGAAGTTTCCTCCCTTACCATGGTGAGTAATTTGTTTGATAAACATGTTGGTATGTATAATAAAAAAGCTTCTTCAGATAATATTGTGGATTATGGTGAAAGAACATTTAAACCTTTAAAAAGACAACTTCCTTTAATGAGTAGCCCCAATGATGTAATTAGAAAATTATCATTTGATGAACTTTTACATTTGACTTCTACTTCTTTAATTAATCCTTCTCTTGAAATTAAGAATGATTCTGTTTCCCCTGAAGTCTATACCTTAATTGAGAAAACTTCTGAAGAAATATTGAAAAATATCCTTGATTTTAATGTTGTAAAAGACAAACATTTAAGAGATGTGTTAATACATGAGAGTTATAGATTAAGTAATTTGCACTTGCATTGTAAAGTAAGTTCTTCTGTGCAAGATACAGCTTATTTTAAAATAAAAGAAACCTTGAATATTGTTCTTAGCCAACAAAAACAAATAAGGAGTGAACATAGAGCTATCTCAGATAAAAATATCAATCTACATAAAACCTTGAGTGAATTTAAACCCCTTATTGAGGAAAATTATTCATTGAAAAGTGGAATAAAATCCCTACAAAATGAGTTTAAAAAGCTAAAAAATGATTTCCATGCACTGAGTGCCAAGCACACAGTTTCTGAGGACAGAAATGTTTTATCTCTTGCAAAAATAAATGACCAGATGTCTGAAATTACAAGGATAAGAAACTATGTGTCAGACCTGCAGGAAAAATTTTCAACCTTAACCATCAATAATAATGGTATAAATGAGAATGCTGCCCATAAGCTGCATAAAAATAAAGAAAAAGAACAGGAGCAGGGTTCCTCCTTTCTTCCTCATATTTCAGCCATTAAACAAGCTGACAATGAGTCTGTAAAATCTTTTTCTACTAGAAAAAAATCTTGTGATGGTCATGTACCAGCTGTTTCTGTAAATAATGAAATTACTGATAACCTGTCTAAACTTCAGGAATTATTAATGATGAATAATTCAAACCAAAAAATGGAACATCCCAGTAGTCAGAAAATTTGCCCTAAATTGGACCAATATCCTACCTTTGATGGTGATTCTTCTTCTGATTGGCAACACTTTATCCAAAGAATTGATAATTTAAAGAGATCTTATAAACTACCTGATGAGGAAATTGTTTCTAAGCTAATTTATTTATTTTCCAATGTAGCCTTGATGTGGTTTGAATCTGTCCTTTTAGATAACAATCATTATACATGAAATGATTGGAAATCCTTGATTGAGAATCAGTTTGGTGGTTCAAAATTCAGGTTAGCTCAGCAAAGATTGTATGAGAATACTAGATATGTATCCTCCTCTGTTGAAAAACCCCTTGTTTTTCTTATGAAAGTAAAAAAAATCCTGAGAGCAATTGATCCAAAGATGGATTATGATATTTGGAGAGATAAAATCTTGTATAAATTACCAAAATCTCTTAGAGATTTAATGGTAGCTATAACTGAACATGGAAGGGAAAATTCTTCTTTCATTAATATCTGTAGTGAGGTACTACTCAACCATAGATATGAACCAAAGAATTACCTTGGTAAATCTTATCATTATCAAAATAAACCCTTCACGAAGCCCCCAGAAAAATCTGGTAAACCCTCTGCCCCAGTTGCACCTAAAAAATATGCAACAAATACTTGTTATAAATGTAACAGACCATGGCAGAAGGGTCATGTTTGTGACAAGAAAATTGATCTTGTTGAACACAATGAAGACACTGATGAGGCTAAAATTGATGTAAATAATTCTTCTAGTGACTGTGAAAGTAATATCTCCTATGACAATGACTCTGCTAAAGATTTTTTAATGTTGGAACAGGATGTACATTATTTAGATAATATATCTGAAGAATTTGTATTGGATTTATCTTCAGTGGAAAATGCTGAAATAATTAAAGATATTACTAACAATTCTATAGCCATATCCCCTTTGAAAGCACCTGTTATCATTAATGGTAAAAATGTTGATGTAGTTCTTGACTCTGGTGCTGGAGGAAGTGTAGTGTCTGAAAAAGCTTTAGCTTCAGTAGTTAAGGATTATTTGATTAAATTATTACCTATAACTTCTAAAAAATGGAGAGGGTATGGTTCTACCTTAATTCCTATTTGCAAATACAAAACCTCTGTATTCTTCAAATATAATGGTGGTTTTGTCAGAGCTGTTTGTGAATTTGTTGTAATGAAAAATGATAATTTAAGCAATTGGTTTATTATGGGTAATTATATTTTAACCATGTTTGGTGTGAAATTGGACCCAGCAAATAATTGCTTCACCTTGGGATTGAATGGCAAAAGGAAATTCAAAATTTCCTCCTGTAGAAAACCTTCTGGGCATCTGTTAAAGTCTTGTAACTCACTGATGCAGTGTAAAGGCAGAACAACAATTGAAATGGATGATTTATTAAATGAAATAAATACTGCTTCTTTTGGTGATCAGTTAACTGGTGAACAAAAGGATTCTATTATTGCCTCAATTACCTCTTTCCCTATGGTTTTTGCTCATGTTTCTCATGTCTAAGGGAGTGTTCAGGAAGAAATGAAAATTACCTTTTCCTGTAACTTGAGTGATATTCCTACTAGTCTTAAGAAAAAACCATATCCTGATTCTCCAACAAAAAGAAAGGATATTGAAGATAATATTGCCACATTATTAAAAATGAATATCATTGAGAAAGTGGATGTCACCCCCAAATATTGTGTCATCTCCCCAGTTTTAATTTCTTATGAAAAAGATAAGGCTAGATTATGTGGAGATTACAGAGCATTAAACACTTATACTGTTGATGGTATTTATCCTTTACCCAGAATTAATTCAATACATGCTACCTTGCAAGGTGCAAAATTTATTAGTTGTCTGGATGGTAATAAAGGGTATCATCAAGTTCCTGTGGAGAAAAATTCTCAAAATTTTTTGCTTATTGCTACTCATATGAGAATATATAAGTATTTTAGAATGCCATTTTTCCCTAAAAATTCCCCTTCAGTTTTTCAAAAAGTCATGGATAACACTTTCCATCAGGAAATAATTGAGGGATGGCTCATAGTGTATATTGATGATATCATAGTTTTTTCTAAAACTTTTTATGAACATATGGTTCATTTAAATAAGATTTTCCAAAAAATGGATGAAATCAATATGACCTTGTCCTTGAAAAAGTGTAAATTTGGTTTTCAATCTTTGAAAGTCCTTGGTTATGTTGTGTCAGGCCTGAAAATTTGTGTAGACCACAACAAAGTTGCTGCAATTCAAAATGTGAAAGCACCAACTTTTTTAAGAGAAATCCAAAGTGTTTTGGGTATGTGTGGTTATTATAGAAAATATATTAAAAATTATCAGGTCATAGCCTTTCCTCTTTCCAAACTAACTAGGAATTACATCTGAACTTTGGACCTCTTTGATGGATATTTGTGGCTGTGAGTTAAAATTATCTACAGCTCACCATCCTCAGACTGATGGTCTAGCTGAGAGAATGATTCAAACTTTGGAAGATATGATTAGAAGGTATTGTGCCTTTGGTTTAGAATATAAAGAAAATGACATATTTACTCATGACTGGGTCACTCTATTGCCTGGTCTTGAATTTGCATATAATAGCACCGTTCATTCTGTCACTGAGAGAAAGCCTTTTGAGCTTTGGTTAGGTTATGTCCCAAATACTCCTGCTCAGATTCTCAATAATAAATTACGTAAGTTGGAACTACACCCTGGTGTAAAATCTTTTATGCAAATTTAACAGCTATGCAGAAAACATGCTCAAATCTGTATTCATAAGGCATTTGAATATGAAAAAAAGATGGGATAAATCCCATTCAGAATACACATTTAACAAGGGTGATGAAGTGTTTATATCTACTGTCCATTTCAATTTACAAGGTAACAAAAAATTAAAAGATCCTTTTGTAGGACCATTTGTTGTTAAAAGAATGGTTGGAGATAATGCAGTAGAAGTTGTATTGTATTATCCATATGATAGGAACCATCCTGTTTTCCCATTTCTTTGATTAAGCCTTATACTTCCAACAGTGACTTATTTCCCAACCAAAGGGGAAGACCTAAGAAAAACCCTCAGGAAGTCACAGAAACTTCAGAAATTGATAAAATTCTCAATGATAGAATTATCACTTCTGAAAGAGGTACTGAATATTTATTGAGATATAAGAACAAATCATCTAAACATGATGCATAGATACCTGGCAAGGAGATTTCAAATCTTCCTACTCTGTTAAAAAAGTACAAAAAGAAAAAATCTTAGCATTTTTTTTATTGTTTTTTTTAGAGTGAGGGAGTGTCAGCCAGGCTATACCAGGAGCCCAGTAAATTGTATGTTAATCTATTGGAGCTTAATGAGGGAAAAAAATTATGCATTTTATGTATATAGATTAATATTATATTGCATAATATAATTATATAACAATTGTATTATAATATAACTAAAATAAGGGTTATATTAAATTTATTATTAAATGAATTATAGATACAACTAAAACTCAATAAATACTTTATATTCTATAAAATGTTGGCGAATTTTTCATGTATTTAATACTTATAAATTATTAATTAATTTTTTAAATATATTATAGTTAAAAAATCAAAAAATTAACTTATAATATAATTAAATAAATAAATAAAATTAAAGTATTAAAATAAAACTTATATAACATATGAATTATGAATATTGAGCGCTTTTTTGACTCATAAGTATGTCATTAAGGTATTAAAATTAGTCAAAACATTTTATTAAATTAATTACTAATGTTGTATTCCAAAATTTAGTAATAATATTAAATTAATAAATTGTTTTAACCTAATGTAATTCTTACACTAATAAAATGGGTTATATTAATTAATATCTCATGTTCCAGACTTAATTAATTAATTACACTAATTATTTTATTAAAATAGTTTAATTTTTATGTTTCACTTAAAATGGGCTATTATCAAACATGTTATAAATTGAATTAGTTAATACTTCAAGTGTTTCAATCTTATTTAATTACTCTCTTATTTTAAAGATTTGTTTGGGGTTAAATTGGTGGAATTTTCGGGCTCTTACATATTTTTTAATTAATTGTTTTATATTTCTCCCTTACAGAATTGATACACTTAAATTTAATTATTAAATTATTTCTTATCTTATTTTTTATAGGATATAATTTTCTTGTGGTGCTTCAGAGGGCCACTTGCCTATATAAGGGCCTTGGGAGACCCCCTGTAGCTCTATCACTTATTATACACTCAAACTTGAAAATATTTTTTAATATAAATACATTTATTATTATTTTTATTAGCATTAAAATTCTAATTTAAATTTTATATAAATAATTACAGGTTGCAGTAAGTCTAATAGTAATTATAGTGTTTGCCGCACAGAGAAAATAATACTTACCTTAAACAAATATTTTATAATTTAATAAGCCTCACCATTGTGTCAAATCCCAAGAAAACTTGTAGCCTCTCTCTATCTCAGAATTATTATCTTTTTATTTTTATTTATTTTTTTTTCCTTTATTATATTCCCCTCTATTTCCTCTTCTTCTTCTTTACCTTTCCTATTCTCCTCACCTTCTTCTAGATGACCAGCCAACAATACCTGTCCCTTCTTTCAATATAATTCAGGGGGGAGAATTGCCAAAATTTCTTATAAGACTTGCAAAATTCTTGACTTGAAAGAATTTTGGTCATCAGTGTAAAATTCAGGAGGTAGTAATGCTAAATTTTTATAAGACTTTCAAGATTCTTGACTTGAAAGAATTTTAATGATACCCACCCCTTACTTCAAAAAAATGCAGAGGGGGGGATTGGCAAATTTTCAAGTGAGACTTCAAAATTTTATTTAAAAAATAATTTTTAAAATTGAAATACAAAAATTTAACTAATGATGGATAGAGTAATGAAATACAGGAAATTATTTTAAAATTTTATGTACAAATAATTATGAATAGTTGAAGTATGAAAGAAATAAAACACACTAGTCATTAAAAAATTTCATTAGACATTCAATTTCCTCATAAGATTTATTGGCTTTAACACATTCCATTAAAAAATTTTCTTCTTTGAATTTTCTTTGAGATCATGCTTAAATTTCATCTGTTCAATTAAGTTTTGATGCTTGAGTGTTTTCCCCTCTTTCTTCAATTTTCAATACTAAGAGTTAGCTCAAATTTCTTCTCCTCTAAGTTTTGTTCCCTATCATCCTTCTGTAATGAGAGCTTGTATTTACTCTCCTCCAAGTCTTGTGCCCTATCATCCCTCCTTAAAGAGAGCTTGTATTTTTGCTTTTCAAACTTTAGATTCTATTTAGAAACTTCCACTTGTTCTAGAGTGATAAGAAATATTAACAAAAAGTAGGATAAAAGCAGAATAAAGTATTAAGAGTTATGGTACTACTTACCAGCATCAAGGTTCTCCAAAAATTCTTTGATAGAAATAAAAGGGGTTTGAGATAAAGTATTACTCTTTCTTCTTCTTTGAGAGTGGAAATTTAGACTACTTGAAGCCCTTTGCTTTTTTTTCAAGCTCACATTTTCCTCCTCATCATTGTTGCTGGCTTTTGACTTGGTTGATTGTAAGTCCTGCATTTGTTCTTTAGCCATTTCAGAAATAAGAAAATTTAAATAAAATATAACTGGTAATATAAAAGAAAAAAACATACTTGAGTTAGAAAAGGTTGGTTTATATTTCCATATGGATCTATTGAAAAGAGATCTTGATTTGTGGAGGTTAAATGAGGGGAGGCTTGAGTAGAAGAAGAAGGAGAAAGATTTATTTCAACTTCATGTTTGGAGATAAATCTTCACCATCCAACATGTTTGAAGGATTAACATCAGCTCTCTCTCCAAAAATAGAATCCATCTCTTTAAAGTAAGTACATAAAGATTTAAGATTATTATCTATGGATTTTATGCCCTTACTGATATTGATGTTGGTAATACCAAAACTGGTGGACAATGAAAGGTTCTTTGACTTCTTGTATTTGGCTTAATAATGCTTGAAATATTCAGACATCTTTTTAGATAAAAGATCTATCCTTCCCTTGGTCTTATTCTGTAATTCATTGTCTATTAGTAGATAAAAATTAACTTTTGATGCAGGGGTTTGTCCTACTTTAGTTTCATTTTCAGTACCAAAACAAGAATCATAGTTAGATTTAATTTTCAGCCAGTTGATAAGAATGAGATGATCATCTTTTTTTAGTTTAAAAGTCTTTGATTTCTTGGCTGAGCGGGGGAAAGAGGGAGTAGTTCTATTTGAAGAACAAATGGGGGAAGGCTTCCTTTGTGAAGATCTATGATGATGGGAAATTTTAAGATAATTGAAGATGAAAAGGAGCAAAAACAAGCAGATGAGATATATAGGTGTTCTGAATGGAGATAACAGACAGGATGAGATGAGAATGGGAGTGTGCAGCAAGGTAGAAGGCATATCCAGAGAGTAGTCAAAGATGTGGTTATGAATGAAATTAGGCCAAGATGTGGTTATGAAAAATTGAGTAGAAAAATTTCAGATAAGAGCTCAACTTTGACATGTAAAATGTCTAATAAAACAATTTTTAGAAAAATAATTGCAGAAGATAATTGGGGTATAAATATTTTTTTCCACTATTAACTTAATTGTGGATCAGTTGACTTTGATATCCCCTATTATAGAAATTTTAAAATTATTTGTCTATCCACTCCTTATATATTTTTTAAAATTTCTTAACATTTATATTGGTATTTTGGATGAGGGAGTGTCAGTCTAGGTATCCCCAGGACTGAGTATTTTTTATGCTTAATATAAGATAACCTTAATAAAATTAAACTTATTGTTAAGAATTATGGTTATAATACTTATATATATAATTATTATTCTTATATATATATGTATAACACTATTTAATGACTTATATAAGCTTAAATAGCTTATCCATTGCCCTATAATACTTATCAAGGTTCCAATGGAGTCATAATATACTTATCTTAAGAGATATTAAGTAATTATAGACATACATAAGCTTATATGTATACATAAACCTCATATTCAGCGAAATATTTAGTTATACTATGTATATGTAGGTCTATAAATGATTTTTAACCTCTAAATAGCTTATAAGATTTATTTTTCTGCTTATTTTAGGTCATATGGACGTATTTAAAGGACTCACAACATCTACAAAAGCACATACACCTTTTTCAGGTGCATATATCCAGTTTGGACAACTTAATCTGCTTCCTTTGATGGATTTTCATGGATTTATAGGTTGGGATATCATTACTGGTTTGATATGATTGCTTTGGGATGCTATTGGGGGCTTGGAAATTTGATTTGCTTCCTTTATATGCTTTGGGTTTCATTATATACTCTTTGGATGAGTTATTTTACCTGTTTCTTTATGGTATCCACTTTTATCTGTTTTTTCTATTTATGGTATGGGTCTATGATTTCATTAATTGTGATGCAGGATCATTACTGGAGGTCTGGGTGTTGAGAATTATGGAATTGGACACCATGGGGAGGTTATGGGCCCTCACAGTGCTGTAATTTCTGGGGTGAGCAGTGACATCATCTAGATTGAAGGTCTGTGCACTCCAGTGAATTTTGGTATAATTAAGAGAGGATATGACAGGTTATTGGACATCAATTACTTAATAAAATCCAAAAAAACATTATAAGACAATTATTATCATATATGAATATATTTTAAAGCATTTATAAATTGATATTATCTTTATATAAGCTATAACTATATTTTATTTATCAATTTTCCACCACTAGTGGATAAGGAATCCACAATAATGCATTATCCCACCTCTTATACCCAAATTTCCTTTCCTAATTCCTGATCGCAAACTCATCACATACATGATGGATTTTTAAGAAATACACATGACTTATAATTGCTGATTCATTCCTAAAGTCTTTCCTCACTTTATGCTACTTAATTTTGGTTGAGAACACTTAAATCTTTTTCTATCTACACAATCCAACTGCACATTTGGCAGTGAATTTCCACCTCCATCATCACATAAGCCTTCCACCAAAGACTATTAAAAATCTCTCTATTAGGCAGCTACTTCACTCAACTGTGAATTCTATCACTTTAATTTTAGTTCTTCATTATAAATCTGACTCTTATTTGGAAGATGATTTAGCCTATATGTCTTTTCATTCCAAAAAGCGTTACATAAACCCAAGGGGGCCAAATCTTCATCATGATCCCAGATATAATCTCTGCTCCATTCTCAACCTTCCATAACTAAACTTAAGTCAAATATTTTGAACTTCTCCTGATTCTTTCTTAAACCTTTATCAACTCATCTCTGAACATCCTATCTTTCATAACAACTCTCATAATAAACAGTGTGATCCTGCTATTAAACTTTCTGTTTTACTATGTCACTTTGGCTCAAATGGAAATGGTGCTGCTATAAGATGTTTGGATAATCTTATTAACATAGGATATGGTATGGTGATATTATACACCAAGTGCTGTATTATTGATATGCTTTCCCTCAAGTCTCAAACACTTGCTTGGCCAGCTCTACAACAGCAACTTGAATCCTCACAAGTAATGCAAGCCAAAGATTTCCCTTGATGTGTTGGTTTTGTTGATGGCACAACTATATCTTTGAGTCAAAATCCTTCTCATGATGGCAACTATTATTTTGATTTCAAAAAAAGTTTTATTCAAAATGTTCTCCAACTTCACATCTTTCATAAACTGACTTTTTACCTTCTTTTTAGATACTCTATTGCCATTCAACTTGTCTGTGAAATAAACAAAAAGTTTATTGCTTTTATAGTGGCTTCCCTGGCTCATGTCATGACTCTTCTTTCTTCCAAAGAATGAGGATTTCTCAAAGTCCTGTCTCATACTTTGACAAATCTCAGTACCTCCTTTCAGACACAGAATATGCAAGTGGAAAGTAAATTATATCTGCTCTCTGTGGTTCAAATTTAGAAATTGACCCCAAAACCACTTTTAATTGTCACCTTGCCCAACCAACAGTACAGATTGAAAATGCTATTGGTATTTCAAAGGGAAGATTTTCTAGTCTCTGGGAGCTCAGAATCCAACTTCAAAAAAAATTGGAGATCAAAACTGGAAATCATTAAACCATAACTAGCCTTATACTCTAAAATATCCTAGCTGATTTAAAGGATGATTAGAATGATCTTTATGAAGAAGAGGATCCTTAACCAGCACTGGCTCTCACCTCCCTTGAATCACAAAACATTCATTCAACCAGCATATGGTCTCTCATTATGCCAACCACCCTCTACCATTTTGACACACAAGCCTTTTAATTTTTTGTTTTCATACTCTCCAAATTTCCACTTTGTATACTTTATTTACTTGGGTTGGTATTTTTGTTTTTTGCATATTCATTTTTATTTTGAATTTACAGTGAATATCTCTTTTTTGGATGGCTCATTCGTTTTCTTTCACCAGCTCAATATGAAATTGCATATTTTCTGAAATCACATATTTTGTCAGTTTTTCTTTTTTTCATTATTAGCTCATATCCTTTTCCTCCTCTCCTTAAAAATCCCCCAAATATTTTGGTTGCATTTTTTTAACTCATCTCACGAGGTAAGTCATTTTTCATTTTTGTTGATTTGTTATTTGCTAATCATGAATTATTATTTTTTGCTTTTTTTTGTTTTTGTTTTTGTTTTTTTTACTTTTTTTTGTAAGTGCTTCATTTATTCTTTTTCAAGGTTAAACTAATTTTTTTTTGTTTTTTCTCTGCCTCTTTTCTCTCTTGTCTTGCTTTTTTTCACTCCTTTCCCCATTATTCTCTTCCTCACCCCTCATTTCACACCATCCCCCCATTTTATCCCCTTTTAGGAGTTTTTCTTTCTCCCTTTAGACAGACCATTTTCCCCATTTAGGCTCTCTTTTCTCACCCTTTCCCCCCTTTTACCCTCTTTAGGCCAGCTCACAACACTGCCCCCTACCCCCTCCCTTCATCCCTTCTGCTGCTTCCCACACTCTGCCCTCCCCACTAACCACTTCCTTCACCCTACATTTCATAGCAAATAAATCACTATGCAATTCTTTAGCTACTTAAAGGGGGGAGGAGGCAAGATGAGAGGTGAGGGGGAAGGGGCCAGGGGGGGAAGCAGTGGAAGGGATGAGGGGAGGGGTGGAGAGTGTTGTGAGCTAGCCTAAAAGGGGTAAAAGGGTGTTAAGAGGAGGGAAAGAGATGCCTAAAGGGGGGGAAAGGGGGGAGGACCTGGTGAAAAAGGGGGGTAACGGGGTTTTGAAGAGATCAAGAAGGGGGAGGGGGGTTTGAGGACACCAAAAAGAGGTAAATGAGGAAGACAAGGAGGGGTAATATGGGAATATGTAAAAGAAAATTTAAATTATTTTGTATTTTTTTTGTTTATTTTTTCAGAATATTATTAAAAAAAATTTACAGTGCAAGCTGAATCAAAAATAAATTTGGTGTGTTTATAATTTTTATTTTTATTTTTGGGAATAATTTTTGGATACAATTCTTTTTTTTTGGTTTAAATTTTTGATTATAATTTTTTTATCATTTTTCTTTCAAGGAATTTAGGGGGAATATCTAGCACCAAATAAATTTAAAAATATTTTTTTGTGAAATAATTTTACTGATGTTTGTTTTTATTTTAACTTTTCTTTTTGGTTACTTTTTTTATTGTTTCAATTTTTTTCTCAAGGAAAGTTTTAGTATTTGATTTCCTTTCAAAAAAAAGTTATAAGGATTAATTTTTGTCAATAAAATTCTTAAGGTTAAATAAACCAAATAAATTTTTTGAATTTTATTTTTTTTTCCATTTTTTTTGGGTTTTTGACACAAATTTTTTTTTGTTTAGAGAAAAAAATGTATATTTTGTCAGAATCACCTCTTACTCCTCATCATCATCATCTTCTTCAAATTCAACTTTATTTCAATCATCATTTAAAAAAACATCCAAAAAAAAAGTTAATGATTAATAAAGTCAGCAGAATAAAATAAATTTAAAAAAGAAAATTCATTTGGATTGTTTATTTGGCCATATATCAAATATCATGTACTATAAAACTAAAGTGGTTAAAAAATATTCATATCAAAATGAGTTACCAAAAGATTAAGAATATTTAACCAAATCAGGAGACGATGAAATTAAAGCAGTTATCAGTAATTCTTATGAACCTCAATTTATTTATGAAAATCATTCTTTTAATGCTTCAAAAGATGAATACTTTAATAAAAAAATCTGATTTCATAATAACTGTTAGCCAGGCTATCTCAGGAGCCCAGGAAATTGTATAATAGATTACTGGAATCATTTAAGGGAATAATGCTATGCATTTTATGTAGTTAAAATAAAATATCTTATTGAATAAAATAATATAAATATTTTATAAGTAAAATAATTATTATATTTATTTTATTATTTAGAAAATTTTTATTACATAAAATATATTATATTCTACAACACCATGGTGCATTTTTTATGTATTGAATATTTCTGAATAAATAAATAAATTATTTAAAAATTATATTTTAAGTGTAATAATAAATTTAACTTATAATGTCATTACAATTTAAATAATAAAATTTATATAAAATTAATATAACTTATCATATAATATTATCCATAAATATTGAGTGCTTGCTTGACCCTTAAGTGTGTCACTAAAATTACTAAATAAATTAAAATACTTATTTAATATAATGAATTTATATTCACACTCTAAATAAGTTATTTTATTAATTTTATTAAACTAATTAATTGTTTCAATTAAATTAATAATTAAATTACTTGACATAGTTAAAACAATTAATTTAATTTTCTTTATACTGAATTAAGTTTTATTATATACATCAAATGTGAAAATAATTCCTTTTGTTTTAATTAAACATTTTTCAGCTATATGTACTACCTGTTTTCAATTTTATTTCTCACAGTTCTCAGGCTTCAAACTCATGTAGATAATCACTATCTTGATTTTTGTTTTGGGATTTTATGGTGGGAAAATGGCCCCTTATTCACAGGTTTAATTTGTTGTTTCATATTTTCACCTTATTTTTGTATGTTCTAGTTAAATTAAATTAATTTTTTTTTCAAATTAATATATCCTTTGTTAATACAATTGAGACTCTTGAGATGGTTTTCTTACCTATAAAATGGCCTTGGAATTCTCTCTGGCAATCATCACTTACATTATATACATTTTACAAAATTACAATACATTATTTTTATTTTAATTAGCATTACAATTCTAATATCAATACTCAATAATTAATTTAAGGTTGCTTTAAATCTCTAATAATAATATCTGTTTGCCGCGCAGCAAAGACATTTCTTACTTAATTAAAATTTTATCAATTAATTAAACCTCACCATTGTGTTATCCCTCATAATCTGTTGTTGTATTTTCTCTCAATTGATTTTCTTAATTTTTTAGTTTTTATTAAATTCATTTCTTTCTTTCTTCTATTACCCTCTCTGTAGTTTTCTCATTAATTTTCTTCTTCTTCTAGACAACCTGCTGAAGATTGAGGGCCTTTCCAAACAACAAAGACACTTTTTTGACAAATGACATAACACCACCACGGAAAATCTGGGGGTGAACTGCTAGCAGTTCCCTCTTTTTGAAACTATTAGGAATTTGTCAGGAAACTGTTGGGAAACTATCCTGAAACTGTCAGAAAGATGTTTTTAAATCTGATGAAAAAACATTGAAAAAATAAACTGTCACAGATTGAATCCAGAACAATCCCTCCTTGAGCAGAGCTTAAGAACCACATTGAACATCAGTTAATCTCAGGTTTGGCAAAAGGTTGAACAACATCACTTAGCATACCTTAATATTCAAATATTAAACTTGAATATATGTTGCGTGTATGATATAGATGCATATGCATTTGAATTTGCATGGTGGATACTTATTGCATGCTAAAAATTGATGTGAAATGCCTATCCAAAGTGTATGCATAATGACTATGAAGAATAAATATGCATAAAAAATATGCATAAAAATATGCATAGTGATTATGCATAAAAAATATGCAGATTCAATATGCATAACAATATGCATAAAATATGCATAAAAATATGCATATAGAATATGCATATTGAATATGCAAAAAAAGTTGCATATATGTATATGAATAAAATATATTAATATGCATATAAATCTGTATAATGAATATGCATATGAATATGCATAAATATGCATATGAATATGCATAAATATGCATAATGATTGAAAAATGCAAAAAAATGATGCTTAACGAGTATATTTAATGCATAAATAGAAATATGCAATATGAATTCATATTGCATACAGATAACACTGGCAAACCATTTTGACCAAAACTCATACTAAATTTTCATTCTGGACTAAAGGTGTGAGGGAAGGAAGAAAAACAGTCCAACGTTAGAAAAATGCTACATGCACTCATTTTGTAGCAGAGCAAATGAGAAGTGCTGAATTATGGTTGGTGCCCATAATTTAGTATGATATCATAATTTTATTTAATTGTTTTCAATATTGAAAAGACTTTAGGTTGGTTGGTATGGATCTAGCTGTGCCAGGGTCTAATCTAATTATTTTAACAATTTCTTAATAATTAACGGGCTTTAATACAAAAACAGGTTGTATTTTTTGTGGGATATTGGATATGATAAGGTCTTTTGTAATAAAAAACTTATATTGTTTAAAAATATTCCTGAATCAGATGAGGGATAATCACTACAAAAAATTGTAGTACTGTGGGCAATAAAATATATGCACAAGCAGTAAAGAAAGGACCAAGTGAACCCTTTTTGTGCAGTGGGAATCATTAGAGTGGAATTGTGGATGAAAAATATAATTCATTATTACCATTTTATTTAATCAAAAAATTTATAATATTAAAAAGAACTATTGATTAATTGGTATTTGACCTTTGTGCCTCACTGATATTTATCATTTGATTGATTTTTGTCACCATTATGTTATTAATATTATAAGTATAGCAAAAACTCATGTGCCAAATGCATACCGGGTGATGTTACACCTTTTATAATATTATTAAATAAAGGTAAAAAAATATGAAAATGATTTGTTTTACAAAAAATAAATTGATATCCAAAAGCAATATGAGGGATAAAAAGGTAAAATTAAAGGAATCAAATATGAAATAAAAAATTAAAGTGAAATTCCTCCCATCAAGAGCAAGTAGACATGATGGGGTGAACGCCCACCAGTGGCACTAAACTTGGACTATAATTTCTTTTTTGTGAAAATAAAAAAAAATCCACTGGAGCTTTACCAAAACTTCAGGATGACAATTTTACCAAACCAAACAACTTCTAGTGCAATTATTGATGAAAAATTCATTTTCATTGCAATAGAGAGAATTGATCACATCAGACTGCATGTGACCAAAAGTGTCCAGCACAAGTTCAGCCGAACTTGTGCTGGACACTTTTATGATGGAAGTTAGCTAGGGTGAAATTTTTCTTCAGTTCATCTGGTATTTCTTATAAACATGTCCACTGGTATTTGATCTTTGTGCCTCACTCATATTTATCATTTGATTGATTTTTTGTCACCATTATGTTTTAATATTATAAGTATAGCAAAAACTCGTGTGCTAAATGCATACCGGGTGATGTTACACCTTTTATAATATTATTAAATAAAGGTAAAAAAATATGAAAATGATTTGTTTTACAAAAAATAAATTGATATACAAAAGCAATATGAGGGATAAAAAGGTAAAATTAAAGGAATCAAATATGAAATAAGAAATTAAAATAAAATTACTGCCATCAAGAGCAAGTAGACATGTTGGGGCAAATGTCCACCAGTGAGGCTAAACTTGGACTATAATTGCTTTTTTGAAAAACAAAAAAGTGCCAATCTGAGGTATAAAAACACTTCAGCATAACCATTTAGCCATATCAAACAACTTCTAGTTCAATGATTGAGAGAGAATTGATCACACCAGACTGCATGTGACAAAAAGTGTCCAGCACAAGTTCGGCCGAACTTGTGCTGGACACATTTATGACGGAGAGTAGCTAGGGTAGAATTTTTCTTCAGTTAATCTGGTATTTCTTATAAACATGTCCATTGGTACTTGATCTTTGTGCCTCACTCATATATATCATTTGATTAATTTATTGTCACCATTATATTATTAATATTATAAGTATAGCAAAAACTTGTGTGCCCAACGCATACCGGGTGATGTTACACCTATTATAATATTATTAAATAAAGGTAAAAAAATATGAAAATGATTTGTTTTACAAAAAATAAATTGATATACAAAAGCAATATGAGAGATAAAAAGGTAAAATTAATCTCAAAGAGATCAATTATGAAAAACAAAATACTAGTAAAATGTTTGCTCTCAAGAGCCAGTAGAAGTGTTGAAAAAAATGGGAGCCATCAAGGATAAATTGTAATAAGTGACCTTTTTTTTAAAGATAAAAAATTATACACCTGAGGTTGGGAAGAACAACAGGTGGATGATTCAGCTAAACAAAACTACTTGTAGTGAAGTTTAATAAAAAAATGTTTTTTTGTTGCCATATAGAGAATTGATCCCATCTGACTGCACGTGACTAAAAGTGTCCAGCACAAGTTCGGCCAAACTTGTGCTGGACACTTTTATGATGGAGAGTAGCTTGGGTGGAAATTTTCTTCAGTTACTTCATCTTGTATTTCTCATAAACATGTCTACTGGTATTTGATCAGTCTGTATCTTTCATATTTATCATCCGATTAATATTTTATCACCATTATATTATTAATGTTATTAGTATAGCAAAAACTTGTGTGCCAAATGCATACCATGTGAAGTTATACCTTCAATAATTTTTTAAAATAGACATAAATAAATATGGAAAGGATTAGTTTTACAAAAATTAAATAGAAATTGAAAAAGTAAAAAGAGGAATAAAAGAGTAAAATAAAAGTCAAAGAGTTAAAATATGAAAAAAATACTGGTAAAATTCCTGCTATCAAGAGCCAGTAGAGGTGTTAAAGCAAATGGGAGCCATCAGGGCTTAATTGTAATAAGTGACCTTTTCTTTAAAGATAAAAAATTATACACCTGATATTGGGAAGAACAGCAGGTGGACAATTCAGATAAACCAAACTACTTCTAGTGAAATTTGATAAAAAAATTTTTTGTTGCCATACAGAGAATTGATCCCATCTGACTGCACATGACCAAAAGTTTCCAGCACAAGTTCGGCCAAACTTGTGCTGGACACTTCTATGATGGAGAGCAGCTGGGGTAGAATTTTTCTTCAGTTCATCTGGTATTTCTTACAAACATGTTGTGGTAGCCTAAAGTTTAGTATGGCACCTAAGTACGTAAATGGAGTTGTTACGGCGTGCAAGATTGGCGTTATTATTTTTTTTATAAAAGGGTTTTATTTAATTTATTTGAGTTTTAAATATGAAGAAATTGGTCAAGAGCAAATGCCTACGCGAAAACAATTTATTTTACGGAGAAAACTTATTTTTACGGTCTGAAGAATTTATAAGTATCAAGTTGAGTCACTCAAGAACCTTGGGAAATTTTCCCAGAATTTTTACTTTTTTTCTTATATTTTTAAATGAATTTTAAAGTTTTATAGAAATATTTACGTTTTTAGAAATTACTTAACTTTGATGAATTTTCACGGGGTGATTAGAGCTGCGCAGACTACGAAAATTAGTTTGGAATGTAAAGGGGAAGTGGCTCTATTATGTGTAATTTTTCTAGAGTTTTTATTATAGTTTTAAAGGTTCTAATTGAGTCCGGACGGACTCCGTTTGGACTCCGCTTCGACTCCGTATGGACTCCGTACGAGCTCCGGATTGACTCTGGGTGAGCTTTGGAGGGGAAAACTTAGGCACGTGACTAGGTATACTTAAGAGCCTCTCAAATTTGAAATTGAGGGGGGGGGGATACATCATACAGCTTAATCTTTAACCACCACGGTCTCATTTTTTATTACTCAACAAATTAAATAAATTTGTAATACCCTTATAACTTTATATTTTATATATAACATTTTAGAAATACTACTCAACAATTAAAATAACACTTCATACAGGGTATCTTTAGAAAGGTCTTCATCACTGGGACTTGATTATTGCTGTCTCATAAAAATTCAAATTATTATAAAAACATAAAAGTCAATCTTTTCAGATCTTTCACTGGTACACCTTAATTGTTGTTATCAGTATTTCTTTTCTCAACAGCCACTTTTATTTAAATCTCAATAAGCATTAATTATTTTAGAGTTTCATTATTTTTATTAATCAGATCCAAGTAGACTGGTTAGCTTAGTGATTTAGAATATCCATTTTGTTATTTTTACTGGAAGGACGGGGTTTTCAGCTAAATCCACATATCTCCTCCGGATTCTGCTTACAGCAAGGCGACTGTAAGAGTTTACCTTACCATAGTTGGCGCCCAACGTGGGGTTCGAAATCTCTAGCTTTTTCTAGGACTTTTTTTTGGATCAGGACTTTGTTAATAGCCTGCAAGAGGCTTATTCTCTGGAACTCTAATTGGATTTTTGTTATTGGCCTGCAAGAGGCTTGTTATTTTATCTATTGTTAACACTTTTCATTACTTATTGGGATGTCTTTTTCTGCTGTTGCTTCTGGATCTCCTCAAACTCTTACTCCCTCTGTTAGGATTGTTTCTTGGGATGGCCCAAAGTTTAATGGGGAGGAGGTTAAATGGTTCATTAGCAGGTATGAAGCTGCTGCTGCTGTTGATGGTGCTTCAAGTGTGGATATGGTGAAGCAAGTAAGGTTTTTTATTGCTGATAGGGAGGTGGAAAAAGAGGTTATTTCTATGCAGGCATTTAAGGACACAGATTGGGTTAAGCTTTCTAAAGCTATGGTTGATAGATGGGGTGTTAGGTTTACTATGATGGACCTCAATAAAATTGTTGGAGACTGGCAAGCAAAAGGTGGAGTTTCTTATATGGCTGACTTCAAAAAGCTCTGTGTTCAGTTTGATGAAGTGGTGGAATATCTCATATTGGTGGATGAGTTAGTGCATGAGAATCAAGCAAAAGATTTGTTTTGGACAGCGTGCAGCAGGGTTATTTGTATGGACGTCTTGAAGGATCTTTCAAGAAAAGATTTGATGAAGGAACTGCCTAATGGTGAGCAGAAACTGCCGGCTCTGGAGGTTATCAAGGACAACATTCAAGCCCATCTAAAATTATTGGCGTTGGACAAATATCAAGAGTCATGCACTCAATATGTTAGCAAGGTTAGCAAAGTTTTGGCCGAAAACAACGATATTATGGTCAAAGCCCAGGAGGCCAAGAAGGCTCAAATGGGATTACCTGCTGCTAAAGTTGAGGGCAATGTAGATAATAAGATGGTCGATCATTTGGCCGATTTAACTAAACAATTAAAAATATTTGTTCAAGAAACCCAGAAGGCTAACAAGGCCCCAATCGCTTCTTCGTCGACGTCAACTTCTTATCAGTCTAGAGGGTATGAACGTCGAAATTATAATGGCAATAATAATGGTAACCGCTTCCCAGGCAATGGGAGAAATGTTGGTAATGGTGGTAATGGATATAGAGGTGGCTACGATGAGCCAAAGGTGTGCTCCTATTGTAATAGGAGGGGGCACAGAGCAACAGTTTGTTTTGCTCTTGATAAGGATATGGATGCTGGGCGAGTTTTATTTGATGGTAAAGTTTATAAATTTCCTGATGGTTTGTTCATCAAGCCCAGTGATGGACAGTCTCCTTCTGATTTGGTCAGAAGAAGTTTAACGGCTGAAAGGAGAGCCAGATTTGAAGAGGTGACGGATGAAGATGTTAATGCCAAGGGTGACAAAAATGGTAATGGTAATGGTGGAAAAGCTGACAAAGGTAAAGAGAAAGAGGTCAGTAAGGCCACATTTTCTACTTCTTTTGGAGGTTTAGAGCTGGCAACGGTTGCCCAGGTGGAGGGTAGCTGTATGGCTGGCGAATACGATGTTAATGCTGCTAGAAGAGCAGCTGCTACTAAGGCGAAGAGTAGCATCCAGAGCCAATTGAGGGCTAATCCTGGCAAGGCCAATAACAAAGTGAACCCTTACTCAAAGGACAAAAATTCTAGTGCTCAAACTGCCGCCAACAAATTGAACCCTTACTCTAAGGACCAATTATATAAAATGCAGAAGGGGATTGCTGATATGGGGCCCCCTAGTTATGGCAAGTTTGATTTAAATGGTGAGCCTATGCCAGAGGATGATTCGGATTCTGAGGAGGACGTACCATTGGCGTCTCTACCCAGACCAAGTTTTAGCGGTCCCATCCCAATGGAGGGAGTAAGAAGGACTAGCGATGGATCAGGATTAGTGCAAGAAGCTGGTGACGGAGTTAGGGTTATAGAAAGTGAAAATGTTATTATGGGGGGTGAAGATGGCTCGGTTGGACCTCAAGAGGTACCCAGGGCCAAGGTTGTTAAATCAAAGGTCCAGTATGAGCGGCCAGTAGTCTCTGGCCAAGCTAATGCAATGGAAAAAGTTTTGAATAGGGTGAATCAACTGCAGATTCCCTTATCTTTGGTGGAGTTATTTACAATTAGTCCGGCACTTGCTGAAAAGTAAAAGAAGCATTTGACAAGGCGTCGGGTTTCCACTGGAGAGGTGGAATATATTTGTGAAAATGCTGAAAAGTTTGGGGAAGATGTAGATACACATTTTTCCGCTCCCCTGGGTTACCTGGTGGTAACTCTAAACGGTAAAGAGGTAAAGGCCTTGGTCAATTCAGGGTCTCAAATTAATTTAATTTCATTGGAGCAAGCAACGAGTATAGGCTTGCCAATTAAAAGTGGAACTTGGGGAAAACTCAGAGGCATTGGAGGGCATGCAACAGAGCTGATGGGTACAGCTGAGCATGTCAGGTTAGGCATTGGTGGATCTGTTGGTAAGGTCCACTTTTATGTGGCCAGAGGAGCAGTCAAAACTGTTCTTGGTGGTCCTTTTTTGATGGATTTTGAGGCCAGGATAGGGTATCAAGCTGGCATGGGGATTAGTTTGGAAATCACTGGTGAAGATATGCGGAGGTTACATATGCAGTTAGCACCTCCTGGAGATGAAGGTTGGGAAACACGGCCAGGGATTACTACTCTGTGCCAGTGTTGTGTTTGCACCAAGAAGCGGCATATAAAACGGACAGCTTCTGGTGAATTATGTTTGTTGGAAAAGGATGAATGCCCTCATTTTTTGGGGTAGCAGGGGCTGATCACTCTAATGTTGTAATCTCTCCTCAGGATGAGATCCTGGATTGCAATAGGTCAGCTCACTTGGAGATAATTCAAGTGGATTCTCAACTATTTTCTGTTAATATTACTTTGGAGTGCAAATACGTTATGGAATTTTCTATATGTTTATTGGATTTACCCTGTTTTTCTATAAAATTTAAAAATGGTGAAAAAGGCAAAATGGGCCAAATTAGGTTGGATAAAGATTGGAAGGGTATGTTTTATGACCTCCAGCAAGAGGTTAATCTGCAAGTATCTCCTTCTATTCCGGACCTCCAGCAAGAGGGTAAACTGCAAAAATCTTATTAAAATCCAATAAAAAATCTTGGTATAATTAAAACACAAAAAAATAATTTTTGTGAAAATTCAATTCCGGTCCTCCAGCAAGAGGTTAAACTGCCAACTTTCTTTACGGGTGATTTACTGTTGGATAAGGGAAGCAAAGGTGTTGGAGAATCTGTTTATAAATTAGACGAGGGAAAGGAGAAAAGGGTAAAATTTAAAAATGAAATAAAATATTTTTCAAATTTTTCTTATTCCGATTCTGGAGATGAAGAAGATTCATTTGATGAAATTTTTAATGGCGATACAAAAGTAAATGTTTTACCTCAAGTTTATTTAGATGTGGACGCAGCCAAATATAAGAAAGTAGCAAATAAAGTTCGACCTATTAATGAACCGCTACCTGCCGAATTAAATCCACCCTTGAGAAGACCAAGGTTATCAAGAGATCCTTATGAAAGTCCCTTGGTAAAGAATCTGCCTGAATTTTCTGAGACGTCAAGAATCACTTTTGAGAGACTGGGTGTTGTTAATTTTGGACCTGATGGTTGGTTGTCTGGTGAAGAGAAGAAGTTGTTGTTGAATGTGATGGTCAAGCGAGAGAAGGCCATTGCTTTTTTAGAAGAGGAGAGGGGTGTGTTGAAGCATTCCTATGGGGAGCCTTACAAGATTCCCGTGGTATGTCATGAACCGTGGCAGCAGAAACCAATTCCTATTCCGGCTGCATTAAAAGAAGCCTATATTGAAGTTGTCAGAGAACGGATACGCACTGGACTGTATGAGCAATCAATGTCAAGTTATTCTAGTCTGGTATTTTGTATCAAGAAACCAAATGGCAAGCTTAGAGTTGTTCATGATCTTAGGGAATTAAATAGTGTAACAATAAAGGATGCTGGGATACCGCCTAGTGCTGAGGAGTTTGTTGAAGCGTTTTCAGGGAGAGTGTGTTATGGTTTGGGAGATATTATGGGTGGATATGATGAGAGAGAGTTACATCCGGACTCAAGGCCTCTCACTACATTCGATACACCACTAGGACGTTTACAGTTAACAAGATTACCTCAAGGAGCAACAAATTCGGTTGCAGTTTATCAAGCTCAGATGGCTTGGATCCTTCAAGACGAAATTACACAATATGCTGGAATCTTTATAGATGATGGAGGAATTAAGGGACCAACAACCGACTATGATAACCAGGTGTTGGAAGAGAATCCCGGGATACGCAAATTCATTTGGGAGTTTGCAATTACATTAGAAAGAATCTTGTTTCGAATTGAAGAGGCTAGTTTAAATATTTCAGGTTCAAAATTTTCATGTTGTGTTCCAGCCTTAGAAATATTAGGCCATGTGGTATGTAGAGAGGGTAGGATTATGTCCAAGAAGAAAGTTAACAAAATTCAGTCCTGGCCAAGACCCAAGAATACAACCAAAGTTAGAGGGTTTTTAGGCGTTTGCGTATATGTTGGAATGTTTATCAAGGACTTTTCTTCATTGGCAGCTCCATTGAGACGGTTAACGAGAAAGGATGCAGACTGGGAGTGGGATGAAGAGTGTGAGAAGGCGTTTGTGAAGTTGAAGGAGGTTGTGGGGAAGTATTTAGTCCTGCACAAGTTGGATTATGGAAAAGATGCTGGTAGAATTTATTTAGCAGTTGATTCAAGTCAGGTTGCAGCTGGGGCGGTTTTGTCTCAGATGGATAAAGCTGGTTACATCAGGCCAGTTAGGTATGAATCTGTAGTATTTACTGAGGTCGAATCAAGATATTCTCAACCAAAAATGGAATTATGTGGTGTGGCGAAAATACTGAATAAGCTTCAGAATATTTTGTGGGGGCAACATTTTGAGTTGCAAGTGGATGCGAAATCGTTAATCCAGATGATTAATTCCCCAAGTTTACCGAACACACCCATGACGAGATGGGTAGCTTTTATTCAACATTTTTCGTTTGATTTAGTTCATAAGCCTGGTAAAACTTTTACTATGCCAGATGGTTTATCAAGGAGACCACCCACTGAAGAAGATTCAGACTCAGAAGAGTTCGATGAAGATATACCTATTATCAAAGCCAGCACTAAAGGAGCTGAAGACTTTCCATACCTCCCCCATGAGGTTAAACTGGCAGGACTATTGTGTTTAGATTATGGTGATGATGACCTCCGCAACGAGGATAAACTATGACATTTATCAAATTTTATTGACCTCCGCAACGAGGATAAACTATAATATCAACGAAAATTTTATTAACCTCTGCAATGAGGATAAACTATGATATCTATGAAATTTTATGGATCCCTCCGCAATGAGGATAAACTATAATACCAACAAAATTTTATGATGACCTCCGCAATGAGGATAAACTATCTTCTTTTTATCAAAATACTTTACTATCGTTACACTGCATATGGGCAACGAAACTGTGATGAAACTTTACAAAATTCAAGAAAACCTTCTTTGAAATTTTCAAAATTTAAAATTCTTAAAATATGGGTGAAGATAGTGTTGGAAAATTTTTAAAAATTTATTGGAAGAAGTGTTCACAGGGGAACCTTCTTAATTTAATATTGGCAAGTGTGGGGGTAATTGATGGGCTGGCTGCTCTATACACAATTACCCCATAATGTTCGTTTCCAAAATTTTCCCTGTTTCTAGTTGAATCCTGGCTTTGTCTTTTAATTATAGGAAGTCCACTAAGACTATAAACTGGAACAAATCAAGTGACACCGCTCTCAACGCCGGATTCAAGATTCTTTTATTTTATTTTGTTTTTGATTTTTTTATGTTAGATTGTGATTTCTTTTCTTTAATATATAGTATGAATTATTGTAAAGGTGATGCTCACTGGTGGTCTCTAATCATTTTTATAAATTGGAGGGAGCCCACTCAGTGATCATCATTATAAAAATTATCTTCTAAAAACTTTCATTTATTTTCTTTTCTTTTCAAATTCTCAAAATTGTGTAACCACATCAAGTTGCACTTGGATGTGGGTATGATGTCGAGGGTACGGCTCATCAAATGGCCAGGGGGCATCTTTTAAAATTTTATTTTGAAATTTTTTTTAATCCTTTTTTTATCTTTCTTTTCACGTTTGTTTATCTTTCTTAAAAAATTAAATTTTAACTTTTATTTCAAAACTATCTTTTCTGAAATCTTTTATTTTAAATTAAAAAAAAACAAAAAACAAAAAAAACAAATTTAAATTAAAAAAATATAAAAAATAAAAATAAAATTAAAAAAATTAAAAAATTAAAAAATTAATTAATTAATTCAAAATTATTATTATATTTCTTAGTTTTATTTTTAAGTCATCATTCTTTTTAGTTTATTCATATAGTTTAGAAAGGAAAAATGGTCTAGGGGAACTCAATACCAATGGGATTTTACTTCAAGATATCTGTTAGTCCTCCAAGACTTTAAACTGGCTACTGTTCAAGACGTTCTTTAAGGTTTTTTATACATATTTTGGATCTGTTAGTCCTCCAAGACTTTAAACTGGCTACTGTTCAAGACGTTCTTTAAGGTTTTTTATACATATTTTGGATCTGTTAGTCCTCCAAGACTTTAAACTGGCTACTGTTCAAGACGTTCTTTAAGGTTTTTTATATGTATTTGGATCTGTTAGTCCTCCAAGACTTTAAACTGGCTACTGTTCAAGACGTTCTTTAAGGTTTTTTATACATATTTTGGATCTGTTAGTCCTCCAAGACTTTAAACTGGCTACTGTTCAAGACTTTCCTTAAGGGTTTTTTACGAATTTTGGAGCCGTTAGTCCTCCAAGACTTTAAACTGGCTAAAATTCAAGACTGTCATTAAAGATTTTATATTGGAGCCGTTAGTCCTTCAAGACTTTAAACTGATTTTCAAGGATGTTCAAGATTTTATGGATATTTTTGGAGACAGATTTTTTTTATTTTTTTTATCAATCAAATGTTAGGTCCACCAAGACCTTAAACTAGAGTGTTATCAAATGTTTGGTCCACCAAGACCTTAAACTGGACTATTATCAAGCTGTTGGGTCCACCATGACCTTAAACTGGATTTCTTATTGATCAAATGTTTGGTCCACCATGACTTTAAACTGGTAGTTCATTCATTGTTTTAGTCCACTATGACTTTAAACTGGAAAATTAATATCTGCAGGATAATTCAACATTCATTGGTCCACTATGGCCTTATACTGGATTACTTGTTGATCAAATGTTTGGTCCACTATGACATTAAACTGGATTATCAAATTTATTCAATCTTTGGTCAAGCCTAGGCCTTATTTAGGAATATTTAAAGTTATTTATGCACTTAAACAATCTTTGGTCCACCAAGACCATAAACTGGCAATCGATTATATGTTTGGTCCACCAAGACTTTAAACTGGAATGTCAATCTTGTTTGGATAACTCAATTCAATCTTTTAATTTATCACTGTCCACTAAGACTCTAAACTGTTTATTCAATTATTTCTGGAATTGGGTGCTGATAAGCTTTAGGATGTTAAAATTTTAGGTGGTGATGATGCTAAAGAAAGCATGATGGTTAATTAGGTGAAATTTGTGGCGCTTTAACATGGTCTTAAGTTAAAATTATTATTGGAAGCCTGGCAAAAGTATTTTATGGGTTTGCTGTATAGCAAAGTTTGAAAATTGTGATGAAGGAATCAGAAGTTAGGATGGTAGTTGGATTTTAGGGAATGATTTTTTTAGTGCCTCATAGTTAGGCCAATTTTTTTTGGTGTGAAGCTTGGAGGACCTTATGGCGAGATTGGAATCATAGAATTCGGCTCAGTGGGGGGCCCTATGAGGTTGGAATCAGGAGTATTCGGCTCATAGGAAGATCCACTCTCTCAATGCTGTGACAAGAAGGAAGACTGGTTAATGGGAGTCTGAAGGGATTCAAACCTTGCTCTTGTAGTGAAATCATCACAAGATTTATATTATTTTATTTTATGTTATATCAAGCCAGAGAAGAAGAAACAATGTTTTTATTATAAAGAATTAAAAGAAGACCAGCTAAAACAAGTTTATTAAATTATTTTATTAGAAAAGATAATTCTTTTGGAATTGCTCAACCACTTATGCAAAGTTATAAGAATGGGGACATTCTCAATTGGAGGGAGGATGTGGTAGCCTAAAGTTTAGTATGGCACCTAAGTACGTAAATGGAGTTATTACGGCGTGCAAGATTGGCGTTATTATTTTTTTTATAAAAGGGTTTTATTTAATTTATTTGAGTTTTCAATATGAAGAAATTGGTCAAGAGCAAATGCCTACGCGAAAACAATTTATTTTACGGAGAAAACTTATTTTTACGGTCTGAAGAATTTATAAGTATCAAGTCGAGTTACTCAAGAACCTTGGGAAATTTTCCCAGAATTTTTACTATTTTTCTTATATTTTTAAATGAATTTTAAAGTTTTATAGAAATATTTACGTTTTTAGAAATTACTTAACTTTGATGAATTTTCACCGGGTGATTAGAGCTGCGCAGACTACGAAAATTAGTTTGGAATGTAAAGGGGAAGTGGCTCTATTATGTGTAATTTTTCTAGAGTTTTTATTATAGTTTTAAAGCATCTAATTGAGTCCGGACAGACTCCGTTTGGACTCCGTACGGGCTCCGGATTGACTCTGGGTGAGCTTTGGAGGGGAAAACTTAGGCACGTGACTAGGTATACTTAAGAGCCTCTCAAACTCGAAATTGAGGGGGGGGGGATACATCATACAGCTTAATCTTTAACCACCACGGTCTCATTTTTTATTACTCAACAAATTAAATAAATTTGTAATACCCTTATAACTTTATATTTTATATATAACATTTTAGAAATACTACTCAACAATTAAAATAACACTTCATACAGGGTATCTTTAGAAAGGTCTTCATCACTGGAACTTGATTATTGCTGTCTCATAAAAATTCAAATTATTATAAAAACATAAAAGTCAATCTTTTCAGATCTTTCACTGGTACACCTTAATTGTTGTTATCAGTATTTCTTTTCTCAACAGCCACTTTTATTTAAATCTCAATAAGCATTAATTATTTTAGAGTTTCATTATTTTTATTAATCAGATCCAAGTAGACTGGTTAGCTTAGTGATTTAGAATATCCATTTTGTTATTTTTATTGGAAGGACGGGGTTTTCAGCTAAATCCACATATCTCCTCCGGATTCTGCTTACAGCAAGGCGACTGTAAGAGTTTACCTTACCATAATGTCTACTGGTATTTTATCTTTGTGCCTCACTCATACATATTGTTTGATTAATTTTTTGTCCTAATTATATTATTAATTATATAAGTATAGCAAAAAATCGTGTGTCAAATTCATACTGAGTGATGTTACACCTTTTATAATATTATTATAAAAATGTATAAAAATAATAAAATAATTTATTTTAAAAATTATTAATTGATATCCAAGAGCAATATGAGGAATAAAAAATTAATTTAAAGCAATCAAATATGAAAAACGAACTCCAAGTATTATTGCTAATATCAAAGGCCAGTAGAGATGTTGAAGCAAATGAGAGCCATCAGGGATAAATTGTACTTAATTGATTGTTTTTTAAAGATAAAAAATTGTGTACCTGTGGTTTGGATGAACTCTAGGTGGATAATTCAGCTATATCAAACTAAATCTAGTGAAGTTTCTTATCAAATAATTTTTTTCATTTCCATAGAGAGAATTGATCCCATCTGACTGCACCTGACCAAAAGTGTCCAGCACAAGTTCGGCTGAACTTGTGCTGGACACTTTTATGATGGAGAGTAGCTAGGGTGCAGGTCTTCTTCAGTGCAACTGTTATTTTTTTAAAACATGTCAAATGGTATTTGATCTTTCTGTGTTATTCATATTTTATTATCTCATTAATTTTTTGTCATTAGAATTTTTTTAATTTTATTAGTATAGAAAAAACTTGTGTGCCAAATGCATGCCATGTTATATTAAACCTTTTATAATATTATTAAAAAATGTTAAAAAAATATGAAAATGATTTCTTTTCCAAAATTATAAATTAATATCCAAATGTAACATGAGTGATAAAAAAGTAAAGTAAAAGAGATCAAATATGAAAAAGAAAAATTCAAGAAAAATTCCTGCCTTCAAGAGCCAGTAGAGGTGTTGAAACAAATGGGTGCCATCAGGGCTAAATTTGATAAAATTTAATTTTTTTTAAAGATAAAAAATTTTTCACCTGAGGTTTGGAAAAACTCAAGGTGGATAATTCAGCCATACCAAACTACTTCTAATGTAATTATTTAGCATTTTTTTAAATTTAATTTCCACAGAGAGAATTGATCCCATCTGACTGCACCTGAACAAAAGTTTCCAGCACAAGTTCGGCTGAACTTGTGCTGGACACTTTTATGATGGAGAGTAGCTAGGGTGGAAGTGTTTCTCAGTACATCAGTTTTTTGTTTTTCACATTTCTTTTGGGTTTTTAAATTTTTTTTATCATTCATATTTATCTTATAATTAATTTTTTGTCACCATATATATTATTAATGTTTCTAGTATAGCAAAAACCTGCATGCCAAATGCAAAATTGGTGATGTTACAACTTCAATAATATTATTATATAAAGTTAAAAAAATGTGAATATGTTTAGTTTTTAAAAAAATAAATTGATATTTAGAATTAAAAAGAGTAATAGAAAAGTAAAATGAAAATAAATGGGATCAAATACAAAATAAAAAATACAAGTAAAATTTTTACTATCAAGAGCCAGAAGTGGTGTTGGGACAGTTGGGGACCCCTAGGTCAAGACTTGGTCTAAACTTTCTTTTATGTATAGCTAACAAATTTTGAACTGAGGTTTGGACAGACTTCCAGGGGACAATTTTACAATATTAAACATTCTTTACTTCAATAATTGAGTGAAATATCATATTTATTGCCATAGAGAGAATTTATCTCATATGACTTCATGCAACCAAAAGTGTCCAGCACAAGTTCAGCGGAACTTGTGCTGGACACTTTTATAATTGAGAGTAGGCATACAGAAAATCTTCTTAAACTCAAAAGGGATTTCTTATAAACATTTCCACTGGGATTTGATCTTTCTGTGTCATTTAAATTTACCATTTGATTAATTTTTTGTCATCATTATATTGTTAACGTTATTACTATAGTAATAACTTGTGTGAAAAATGCATACCAGGTGGTGTTCCACCTTTAATCATATATTATTATATAAAGGTATAAGAATATGAAAATTATTTATTTTAAAAATTAAAAATTGATATCCAAAACAATATGAGCAATAAAAAAGTAAAATAAAAGGGATAAAATAAGAAAAAAAAATCTAAGGAAAATTACCACTATCAATAAAAAGTAGAGGTGTTAGATCAAATGTGCACCACCAGGGCTAAACTTGCACTATATTTTCTTTTTTGTTAAACCAAAGAAAGTGTCCTGATGAGTTTTGAAAATTCATCAGGAGGACCTTTTGGCAATATCAAACTACTTATTGTGCAATGATTGAGCAAAATGTCATTTTCATTTCCATAGAGTAAATTTATCCTATCTGACTGCATGCAACCAAAAGTGTCCAGCACAAGTTTGGCCGAACTTATGCTGGACACTTTTATGATGGTGAGTATCTAGGGTGCAGGTATTCCTCATAAACAAATCCACTTGTATATGATCTTTCTGTGTCATTCATATTTATCATTTGATTCATTGTTTTTCACCATTATAATATTAATGTTATTAGTATTGAAAAAATTTGTAAGCCAAATGCATACTGGGAGATGCTACATCTTTCATAACCTTATTAAATAAAAGTAAAAAAAATATGAAAATTATTAGTTTTACTATAAATAAATTGATATTTGAAAGCAAAAACAAGAATAAAAAAGTAAAATAAAAGTGATTAAATATGAAATTAAACATTCAAATAAAATTTCTGCAATCAAAGATAATTTGAGTTTTCAGACCAAATTTGCACCACCAGTTCTAGATTTGGAATATGTTTTCTTTTTTTTAAAATTAATAAAAGTTTCCACCTGATGTTTTCCAAAAAATCAGGAGGATAGTATAGCAGTATAAAGCTACTTCTTGTGCAATGATTGAGAAAAAATTCATTTTAACTTCCATTGAGTAAATTTATCCCATCTGACTGCATGCAACCAAAAGTGTCCAGCACAAGCTCAGCTGAAACTGTGCTGGACACTTTTATGATGGAGAGTAGCTAGGGTGCAAGTTTTCTTCAGTTAATCTTATATTCATTTTAAAAATGTCTATGGGTATTTGATCTTTCTGTGTCATCCATATTTATTATTTGATTATTTTTTAGTCACCATTATATTATTAATGTTTTTAGTATAGCAAAAAAATGTGTAATGAATGTACACTGGATGATTTTACAACTTTAATAATATAATATAATAAATATAAAAAAATGTAAAAGTTATCAGTTTTACCAAAGTAAATTTGATATTTAAAAGCTAAAGGATAAATAAAAGGGTAAGATTAAAATTAAAGAGATCAAACATGAAATAAAGATATTAAGTATAATTTCTGCTATCATGAGCCAGTAGAGGCTTCAGAAAAAATGGGCACCATCATAGATTAACATGGATCAAATTTACTTTTTACCAAAGGAAAAAATTGTCTACCTTAGGTTTGGACAAACTTCCAGGGGACAATTTGTCTATATAAAACTACTTTCAGTGCAATGATGGAGTGATAATTCAGTCTCATTTCCATAAAAAGAATTGATTGCGTCTGACGGCATGCAACCAAAAGTGTCCAGCACAAGTTTGGCCAAACTTGTGCTGGACACTTTTATCATGAAGAGTAGCCAGGGTGCAAGTCATTTTTAATCATCTGAAATTTCTTATAAACATTTGCACTGTTATTAAATCTTTGTGCCTCACTCATATTTATCAATTGATTAATTTTTTGTCACCATTATATTATTAATATTATCATTATAGCAAAAATTGTGTGCCAAATGAATACTGGGTGATGTTACAACTTTTATAATATTATTAAATAAAGGTAAAAAAATATGAAAATGATTTATTTTACAAAAAATAAACTTCTATCCAAAAGCAATATGAGAGGAATAAAGTAAAATAAAAGAAATCAAAGATGAAAATTAAAATCCAAGTTAAATTCCTGCCATAAACAGAAAAAAGAGATGTTGAATTAAATTAGAACAATCAGGGCTAAACTTGAACTAAATTTTCTTTTTTGTAAAAATAAAAAAAAATCCACTTGAGCTTTACCAAAACTTCAGCATGAAAATTTTGCCATATCAAACTACTTCTAGTGTAATTTTATATCAAAAATTTATCTTCATTTCCATAGAGAGAATTGCTCCCATCTGACTGCACCTGACCATAAGTGTCCAGCACAAGTTCGGCCGAACTTGTGCTGGACACTTTTATAATGGAGAGTAGCTAGGGTAGAATTTTTCTTCAGTTCATCTAGTATTTCTTACAAACATGTCTACTGGTATTTTATATTTGTTCCTCACTCATTAATATCATTTGATTAATTTTTGGTCGCCATTATATTATTAATTTTACAAGTATAGAAAAAACTCATGTGCCAAATGCATACCAGGTGATGTCATGCCATTTATAATATTATTAAATAAATGTATAAAAATATGAAAATAGTTTATTTTAAAAATTATTAATTGATATCCAAAAGCAATATTAGGAATAAAAAATTAAGTTAAAGGGATCAAATATGAAAAAATAAATCCAAGTAATATTCCTACTATCAAAGGCCAGTAGAGGTGTTGAAGCAAATGAGAGCCATCAGGGATAAATTGTACTAAATTGACTTTTTTTCAAAGATAAAAAATTGTGCACCTGTGGTTTGGATGAAATTTAGGTAGAAAATTTGGCTATGTAAAACTACTTCTAGTGAAGTTTTTTATCCAAAAATTTTTTTTCATTGCCATAGCGAGAATTGATCTCATATGACTGCAACTGACCAAAAGTGTCCAGCACAAGTTCGGCCAAAATTGTGCTGGACACTTTTTTGATGATGAGTATCTAGGGTGCAGCTCTTCTTCAGTGCAACTGGTATTTTTTTAAAAAATATCCACTGGTATTTGATCTTTCTGTTTTATTAATATTTTATCATTTGATCAATTTTTTGTTACCAGTATATTATTATTTTTATTAGTATAGCAAAAAAACATGTGCCAAATGCTTACAGGGTGATGTTAAACCTTTAATAATTCTATTAAATACAGGTAAAAAATTATGAAAATGATTTGTTTTACATAAAATTAATTGATATCTAAAAGAAAAAAAGGGATAAAAAGAAATAGGTTGAATAATAGGGATTTTATATAAAATTCAAAATTCAAGCTAAATGCCTACTTTCAAGGCTCAGAAGAGATGTTTGATAAAATGGGCATCATCAGGAATAAAATTGTACTTAATTTGATTTTTTGAAAAACTAAATGAAGTTTTCAACTGATTTTTTTCCAATATTTAGTTGGACACTTTATCTATATCAAATTACTTCTAGTACCATGATTGACCAAATTAAATCCTCATTTCCATATGCAGAATTGATTCCATATGGCTGGACCAGGCCAAAGGGGTCAACCACAAGTTTGAGAATTCTTCTGGTGGAAACTTTTATGATGGACAGTAGTAGGGTGCAAGTCTTCCTTAGTTAATCTAGTATTCCTCATAAACATTTCCAACTTATTTTTGGCCAAAAATCAGGTGGAAAGTTTTTCCATATAAAATTACTTCTAATGCCATGATTGACTAAAAATTGATTCTCATTGCCATATAGAGAGTTGATCCCATATGACTGGATCTGGCAAAAGTGTCACCACAATTTTTGATAAACTTAAGTTTGAAAATTTTATGATGGAAAGTAATTGCAAGTCTTCTTCATTTCATCAAGTAATCCTCATTAAAATTTACACCTGTATTTTGGCCAAACTTCAGGTAGACACTTTGGCCATATTAAATTAATTCTAGTTCCATGTTGATGAAAAACTGATACTTATTGCCATATATAGATATTAAACCCATCAGACTGTGCCTTTCCAAAAGTGTCTACCTGAATTATGGCTAAACCTCAGTTGGACACTTTTATGATGCAGAGTAGCTAGGGCAAAAGTATTCTTCAGTTAATTTGGTATTCATAATAAATTTATCCTACTGAAGTTTATCCTAACTTGAGGTGGACAATTTCGGAAAGCACCAGTTAGTCACTATCCATCAAAAAAGTGTTCACCAAAATTTTGGCTAAACTTGTGGTGGACCCCTTTGATCAGCCACAGTCAGATGAGATCAACTCTTTAGATGGGAATGAGGATGATGTTTTGGTCAATAATGGAAATAGAAGTAGTGTGATGTGGCCAAATTACCCCCTGAAGGTCAGACAAACCTCAGAAGGACACTTTTTAGCAGGTAGTAACTGAGAAAAATCCATTTATCAGAAGGAAAATCTTTTATTGGATAGATGCCAAGGTTTCATACTTGTGTATTATGGTCAGTATTAATTTTGAAAGTGTCTGTCCAAGCAATGTCATTGCTTATCATGACTCATTTTGTTTTAAATGTTTCAAACTGCGTGATACAGTATTAAGGTGTCACATAGTATAATTAAGTTCTATTACGTGTCCTTCTATGATGCCTAAATTTATAATTTAATATCTTACATAATAATTTTTTTATATAAATTCATCAATATTTTATTTTATTATCCAATTTAATAGAGAAAGTATCCTGAATTATTATATATGGATAAGCTTAGGTTAGATCAATTTGTGCTCAATTTGTGCTCATCAGAGGACCAAAATCAAGTTCTGGAGGATCAACTTGTGCATAATTTGGAATCAGTTGATATTCTGTCTATAATCAATCTGAGAATAAATGTAAATCTAACTCTAATTTACTTATGTTTATAAAGTATTCATAAACCTGGCATATTTAAGGGACACTCTAAATTTCAAGAGAGGGGATTGCTAGCAATTCACCCCTAGATTTCCCGTGGTGACATGGACCACCTAGTGGGAAACAGCAAATTTTTTCTGAAACCGTGTTTTGAGCTTGGGTTTGATTATTCTGGTTAATAATATATTAATGTATATATATTTTGAACTGATTTCTCGATCACTATAGTAAGTGAAACTTTGCACCTCTCAAATATATTATTAAATTTTTATTGCAATAACAGTGTTTTTGGCTTAATTTATGAATCAATGAGTGTAAGTGAACATTATTTTTTTTTAAAAAGTTTCCCTAGTTGACCATAATAGAGTTAAACTCTTAGTCCTAGAAGATCATTAAAAATTTTTAAAATAAATTATTAAATTAATTTTTTATTGAAATTTTTTTTGTTTGATTTATTGGTTGACCATAATAGTGCTCAGTACTTAGTCCCAATATTACCAATATATTTTGTTATTAATTAACTTTGGTTGACTTATTAAACCTTTTGGTTGGTCCCATAAAAGTTATTGTTATTTCTTAATAAAATAAATTGTAATTGCATATTTTTTGTATTACATTTTTAGTGATTACTTGATTTTTGAATAAAAATAAAAATTTCTTTTTTAAAATCTTTTGATTATTTTTATTTTGAAAACATTAATTTAAAACATTAAATTATTTGATTTTTTTCACAGTTTTCATGTCCATTAGTTTGGTAAACGGCATGGATAATCTTCATGTAGATGAAATTGATGTGGATGTTGATAATGAATCTGTAGGTTCTTCAAAATTAACTTACAATAATTCTTCAGCTAACAAAAAACCTTCATACTCCTCAGGACATAGAAATTTCAGGAGAAGTGGCAAGCCCCCCTCACCAAACTACTCTGAAAGAAGTAAAGCCTCAGATCAATCAGGAAAATCCTCTAAAGGGTATAAAATTAAAAAATATCCCTCTGACACAACAAATAAAAAATCTTTCCAGCCATATAAAAGAACTGAAGGCAGAAATCATGAGGTACAAGGCAAGAGTAGACACACTCTGGCAACAGATGCGGGAGCTCTTAAATCACAAGCAGGTTCAACCTCCTCCTTTTCCAGCCTCTCAGCATCAGCCTCAGCCCCATCAGGCACCCAGCTCTTTCACTCGAATTCAAAAAACTCTACAAGTGAAACAGTGGAATTGGGACTACCTAATGAGCCATTATCAACAGAATGTTTATAAGCCAGCAGCTCAACACCCTGGCCCATCCAGGACACAAACCTACCATAAATCTTCTCAGGCCCATCCTTATCAGGGAGGCAGAAGAAAGAAGGCACAGGGGAAATTTCCTCCCTTTCCATGGTAAGTAATTTGTTTGATAAACATGTTGGTATGTATAATAACAAATCTTCACCCACAGGTAATATTGTGGATAATGGTGAAAGAAAAGTTAAAACTTTAAAGATACAACTTCCTTTCATGAGTAGCCCTAATGATGTAATTAGAAAATTATCATTTGAAGAACCTTTACATTTAACTTCTACTTCTTTAATTAATCCTTCTCTTGCAATTAAAAAAGATTCTGTTTCCCCTGAAGTCTATAACTTGCTTGAGAAAACTTCTGAGGATATATTGAAAGATACACTTGATTTTAATGTTGTAAAAGACAAAAATTTAAGAGATTTATTAGTACATGAGAGTGATAGATTAAATAATTTTCACTTACATTGTAAAGTGAGCTCTTCTGTACAAGATACAACTTATTTTAAAATCAAAGAAACTTTGAATATTGTTTTTAGCCAACAAAAAAATAAGAAATGATTGTAGAGCTATCTCATATAAAAATATTCATCTGAATAAAACTTTGAGTGAGTTAAAACCCCTTATTGAAAAGAATTATTCATTAAAAAGTGAAATTAAATCCATACACAATGATTTGAAAAAGCTAAAGAATGATTTCCAAGATCTGAGTACCAAATACACAGTTTTTGGTGACATAAATGTTTTATCCCTTGAAAAAATAAATGACCAGATGTCTGAAATTCCAAGGATAAGTAATTATTTGTCTGACCTACAGGAAAAATTCTCAGCCTTAACTGTAAAACATTATCGTGCAGATGAAAATGCTGCCCATAAGCTGCATAAGAATAAAGGAAAGAGGCCTGAAAAAAGCAGCTCTTTTATTCCCCCTATTTCAGCCATTAAAAAAATTGGAAATGAGTCTGTAAAATCATTTGCTTCAAGAAAAAAATATTTTAATGGTAATGAACCAGCTTTTTCTGTAAATAATTAAATTTCTGAAAATCTGGCTAAACTTCAAGAATTATCAATGTTAAATAATTCTAATCAAAAGATGGACCATCCCAGTAGCCACAAAAACAGCCCAAACTGGATCAGTATCCCACTATTGATGGTGACTATCATCTGACTGGAAACACTTTGTTCAGAGAATTGATAATTTTAAAAACTCTTATATATTTCCAGATGAAGAAATTTTCTCTAAATTAATTTCTTTATTTTCCAATGTAGCTTTAATGTGGTATGAATCTGTCTTATTGGACAATCAGAATTATACTTGGAAAGAGGGGAAAACATTAATTAAAAATCAATTTGGTGGTTCCAAATTCAGGCTTGCCCAGCAGAGATTATATGAGAATGCTAAATATGCATCTTCATCTCCTGAAAAACCTATTTTTTTTCTTATTAAAATTACAAAAATTCTTAGAGCCATGGATCCTAAAATGGATTATGATATTTGGAGACATAAAACTCTCTATAAATTGCCAAATTCTCTGAGAGATTTGATTGTGGCAAGGACTGAGAATGTAAGAGAGAATTCTTCCTTTAATAATATCTGTAATGATCTTCTACTAAATCATAGATATGAACCAAGGAATTATCCTTTAAGATCTTATCATGGCCAGCAAAAGCCTTCCACAAAACTTCCATACAAAGCTGGTAGACCTTCTACTCCAGTTGCACTAAATAAATATGCAAATAAAACTTATTTTAAATGTAAAAAACTATGGCAGAAAGGACATAATTGTGACAAGAAAATTCATCTTGTTGAAAAAACTGAAGACTCTGATAATACTCAAGCTGATCTTGATGATTCTTTAAGTGACTCTAATAGCAATATCTCTTATGACAATGATTCTTCTCAAGAAGTTCTAGTTTTGGAAATGAATATCCAATATTTAGATCATTTTTCTGAAAATTGTGATATTGACTTATCTTCCATAGAAAAGTCTGAAGTAATTAGAGATATTACTGAAAGTTGCATTTTAATATCACCTTTGAGGGCACAAGTTATCATAAATAGTAAAAATGTTGAGTTTATTCTTGACTCTGGTTCTGGAGGAAGCGCAGTGTCTGAGAAAGCACTTGCTTCTGTGGATAAGGATTATCAATGCAAATTATTATCTATAACATCTGAAAAATGGAAAGGTTATGTTTCTGTTTTATGTCCCATTGGAAAATACAAGACCACTGTGTTTTTTAAATATAATGGTGGTTTTGTCAGAGCTATTTGTGAATTTTTTATTATGAAAAGTGGTAATTTAAGCAATTGGTTTATCATGGGAAATGAAATTTTAACCATGTTTGGTATTAAATTGGATCCTGCAAACAATTGTTTTAACTTGGGAATGAATGGGAAAAGAAAATTAAAAATTTCTTCTTCTAAAAAACATTCTGCACCCTTATTAATCTTGTAATTCTTTGATCCAATGTAAAGGCAGACAAACAGAGGAAATGTATGTATTATTGTCTGAAATTGATACACCTTCATTTGGTGATCAATTAACTGATGATAAAAAAGATTCAATAGTTGCATTGATTAAGTCTTTCCCTATGGCTTTTGCTCATGGTTCCCATGTGTTAGGATTGGTGAAAGATGAAATGAAAATTTCTTTATTTTGCGATTTGAATGAAATACCTCCTAGCCTTAAGAAAAAAACTTATCCTGCTTCTCCCACAAAGAGAAAAGATATTGAAGATAATATCTCAACTTTATTAAGTATGAATATTATTGAAAAAGTGGATGTTACACCCAAATATTGTGTCATCTCTCTAGTTTTGATCTCCTATGAGAAAGATAAAGCTAGACTTCATGGATATTATAGAGCTTTGAATACTTATACTGTGGATGATATTTACCCTTTACCAAGAATTAGCTCTATACATGCTACCTTGGAAGATGCAAAATTCATAAGCTGTCTAGATGGAAATAAAGGTTATCATCAAATACCTGTTGAAAAATCTTCCCAACATTTTTTTCTAATTGAAACCCATATGGGAGTTTACAAATATGTTAGGATGCCTTTTGGCCCTAAAAATGCCTCTTCAGTATTCCAAAAAGTAATGGATAATACATTTCATCAGGAAATAATTGAAGGATGGTTAATGGTTTATATTGATGACATCATAGTTCTTTCTAAAAATTTTGATGAACATATCTAACACTTAAATAGAGTCTTCCAGAAAATGGATGAAATTAACATGACTGTTTCCTTAAAAAAGTGTAAATTAGTTTTTCAATCCCTTAAAGTTCTAGGACATGTAGTTTCTGGCTTACAAATATGTGTAGACCAAGGAAACCTTTCTGCTATCCAAAATGTGACAGCACCAACTTCTGTAAGAGAAATACAATGTTTTTTGGGAATGTGTGGCTACTATAGACAATATATTAAAAATTATCAAGTCATAGCCTTACCACTCACCTAAATAGCAAGAAAAGAGGTGGCTTATATATGCAATGAGGATACTCAAAGAGCTTTTGATACATTAAAGAAATTTTTAATGTCTCCTCCAATCCTTGCCCTTCCTAATTTTAATAAGCCTTTTGGTATTTATACAGATGCAAGTTTTATTGGACTTGGTGCTGCTCAACACCAGAAATAAATTATTGATGAAAAAGTTTCAAAAGTAGTTATTTGTTATATTTCAAGAATTTTGAGAAAGAGTGAATTGAAGTATGGTGCCACTATATCAGATTGCTTAGCAGTTGTATGGGCTTTATAAAAGCTTCATTATTATCTAGATGACCAAAAGTTTGAATAAGTTACTGATTGAAGTTCTGTGAAATCTCTCTTGAACTTGAAAACACCAAATAGACATATGTTTAGGTGACAACTTTCTGTTCAAGAATACAGAGGTAGAATGACTATTATACAAAGAGCTGGAAATGTTCATTAAAATGTAGATATTTTGTCTAGATTTCCTCTTCCAAATGATGTATCCAATCCATCTTATGTACCTGAAGATGATACAGTACATTTACATGGTATATACATTGTTGATATGTAAGAGTAACTATTACAATTAATTCTGGATTAATATGATAAAGATGCTGATTTAAATAAATTATTTACAATCTTGATTGATCCAAAGAACTCTTCTATTCAAGCATTGATAAAAACTATTCCTTCAAAGTACCAAAGTTCTGTGAATAAAGGAAAGTTTTCCAATGAAGATGGTTATATTTATTACACAAGAAAACTAACCAATGTCATTGTTATTCCTCCTTCCATGAAAGAAACCATCTTAAAACTTTGTCATGATGACATATTAGCAGGAACTTTTAACCTTGAGAAAACCTTGATCAGAATTTAAAATACTGCTTGGTGGGCTAATTTGTCTGAAGACATTAAATTATATGTTGAATCTTGTGATTCTTGTCAAAAATCTAAAAGACTGGCAGGTAAAAGAGAAGGATTTTTACAACATATTAAAGCACCTGATTCTCCTTGGAAAGCAATAACATTAATTTTTTCACTGTTCTTCCTGTAGCAGGTAAAGACAATTATATTTCTTGTTGGGTAATTGTGGATAGATTCACCAAAATGTGCAAATTTATTCCCACCCACAAAGATGTATCCACAAAATAATTAGCTTTCTTATGGTGGTCTTGCATGTTTAATATTGTTCTATTTCCAAAAGTCATTATCTCTGATAGAGACCCAAAAATTACATCTGAATTTTGGACATCTTTGATGGATATTTGTGGCTGTTAGTTAAAATTGTCTAACAGATCACCATCCTCAAACTGATGGTCTAGCTGAAAGAATTCTTCAAACTCTGGAAGATATGATTAGAAGGTATTTTTCCTTTGTATTAGAATATAAAAACAATGACATATTTACTCATGACTGGGTTACTCTATTGCCAGGTCTTGAATTTGCTTATAATAGCACTGTTCAATCTGTAACTGAGAAAAAGCCTTTTTAGCTTTGGTTAGTTTATGTCCCAAATACTCCTTCTAAAATTCTCAATAATAAATTAACTAAGTTGGAACTACACCCTGGTGTAAAATATTTCATGCAAATGCAACAGCTATGCAGAAAACATGCTCAGAGCTGTATTGATAAAGCATTTGAATATGAAAAGAAAAGATGGGATAAATCCCATAAAGAATACACATTTAACAAGGGTGATGAAGTGTTGATCTCTACTGTCCATTTCAATTTACAAGGTAACCACAAATTAAAAGATCCTTTTGTAGGGCCATTTGTTGTTAAAAGAATGGTTGGTAATAATGTAGTGGAAGTTGTATTGTATTCTCCATATGATAGGAAACATCCTGTTTTTCCCATTTCTTTGCTTAAACCTTATACTTCCAACCGTGACTTATTTCCCAAAAGAAGGGGAAGACCTAAGAAAAACCCTCAGGAAGTCACAGAAACTGCAGAAATTGATAAAAATCTCAATGATAGAAGTATTACTTCTGAAAGAGGTATTGAATATTTATTGAGATATAAGAACAAATCAGCTGAACATGATGCATGGATACCTGGAAAAGAAATTTCAAATCTTCCTACTCTGTTAAAATGTATAAAAAGAAATAATCTTAGCATTTTTTTATTGTTTTTTTAGAGTGAGGGAGTGCCAGCCAGGCTACCTCAGGAACCCAGTAAATTGTATAATAAATTACTGGAATCATTTAAGGGAATAATACTATGCATTTTGTGTAGTTAAAATAAAATATCTTATTGAATAAAATAAGATAAATATTCTATAAGTAAAATAATTATTATATTTATTTTATAAGTCTTTTATGCAAATTTAACAGCTATGCATAAAACATGCTCAAATCTGTATTCATAAGGCATTTGAATAAGAAAAGAAAAGATGGGATAAATCCCATTAAGAATACACATTTAACAAGGGTGATGAAGTGTTGATATCTACTGTCCATTTCATTTTACAAGGCAATAAAAAATTAAAAGATCCTTTTGTTGGACCATTTGTTGTTAGAAGAATGGTTGGATATAATGCAGTAGAAGTTGTATTGTATTATCCATATGATAGAAAACATCCTTTTTTCACCATTTCCTTGCTTAAACCTTATACTTCCAAAAGTGACTTATTTCCAAAAATAAGGGGAAGCCTAAGAAAAACCCTCAGAAAGTCACAGAAACTGCAGAAATTGATAAAAATCTCAATGATAGAAGTATTACTTCTGAAAGAGGTATTGAATATTTATTGAGATATAAGAACAAATCATCTGAACATGATGCATGGATACCTGGAAAAGAAATTTCAAATCTTCCTACTCTGTTAAAATGTATAAAAAGAAATAATCTTAGCATTTTTTATTGTTTTTTTAGAGTGAGGGAGTTTCAGCCAGGCTACCTCAGGAAACCAGTAAATTGTATAATAAATTACTGGAATCATTTAAGGGAATAATACTATGCATTTTGTGTAGTTAAAATAAAATATCTTATTGAATAAAATAAGATAAATATTCTATAAGTAAAATAATTATTATATTTATTTTATTATTTAGAAAATTTTTATTACATAAAATATATTATATTCTATAACAATATGGCACATTTTTTATGTATTTAATATTTCTGTATTAATAAATTAATTATTTAAAAATTATTTTTTAAGTGTAATAATAAATTTAACTTATAATTTAATTAAAATTTCAATAATAAAATTTATATAAACTTAATATAGCTTATCATATAATATTATCCATAAATATAGGGTGCTTGCTTGACCTTAAGTGTGTCACTAAAATTACTAAATAAATTAAAATAATTATTTAATATAATAAATTTATATTCTCACTCTAAATAAGTTATTTTATTAATTTTATTTAACTAATTAATTTTTTCAATTAAATTGATAATTAAATTATGTGAAATAGTTAAAAAAATAAAATCAATTTTCTTTATACTGAATTAAGTTTTATTATATACATTCAGGTGTGAAAATAATTTCTTTTGTTTTGATTAAACCTTTTTTAGCTTCATGTACTACCTGGTTTAGATTTTCTTTCTCAAAGTTCTCAGGATTCACACTCACGTAGTTATTCATTATCTTGATTTTTTTGTTTTGGGATTTTATGGTGGGAAAATGGCTCCTTATTGAAGGGGTTAATTTGTTGTTTCATATTTTCACCTTATTTTTGTATGTTCTAATTAAATTAAATTACTTGTTTGTTTCACATTAATATATCCTTTGTTAATACAATTGAGACACTTGAGATGGTCTTCTTGCCTATAAAAGGGCCTTGGAATCTGCTCTGGCAATCATCACTTACATTATATACATTTTACAAACTTACAATACATTATTTTTTTATTTTTATTAGAATTACAATTCTTATATCAATACTCAATAATTAATCTATGGTTGCTTTAATTTTATTAGTAATAATATCTGTTTTCTGCGCAGAGAAGACATTTCTTACGTAATTAAAATTTTAACAATTAATTAAACCTCACCGTTGTGTTATCCCTCATAGTCTAATGTTGTATTTTCTCTCAATTGATTCACTTAATTTTTTAGTTTTTATTACATTCATTTTTTTCTTTCTTCTATTAACCTCTCTCTAGTTTTCTCCTTCTCCTCTTCATTTTCTCCTTCTTTTTCATCTTCTTCTAGATGACCTGCTGACAATAACACTATATTAAATGGCTTTGCTTTGCTTACCAATAAAGAATACAAATTTTATTGGTGTTATTATGATTGGATTTGCTTGGACACCAGGATTTGTTATAGGCTATTCTCTTGGTATGTCTGATAATATATGTTTCATTCTTAAAATGATGTCACTCATTTTATTTCCATAGGCATCTATTCTTTACTTAAAAAACTATAAAAAGATGAAAAAGATTACTATTTTCACTTATGGGACACCTTACCTTCTTTTAATACTTTTCTTGCTCTTTGCCTTAAAAAACTATGCAATGAAGCTTTCAAAAAGAATCATTAACTTGAAACCAAAGTTGGAATACCAAATTAGTGTGACCCCCAATGGGAAGAAATTAGTAACTAATATCCTTTATTTTCAAATGTTATTATTACTCATTTAGGATTCCACAATAAGATTCATATCAATAGGAACAATGCTGATTGGTGTGACCCAGAATGGGAAGATATTAGAAATAAATATCTTTTATTTTCAAATGTTATTATTAATTATTCAGTATTCCACAATAATATTCATATCAATAGGAATGACACAAATTATCTTACTTTTGGAATTTTCTCATATATCAACCAATACCATCTCCATCTAAAATCAAAGGATATGGCTTATATCTTCCTGACCATAAGTGCATCATTGATTTTGGTTTGGGTAATGGAATGATTGAAACAATTTGGAACTCTTCTCAGGATTTTCACCAAACAACCAAAGCTCCACCTGGCTTGGAATTTTGTCAAGAGTTCACACATTTCAGATGTTCATTTCAAATCAGTTAAAAATAAATCCACCAAATAAAAAAGGTAAAAAAAAGGTAAATTTAACAAAAATAAAATAAATTTAAGTAGATCAAAAAATTATGGGGATTAGTAGATTCATCAAATATTTTTCATTTTTTCATAAATTATTTATAAATAACTCTTATATTTAAAATTCCTAATGTAAATTAATGGGCCAATAACCTTGTGTTGTATAAATGGGAATCATGACAACATTTATTTGTTTCATGAGGTTCCTCTAGCCTACACTTGTGGAAATTTTCAAACATTTGTTTCTAGATTTTATCTGCATTTTGGCTAGAGCAAATGTCATTACTTTAAAACTAGGTAAATTGATATATATTACTTTTTTATATATTAATCTATTTAATTATATTAAATTTTAGTGATTCCCGCCCCTTACTTCAATAAAATTCAGGGGGGGGGTATTGTCAAATTTTCAAATCTGAAATGCAAAATTTATGACTTGTAAAATATTTGGTGATACCCACCCCTTCCTTAAATAAAATTCAGGGGTGGGTTTTGCTAAATTTTCAAATCTGACATGTAATATTTTTGACTTGTAAAGATTTTGGTGATACTCATCTCTTACTTCAATAGAATGCAGGGGGGGGGGGTATTGCCAAATTTTCATATCAGACTTGCAAAACTTTTGACTTGAAATTTTGGTGATACCTGTCCCTTACTTCAATAAAATACGGTGGGGAGTGTTGCCAAAATTTCTTATAAGACTTGAAAAATTCTTGACTTGAAAGAATTTTGGTTATACCCGGAAAATGAAGGGGGTAGTGATGCCAAATTTTCATATAAGACTTTCAAGATTCTTGAATCGAAAGAATTTTGGTGATACCCACCCCTTACTTCAAAAAAATGCAGGGGGGGATTGGAAAATTATCAAATGAGACTTGAAAATTTTATTTGAAAAAGAATTTTTAAAATTAAAATAAAAAATTCAACTAATGATGGATAGAGTAATGAAATAAAGTAAATGATTGTAAAATTGTATGTAAAAATAATTATGAATAGTTGAAGTATGAAAGATATAAAACAAAATAGTTCTTAAAGAATTTAATTAGAAATTCAATTTCCTCATAAGATTTATTAGCTTTAGCACATTCCATTAAAAAAGTTTTCTTCTTTGAATTTTCTTTGAGTTCATGCTTAAATTTCATCTGTTCCATTAATTTTTGATGCTCGAGTTTTTTCTCCTCTTTCTTTGATTTTTCAATACTAAGAGTTAGCTCAAATTTCTTCTCCTATGAGTCTTGTGCCCTATCATCTATTCAAAAAGATAGCTCATACTTCCCCTCCTCCAAGTCTTGTGTCCTATCATCCCTCCTAAAAGAGACCTTGTATTTTTGCTTTTCAAAATTTAGAGTCTCTTTAGCAACTTCCACTTGTTCTATAGTGATAAGAAATATTAACAAAAAGTAGAAGAAAAGCAGAGTAAAGTGTTAAGAGGTACGGTATCACTTACTAGCACCACATTTCCCCATATAATCTTTGATAGAAGAAAAAGGGGTTTGAGATAAAGCATCACATTTTATTTTTCTTTGAGGATGGAAATCTAGACTACTTGAAGCCCTTTGCTTTTTTTTCAAGGTCATATTTTCCTGCTCATCATTGTTTCTGGCTTCTGACTCAGTTGATTTTGGCTCCTGCGTTTGTTCTTCAGCCTTTTTGATAAATAACGAAATGTAAATAAAAAATAATTGGTAAGAAAAAATAAAAAAAACCATACTTGAGTTAGAACAGGTTAGTTTATATTTCCAAAGGATCTATTGAAAAGATATCTTTATTTGTAGAAGTTAAATGAGGTGGGGCTTGAGTAGAAGAAGAAGGAAAAAGATATCTTTCAACTTCATGTTCAGAGATAGAATATTTACCATCCAACATGTTTGCAGGATTAACAACAGCTCTCTCTCCAAAACTAGCATCCATATCTTTAAAGAAAGGACATATGGAGTCAAGTTTACCATCTATGGATTTTATGCCCTTACTGATATTGATGTTGGTAATACCAAAACCAGTGGAAAATAAAAAAGTCTTTTCCTTCTTGTATTTGGCTTGGTAATTCTTGAAATGTTCAGACATCTGTTTAGGTAAAAAATCTATCCTTCCCTTGGTCTTATTCTGTAATTCATTGGCCATTAGTAGATAACCATTAACTTTTGATGTGGGGGGCCATCCTACTTTAGTTGCATTTTCAGTAACAAAAAAAAATCATAGTTAGATTTAGTTTTCAGCCAGTTGATAAGAAAGAGATGACCTTCTTTTTTTTAATTGAAAAGTCTTTGATTTCTTGGATGAGTGGGGGAAAGGGGGAGTAGTACTATTTGAAGGACAAATGGGGGAAGGCTTCCTTTGAGAAGATCTATGATGATGGAGAATTTTAAGATATTTGAAGATGAAAAGGAGCAAAAACAAGCAGATGAGATAGCAAGGTGTTCTGAATGGAGAGAATAGACAGGATGAGATGAGAATGGGAGTGCACAGCAAGGTAGAAGGCATATCCAGAGAGTAGTCAAAGATGTGGTTATGAGATATTGAGTAGAAAAATGTTGGATAAGAGGTCAAATTTGACACATAAAATGTCTAATAACCCATATATTATCAAAAATAATCGCAGAATATAATTGGGGTAAAAGGATTTTTATCTGAAATTTATTTAATTGTGGATCAGTCAGCTTTGATACCCCCTAATAAATACTTGTTTGTACATTGTCACGTATCACATGACAGTTGAAGCAAAAGCACCTCAACTACCCCACTATTCAAGCTATAGCTCCACTAGAAATGCATGAATAGCGACCATTGATAAATTATATTCTATTGTGTTTTAAAATTGTCAGCTTTATTCAAACTTTAAAGTTATCTTAAATATAAAGACGCTTATACTTTTCAAACATAAGCAATGTACGCGCAGTCTAGCACTAAGATTGAGGCAATCTTCAAAAGGGGTAATTGTGGGTCTGAGGGTAATTAGGAGGTCTGGGAATTATGAAAAGGATAAAAGGGTTATAAGGTTAAATGATTGGTAAATGGGAGCTCCAGTGGATTAAATGGGTCTGTGGGTATATGGTGGCTGGTTGGTTAATGTGTCAGTGCAAGGAGGAATAGGATACTTAAAGGGGGTTACTTTGGTTTGAAGTTCTCTAGAATTAAATTATAAAATATATTTGTGATAGTAGTCCAAATCTTATTAGGCTATTATTATATTTTTCCTTTTCTTTCTAAATAATAAATTTTATTTAATCCTAGATACTTAAATCTTCCCTTTGATTATTAAGTTGAAATCCTTTGTGAAATTTACCATCATAGTTAGTGTCCTTACCTTATACATTAATCATTTTTCAAAGATTATCTCAAACTATTAATATTTACTTAGACCTATCTTTAAGCCACTTTCTTGAAATAATCCTCTGTGCTTAGAAGTTGTAATTTCCCTTTTTGTTTATCTCACTTACTTTGGGATCACCCTCAACCCTGTGCATAGGTTGTCCGGTGACAGTATAATTTAATTCTCCATAGTTCTCATTCTTTATAATAATACAATTATCAGGTGCCAAATCTAAATATGGCGCCTTTTCAACACACTCCCCCCCATGGGCGCTACTACTAGAGCTTACGCTGTAGGTAGACTCTTACAGTTGCCTTGCTGTAAGCAGAATCCAAAGGAGTTGGATAATCAGAGAAAACCCTGTCCCTCTAAATGAATTTGTGAGTTTTTAGAACAATAAGCCAAAAATTCTACTTGATAATAATAAAGAATGAAACTCTGTCTAATTAAAGCTTGTTAGGATGATTGAGCAGTTCTTCTGTGCAAAACAACTGAAATGCAACAATAAAGTTACACCAGAAACAATATTTTAAAAGAATGAAGTTTTAATGTTTTTAGATTTTAATAATTTTTGAAAACAGATACTATAAATGAGTCCCTGGAGTTGAGACCTTTCTATTGATACCCTATATGTTAATGTTTAAGAGTTGTTGAGTAAAATATTTAAAGTGTTATGTAAAATTGTTATTTTGCAAGGGTATTATAAATAATTAATTATTTTGTTGACAAAAGAAAAATATGAATAATGGTTCTTATAATCTTCTATCTCTCTCTAGCTTTTTTTGAATAATTTCGAGTCTACAGCCTTATATGCATATTAATCAGTCACGTGCCCTTTTTCCCTCTAGAGCGCGGCTGGAGCTCATCCGGAGCTTGTACGGACCTCCAGACTCAATTAGAGCCTTAAATCTATAATTAAAAATCTAGAAAAATAAACATGATAGAGCTACTTCTTCTCAACATTTCTAACTATTTTTTAGAGTCTGCGCAGCTCTATTCACCTATCGAAAAACTATCAAAGTTAAGTGATTTTTAAAAAACGTAAATAATTTAATAAATCTTTAAAAATCAATTAAAAATATAAGAGAAATAGTAAAATTCAGGAAAAAATTCCCAAAGGTTCTTGAGCCTCTTGAATTTTATAAAATTTAATTTTGGGGCCATAAAAAAATCATATGACCCGTGATATAAATAAATCTGACCAAACATTCATATCTTGACTTTTTCAACTTCATTTTTTGTTTAATAATAAAATATTTTAAACTAATCCCGCTTCTCCAATAACCGTCCTATTCCAAATAAATATTCTAAATAGACTTTTAGAGCCTTACTAAGATTTGGAATGCCACAGCGCTAGGGATAGGCAAACCTCATTATGTCCTGATTTTCGCACTCACTCCCTCAAACCACTTGTTGTAAGGGAGCGCAAACATTCAATCCAATCTGTAGAGGAAATTTCTCAGGATTTTAAGGACTCCAGGGAAGAAGATGAAGGAGAGGAAACCATGCAAGAGGCACCATCAGCCCCGGCTGCCAGACCTTCAGGCCAACCTTCAAGTCCTGTCCCAACTGCTTCATTTGAGGAATTCATGAAACTTCTGGTTAAAACCCTCACTAATCCTGCCTCATATTAAGGATCTAAATTTAAAACTTCTTTGATGAAGTCTCCAGAAAAATTTGATGGAGAGTATCCTGACAGATTGTGTCCCTTCTTTCAAACATGCAAGCTACTATTACACAATGACCCTCAAACCTTTAGTATGGATTGTTCCAAGGTCATTTATGCCTCTTCTTATTTATAAGGAAATGCATAAGGGTGGTTCAAAACTTATCTGCTCATGCTTTACTTGAACATACCTCACTTACTCATTAATAATTGGGAAAAATTCGAGGACCAACTTTTTATGTTGTTTGGTGACCCTAATGAAACTGAAAATGCAGAGATTGAGCTTGAATTCCTTCAAATGAGTAATAATGGTAAAGCTTATGAGTATATCTCAAACCTCAGGGCTTTGAAAACTTGAGTTAGTTTGAATGATGCTGCTCTTAAATATCATTCCAAAAAGGGACTTCCTTCAAAGATCCTGGTCCAATTGAATCTTCACAGGCGTAAAATGAAGAGTATGACAAAATAAATAGTTAGGACCCTTGAACTTGAGGGTGTGGCATTCCATAGCTGGGTAGTCCAATTAGGTGAAAATTTGATTGAATATTGGCTGAAAGGAAATTATGGTGTTACCAGGTGTTAACTTGGTCATTATGGATATTTTTGGATTGATTTGTGTCATTTTGGAATGGTTATATGATGGGATTTTTATTTTTATTTTTTTGTTTTATGGATTTGGTAATGGTTTCACTGGATTTTGGGGAGGATTCTCCAACTTTTGGGTATTTTCTGGGGCTCTTTTAGGTCTATTTTTGGAAGATTAGTAGCAATTTTCTGGATTATCAGGCTGGATATTTGGAATTTTGGAAGGTGGTTATTATCATTGGATAGCCCAGATTTTTCTCCATCTTTTATGTCTTGATGGTTGTTTATCATATTTTACTGTTTTTTAGTTTTTTACTTGATTTAGTGACTTTCAGTATTATTGGTGGATATGGTGTGCTGATTGAACGGCCACTTAGCTCCATTGCTCCAGTGAGCTCTGGTACGCTTTGGTTTGATCTGGTGATTTTCCAGTGTAAAAAAAAAGTGTACTGGAAAAATTCTGTCATTTTGGCAAAGTTTGGTCATGGTGGCAAAATTATCTCACTGTGGCAAATTTAGCACAATCTGGCAAAATTAGCTCATTATGGCAAAAAGAGTTCCTTGTGGCAAAATTTGCTCACAATGGGAAAGTCTGGTCACTGGGTTAAATTTTGGTCACTGGACCAAAGTTTGAACACTGTGCCAAAGTTTGGTCCCTGTACCAAAGGTTGGTCACTGTGGAAAAATTTGGCTATTGTGGCAAAATTTGGTTAGAAAGTTATTATGCTTACTAGATCAATAGTTTATTGTAGATCCTATGCATGTAGGGTATTTTTTGAAAGGTATGGAGCAGGAGAGTCAGGAGGAGGGGAAGGGAATCTTACTCTTCTACAAGTTTTTTCTTTTTATTTTTGATAATAAGGGTCTTTTTTGATAATTAACAATATTTTAACATATAACAACAATTATAATAAAAAATATCAACATATTGGGCACCATTGAATAGCTCTCAACCAGGTTGACTCAAATTTATTAGTTATATTATAAAATTAATAAAATATAAATATAATTTACTACACTCTTTAATTTTGGTGGGAAACTGGATAAACCTGGGGCAGTCCTTAGGTAAGGCCCCTTTGAACGGGTCACTCCAAGGGTAGTTTCTGGGGTACTTTACTGTACTTTTCAGTCTCTGGGGAAAGTATTTCATCTTGTTCTAAGTATTTTCGGTGACTAGTATCAGTGTAATCTGGTATTAGGTATTTGTTTTGGGGGTGTAATCATTGATTGCACTTAGATTTTTATAAAATATAGGTTTTCATCTCTTTCAAAGTTTTTCAATCAGGATTTTATCTATTCCACTATTCAAGTGGATTTTCAAGCTTATTTAATTAAATCTTATGTTTACTTAGAGGGACAGGGATTTATTTTTGTCTTTCCAACTCCCTTGGATTCTGCCTGCAGCAAGGTGACTGTAGGAGTCTACTCTACAATGGTGCGCATTAAGGATGACTTTAACAAAGTTGTTATGCACAAAAATCTCATGGTTCAAACTTAAAATCTGGGCCTCCTTCAAAAAATCATTCCCAACCAGCCCAATCAACCCAATACAAACCCAGTCACAAGGGAAAGGAGAAGTCTAAGCCCAAAATCTAAACTCCTGGAAATATCAGTAAAGTATTGAACACAAAAAGGGAATTAAAAGAAGCTGAAAGGAAAAGACAGACAGATAATGTGCTATATAGGTATTGTGGAGTTAAACACAAGTTGGAAGATTGTGTGAAATTTAAGGAAAGGGAAGGTAAAAGTTCAAATTCAAAAAAATAGAGGATATTTAATGTCACCGGACAACCTACGCACAAGGTCAAGGATGTTCCAGCAAGTGATATGAGGAGTTTAGAGACTTCTTCGAAGCACAGAGGAATGATTTGAGGAAGTGATTCGAAGATTACCCGAAGGAAGAACTACTGCTTCAAGTTATGTTCGAGAAGGATTCTAATTTAATTGAAAGGTAATATTAAAATTCTTAAGATCTCACAAAGGTTTGGAAACTCAACAATCAAAGATTTAGGATTTATAAATGATTATTGAGAAAAGAAAGAAAGATATAATAATAATGATTTAACTTAAAGCTTTACCACTATTAACTATAAATATGTTTTATAATTTAATTCTAAAGAATATCAAACCAAAAACCCAACCCCTTTTATATCCTTTACTCCTCCTTGCATTGACCTCATACCCATCCACTATTCTGCACACCACAGACCATTAAAAATACATCCATTACACCTGGACCCTCCTCACTAACATCCTTTAACCCCTTAATCCTCCACTAACCATTCTGTCCATGCTCACTACCCCTTAATAACCCACAGACATTTCATAAACCTTTTAATGTACTATTATATTAACTATTGAGCTGTGCGTCGCTTATTGAGAAAAAGACTAAGACACACTATTGAGAGATTGACTGATTTAGATATAGAGTTTAGGCTAGCGCGGTTGAATAGCGAGTACACAAAGGAAAGTTGCAGTTGCTATGGAGAATTGCTTTCTGCACTTGGAGTATGGATTTTAGCCTCTTATTATTGATTTAATGAGCTGCTTTTGCCTCGAGTGTCACGTGGCGCGTGACAGATTCCCGGTATAAGAACGCGAGCTCCTTTGAGCATAAAACATACTCCCCACACTAATTTCTCTTCCCTCCTTATTTAATTATTCTTTAATTTATTATGAAAGATTTCCCTACTCCAGCTCCCACGCCTCCACACCCTAAAGCGGATGGGGGAATTGTTACACAACAATATTCCAAGACTTTCACGGCCTGCGAGTCGATGGAGTACTTTTTCATAGAAAGCACGGCAACACGAGGTCCTTGCCAGAAGTGTGAATTTTGCCAATGGAGAAGGGTGGCATGTGACACCTTGTCGAAGAATGCCAACATCGTGAGTCATTTCACTAAGATGAAATATTGGGTGATTCCCAAGACAAAGAAAGTAGTCAAAGACATTTGGGATGTGTCAATTGGGGATGATCAATCGGTGGGAGAAAATGAGGAAGAAGCTGAAGCCGATGTAGCAACATGGTTGACTCGGGCTACGAGCAAGAAGCGAGTGGTCGAAGATGAAGTCGACGAGTTAGTTGAGGTGGAAGAGGAAGTCTTCATCTTGAGACAGACCCTGAAGAAGCGACGGGTGGTCATCAAGGATGAAAAAGAGGAGAAGGAAGTGGCGGTGGAGGTTACACCAAAATTATTTTTAGAAGCAGACCCTATTTTCGAAGTAAGTCCATTCCCTGATATTTTAGAAATCTAGTGACTGATGATCTTGTTTTCAGAATTCAGACATCATCACAGAAGTCCCTACAGAGGAAGCTTCAAATGCAGAAGCAACCATTGTGGAACCCACTTTGGTGGAAGTGGCGGTGTTGATTGAAGATAGATTACCGGTGGTTACCTCAAGGGAGGAGAATGAAGAAACCCTTGATCAGGTATTGTCAAAGAAGCCTTGTCCAGTTTGATGAATGAGATTTATTGAAGACTTAAGCGGCAAAATTGATAAGATTTTCGATGCCGCCTCCTTCGACGTGGCCGAGGAGCTATTGGAACTTGGAGAATTGATTCCGGTAGGAGAGGGGGAGAATTTTGAAAAATGTAGAAAGGAAATAAGGGAGATTTTGGAGAAGATGAAGGGATTAGTTCGGGATAAAATAAAAGAGAGAATTTAAATTGGGAAAAGAAAAGAAAGAGAAAGAAAAGTAAAGTAAAACAATTTGTATTTAGTTATTTATTTTGTTGTTTTATTTAGAATTTTAATATTTTATTTATTTATTTATTTATTTAGAATTTTGAGAGAAAAAAGGAAAAGACAGAAAAAATATTTAAATATAATTTGTTTTAAAATTTTGAAGAAGAAGTTTACATGAGAGAAAAAAAGAAAGAATATTTGATTGAAGAAGTTTTAGTTTTAAAGTTCGAAAAAAAAAGAATTAAGTAAAAAGAAGAAAAAAAAAGAAAGAAGAAAGAAATAATTGATTGAAATAATTTTGTTGTAAAATAAAATTTAATGAAAAGAAACAATTTATTATTTATGAAAGTTTTTTGATTGAAGATTTGAGGAATTTTAGTTATTTGAAAAAAAAGAAAAGAAAGAAAAGAAGAGAAGAAATAAAATTTAAAAGAGTTTTGAAAGAAAAAGTAATTTATTCAAAGAATTTAAAAGAGAGATTTAGAGGTTGAAGTGAAGTTTGAGAAGATGGTCATGTTGCATTTGTGAAAAATTTTGATAGTTCGAAGAAAAGAAATTTTTAAAGAAAGAATGTATATAGAAAATTTGAGAAGGAAAAAAAGAAAAAGAAGTATATTTTTAAAGAAAAAAGATTTTAATTTTATTTGTTTTATTTATTTTAATTTGATTTTATTTATTTTAAAGAAGGTTGAAAAATTTTGAAAAGAAAAAGAATAAAGAAGAAAACAAAATTAAAGAATTTTTTAGAAGTAAAGAGGTTTTAGATTTTAAAAATAAGAAAAGAAAAGAGAAGAAATAAATAAAAAGAGAAAGGAAAATAAAAGAGAGTTTTAAGGTTTTGGTTTTAAAGAATATTTAAGATGAAAATATTTAGGAGTTCAGGGGCGTTGGAAACATTGATGGCTGGTTCCCAGGATGTTTTGTCTGAGTCATCAAGGAAGCCTTCCCATTCCACGAGGTATTGAAGTTTCCCCTTGCGCATTCTTGAATCAAGGATACCGATTACTTCCCACTCTAGATGGTCTTCTAATTCAACCGGTTCCGGAGGAGGTTGGTTCTTGCCCGGGTATGTTTGTCAAGCCAGTTCCAGGAGAGATACGTGGAAAACAGGGTGAATAGCCTGCCATTTAGGAGGTAGCTTGAGTTGAAATGCAGTTTTAGAGACTTCAGAGTCGATTTCGAATGGTCCCAAGCGTTTTTCAGCCAGTTTCTTTGATGTTCGAGTTGTTCAAATGTTTTGTGCGTCAAGCCATACTTTGTCGCCTGGTTTAAAAGAAGGAGCAGTTTGTCGATGTTTGTTGGCCTGTTCCATGTACCTTTGAGCTGCTAATTCCAAATTTGATTTAAGTTCTTCTTGGAGTCGTGATATGGTTCAAAGATAATGTTCCGCAGGATGATTAGTTCCTATGTGAATTGAGTTGAATCGAGGATGTCTTCCATAAACAGTTTCGAAAGGAGATTGTTGTGTCAAAGAATGAGTCGAGTTATTATAAGCAAATTTAGCCAATGGTAACCATGTGGTCCAATCATCTTGTTGGTAACTGACATACATTCAAAGTATTGTTTGAGGATTTGGTTGACCCTTTCTGTTTTCCTATCAGTTTCAGGATGATAGGCTGTGGAGAGGTTCCTCGTGATATTGAGTTGTCAACACAGTTGAGTCCAGAATGTGGATACAAACAATGAGCCTCTATCTGAAAAATATCATTAGGTAATCCGTGTTTGGAAAATACATATTCTAGAAACAATTTTGACAAATCTTCTGCTGTAGCAGTAGTAGTGGTTTTAATAAAAATAGACATTTTTAAAAATCTATCTACTATTACTAATATAGCATCAAAATTATTAGAAATAGGAAGTTGAGAAATAAAATCCATCGATAAAGATTCCCAAGGTTTAGAGGGAATAGGAAGTGGTTGAAGCAACACATACTTCGGGTGACGGGGAGCCTTATTCTTATTACATTTGTAACAAGCTTTTATATAGGCCTTGATTTCCCTGGTCATACCTGGCCAGAAGAAATCCCTCTCTATTAACTGGTAGGTTTTATCAACCCCAAAATGACCAGCTAATGGAGAATCATGTCAACTATTGAAAATCCATAATTTTATTTCATTGTTGTCGGGTATGACTACTCTACCTTCGAAAACTAATACACCTGATTCAATACTAAATCTTTTGGCCCCTTTCTTTGAGAGTATTTTGTCTTTTAACCCTAAACAATAATTGTCCTTTGACTGAGCTTCGAGGATGTTGGATAGTGGATTTTGAAAAGATGGAATTTTCATCAAATTAAGTTGATGAGTTGTTAAAATTGATTCGTTGAAGATTGAATTCACATTTGCTGGGTTCTTGTCAGCGAATGCGTCCCCCCGCTGTGGGTAAACGTCTTCCCGACATGACAAGATATCTGAGACAATGCAGTTCTTACCTGGGAGATAGGAAATAGAAAAAGGAAATTCAGGCAGAAATTCATCCCACCTGTCTTGAAGCCTGGTTAACACTTTGGAAGACATAAAGTATTTCAAAGAATTATGGTCTGTTAAAATTTGAAAAGGACTATCTAAGCTGAGAAGAAAAGAGCGCCATTTTTTAAGACAATGAATAATAGCTAAAATCTCTTTGTCATGAATTTCATAATTTAATTCTGCTGCAATGAGTTTGAATGACTCAAAAGCAACAGGATGAAACAACTTTGTTTCAGGATTTAATTGAGAAATGACCCCTGCGATAGCATAATCGCTTGCATCTGTCTCAACTATTGTCAAAGCAGAAGGATCAAAGTGTCAAAGAATTGGAGCTGTGGTGAACGCCGTCTTCAATGCTTCAAAATCCTTTCGTGCTGTTGAAGTAAAAACAAAAGGAATATCTTTTCTAAGAAGAGAAGTAAGATTGGAAATAGTTTTAGAGTAATCTTTAATAAATCTTCTATAGAAATTCGCAACACCCAAAAATCCCTGGAGGGATTTGACGGATTTGGGCTCAGGCCATTCCAGGACCTTTTGGACTTTTTTTTCATCCATGACTAAACCATCAGTGGATAACGTAAAAACCAAAAAAATCAATAGATTTAAGATTGAATTCGCATTTATTATGCTTGGCGTAGAGACCGTGATCTCAAAGTCGATTTAGAACCTGTCAAACATGATGAATATGTTCATCTAGTGTCTTTGATAAAATTAAAATATCATCTAAATAGATGACAACAAATGGTTCGACAACATCTTGAAATATTTCATTGACAAAAGTTTGAAAAGTTGATGGTGCATTACACAATCCAAAAGGCATAACTAAATATTCAAAACTACCAAATCTAGTGCGCATTGCAGTCAGTGGTTCATGACCTTCCGCAATGCGAATAAGATTGTAAGAGCCTCTAAGATCAATTTTAGAAAAGAGATTAGCACCATTAAAAAGGGTAAGAAGCAATGACATAGGAGGAACAGGATATGCATTCTTCTTAGTGACTGTGTTGAGCTTTCTATAGTCAACACACAACCTAAGACTTCCATCCTTCTTTTTTACAAAGAGAACAGGGGAGCCGGTTGGAGATTTACTGGCTCTTATGAAACCTTTGGCTACATTCTCTGCAATTTAGTCTCAAAGAACTTGAGATTCGTCCTTTGACAAAGAATAGACAGGACCTGCCAGAGGTACTGGACCTATTAACTCTATCTGATGGATGTAGGGTCGATGAGGTGGTAACTTATCGGCCTTGAGGATTGAAAAAACATCAAGGAAATCATGATAGATTTCTGGTAGAGTTGATTTAATGGCTTCAACGTCAATTTGGTCGTCCTCATCATCTTCAAGAGAATCTTTCAAAGGAAGACCAGAATTGAGAGAGCATAATTCGATTACTTTGAGGCAATTTAAATCCTCTTTGAGTGAAGTCATTGAGCTAGAAGGGTTAGCCAATTCCACATTTAAAGAAAGATCAGATGCTTGCAAGTCATCTGGAAGAGATTTTTCCTCTAGCAGGACTTGTCAGGTGGGTTGTTTAACTCCCTATTGACCTGCATTGAAGAATTAGAAATATACTTAGTGCATGGGGTGATCAATCCCTGTGTCCAATCAATTTCAGGATTCCAATGCGTTAAAAAGTCATGGCCAAGAATGGTATCGTCCATCCTTGGGGCGTCCAAGACTGATAATTCCCACTCAAAGGGGGGAAAGTTTGGAAAGTTGAAAACCCATAAAACTTTCTTACTGACCCAATATTTGGGTTCCTCTGATTTGACCAAATAAATTGGAGTTCGATAAATATCTGTAAATGTCAGCTGTAACTTCTCGGCAAAAGATAAACTGACAAAAGAAATTGAAGCTCCAGAGTCTATAAGACAACTGAAGGGGGTATCCTCCTTGAAAAGAATGAATCTCAAGCAATTTAAGGCAACTCCAGTCCTCAAGACATGGAGGTTCTGTGCACTGGGAGAGATAAGATAGTTTGCTTTGCACACAAGTAAACTATCTACTAGTTTTTTGACTTCGAACTAGTACCTTCTCTTTCCTTCAATTTTACACAATCTTCCAGCTTGTGCTTACCCCCACAATACATACATAACCCATTATCTGCTTGCCTCTTCCTCTCAGCTTCTTTAAGTTCCCCTTTAGGATCCAGTACTTTACTGATATCTCCTGGTGTCGAGCTTTTTGGTCGAGGTTTGTCCTTTCCCTTATTGGGTTTGGATTTAATTGAGGAGGATTGAGTTGTCTGTGGGTGTGAAGAAGGTCCCGATTTAAAATTTAGGACTTGAGATTTGTTGGAGTATCGACAATGTTGAAGTTGTCTTTGGTAAACGCTGTCGAGTTCAAGGGTTCGATCCATTAAATCTGTTAGAGTAGTCATCTTCTGACTGTGAAGATTTAACTGATCCAGAATCCTCGAAGGAAGTCCTTTTTTGAAATGATACTTGAGGGCAGAATCATTCCAACCTTCTCGAGTTTGAAGCGCTCTGAAGTTTGAGATATATTCAGAGGCTTTACCATTATCACTCATGTGAAGAAAATCAAGTTCGATTTCTGCATTGTCAGTTTCATTAGGGTCACCGAACAACGTGAAGAGTTGGTCTTCAAGCTTTTCCCAGTTATTAATAAGTGGGTTTCAGTCAAAGAGAGCATGAGAAGATAAGTTTAGAACCATCTTGCTGCTTTTTGGGCTAGGAATGAAGAAGCGTAAACAACCTTTGATAGGTTGTTATTGAAGGTTAGAGGGTCATTATGGAACAGGAGCTTGCAGGTTTGCAAGAAGGGTCGCAATCTGTCTGGATTTTCTCCATCAAATTTATCAGGAGATTTCATAGAAGGAGTTTTGAATTTAGATCCCTCTGAAGATGTTGAATTTGAAAGGGTCTTCATGAAAAGTCTCATGAAATCTTCCAGAGAGTTGGATGGTCCAGGTTCTGAAGGTTGACCAGAAGGGTGATTAGCAGGGGCAGATGGTGCCTTGTGCATAGTATCCTCTCCTTCTTCATCATCACTAGAATCATCAAAATCTTGTGGGATGTCTTCTACAGATTGGACTGAATGTTGCTGTTCCCTAAGGTCGAGTGGCTCCAAGGAGTGAGTGCGGGAAACAGGCCGAGTGGCTGTTGGCCTGCCTCTGGTGCGAGCTCTAGTAGTAGCGCCCGTAGGAGGAGTGTGTTGATCAGGTGCCATTTTAAGAATTTAGAGAAAACACCTGAAAAGGGACGTAGTAGTGCAAAGAATAAGAACTAAGGAGAATTAAATTATACTTTCACCAGACAACCTACGCACAAGGTTGAGGATGTTCCTGCAAGTGAGATGAGGAGTTTAGAGACTTCTTCAAAGCACAGAGGAGTGATTCGAGGAAGTGATTCAAAGATGACTTGAAGGAAGAACTACTGCTTCAATTTATGTTCGAGAAGGATTCTAATATAATTGAAAGGTAATATTAAAATTCTTAAGATCTCACAAAGGGTTGGAAACTCAACAATCAAAGATTTAGGATTTAGAAATGATTATTGAGAAAATAAAGAAAAATATAATAAAAATGATTTAACTTAAAGCTTTACCACTATTAGCTATAAATACATTTTATAATTTAATTCTAAAAAATATCAAACCAAAAACCCAACCCCTTTTATATCCTTTACTCCTCCTCGCATTGACCTCATACCCATCCACTATTCCGCACACCACAGACCATTAAAAATACATCCATTACACCTGGACCCTCCTCAGTAACATCTGTTAACCCCTTAATCCTCCACTAACCATTCCGTCCATGCTCACTACCCCTTAATAACCCACAGACATTTCATAAACCTTTTAATGTACTATTATATTAACTATTGCGCTGTGCGTCGCTTATTGAGAAAAAGACTAAGACACACTATTGAGAGATTGACTGATTTAGATTTAGAGTTTAGGCTAGCGCGGTTGAATAGCGAGTACACAAAAGAAAGTTGCAGTTGCTATGGAGAATTGCTTTCTGCGCTTCGAGTATGGATTTGAGCCTCTTATTATTGATTTGATGAGCTGCTTTTGCCTCGAGTGTCATGTGGCGTGTGACAGTTTACTTGTGTACAAAGCAAACTATTTTATTTCTCCCGTTGCACAGAGCCTCCATGTCTTAAGGAATGTAGTTTCCATTAACTGTTTGAGATTTATTCTTTTTAAGGAGGATAAACCCCTCAGTTGTCTCATTGACTCTGCAGCCACAATTTTATTTATCAGCTTATGGTTTGCTGAAAAACTTAAGCTGACATTTGTAGATACCGATCAAATTCCAATATATTTAGTCAAATCAGAGGAGCCCAAGTATTGGCTTAGTAAGAAATCTTCATGGGTTTTCAACTTACCAAATTTTCCCTCCTTCAAGTTGGAATTGACAGTCTTGGATGCCCCAAGGATGGAAAATACCATTCATGGCCATGACTTTTTAATGCATTGAAATCCTGAAAGTAATTTATCAGAGGAATTAATAACCCCTTGTTCTAAGTATACTTCTGATTCTTCAATGCAGGTCAATAGAGAGCTAAAAAACCTGTCTGACCCAGTCCTTCTAGAGGACATATCTCTGCCAGATGATTTGAAACCATTTGATTTTTTTTTAAATGAGAATTTGGCTAGCCTTTATAGCTCTATTACTTCACTCAAAGAGGTTTTAAACAGCTTCAAAGTAAAAAATTCTTGCTCTCTAAATTTAGGTCTACCCTCAACAATCTCCTTCAACAATAATGAGGATGACCAAATCAACATTAAAGCCATTAAAACAACTCTAATGGAAGTTTATCATGACTTCCTTGATGTATTTTCAGTCTGTAAGGACAACAAGCTACCACCTCATCATTCCTATGATCATCAAATAGAGTTAGTAGGTCCAGTACTTTTGGCAGGTCCTGTCTACTCCCTATCAAAGGATGAATCCCAAGTTATTCAAGACTACATTTCAGAGAATATAGCAAAAGGTTTCATTAGAGCCAGTAAATCCCCAACAGGCTCTCCAGTTCTTTTTGTTAAGAAAAAAGATGGAAGTCTTAGTTTATGTGTTGACTATAAAAACTCAACACAGTGACTAAGAAGTATTCATATCCAGTTCCTCCTATGTTTTTACTCCTTACTTTGTTTAGTGGTGCTAATTTCTTCTCTAAATTGCTTTAAGAGGCTCCTACAGCCTTATACGTATTGCTAAAGGCCATGAACCTTTAACAGCAATGCACACTAGGTTTGGTAGTTTTGAATATCTAGTTACGCCTTTTGGGTTATGTAATGCACCCTCAACTTTTCAAACTTTTGTCAATTAAATCTTTCACAATGTTTTTAAACAATTTATTGTTGTCAATTTTCATGATATTTAAATTTTTTCAAAGACCCTCAAGGAACATATTGAACATGTCTAACAGGTTCTCAATCTTCTTCAAGATCATTGTCTCTATGCCAAGCACACTAAGTGCAAATTATACCTAAATTCTATTGACTTTCTAGGTTTTACATTATCCACTGAAGGCCTTGTCATGGATGATAGGAAAGTTAAAAGAATATTGGAATGGCCGGAGCCAAAATCTGTAAAATCCTTACAAGTTTTTTAGGTTTTGAAAATTTCTATAGAAGATTTATTAAAGATTACTCTAAAACTATTACAAATCACACTTCTCTACTTAGAAAAGATATTCCCTTTGTTTTCACCAATAAAGTGCAAAAGGAATCTGAAGCATTAAAATCTGCATTCACCACAGCTCAAATTCTTTGAAATTTAGATCCATCTGCTTTTACAATTGTCAAGAAAGATGCTGGTGATTATGCTATTTCAGGGGTTATATACCAATTAAATCGTGAAACAAAATTGTTTCATCCTTTTGCATTCAAATCACGCAAATTGCGTTCAGTAGAGTTAAGTTACAAAATTCATAATAAAGAGTTACTTGCTACTATTCATTGTCTTAAAAATTGTGTTTGTTTCTTCTCAGCCTTAATAGTCCTTTTAAAATTTTAACAGATCATAATGCTTTAAAATACTTTTTGTCTTCCAAAGTCTTGACGCAATGTCAAGCCAGATGGGCTGAGTTCTTATCTGAATTTTATTTCACTATTACCTATTGCCCAGAAAAAATTGCATAGTTCCAGACATATTATCACGTTGGGACAACATTTACTCAGAGTGGGGGGAGGCATTGGCTAACAAGAACCCAGAAAATGTCAAATCAATTTTCAACAAATCAATGTTAAGACTCATCAACACAATACAATGACAACTCAAACAATTCAAAATCCACTATCCAACATTCATAATTCTCAATCAAATGATGATTTTTGTATGGGGGTAAAAGACAAAATACTCTTGAGGCAAGGGGCCTATAGATTCAGTATAAAATTTGGTCTATTAGTATTTGAAGGTAGAGTAGTCATCCCCAATGATAAGGATATAAAATAATGAATTTTCAATAGTAGAAATGATTCTCTTTTAGCTGTTAATTTTGGGGTTGATAAAACCTACCAGTTAATAGCAAGGGATTTCTTCTGGCCATGAATGACTAGAGAAATCAATGCCTATATCAAAGCCTGTTATGAATGTAATAGGAACAAGGTACCTTGACATAGGAAGTATGGGTAGCTTCAACCACTTCTGTTTCCTTCTAAACCTTAGGAATCAATTTTGATGGATTTCATTTCTCAATTACCTCCTCAGATAGTTTTGATAGTATACTAGTTATAGCTGATAGATTTTCTAAAATTTCTATTCTTATTAAAACTTTTACTACTGCAACAGCAGAGGATTTATTAAAATGATTTCTAGAACACGTATTTTCTAAACATGGATTACCCAATGATATTATTTCAGATAGAGGTTCTTTGTTTGTCTCTACTTTCTGGACTTAATTATCTCAAAAATTAAATATTACAAGGAATCTTCTTACTGCTTATCATCCTGTAACTGATGGGAAAACCAAAGGAGTCAACAAAATCCTCAAAAAATATCTTTGAATGTATGTTAATTATTAACAAGAAGATTGGACAACATGGTTAACATTGCCTGAACTTGCTTATAACAACTTGAGACATTGAAACTATCTATGGACAAAATCCTCAATTCAATCTTATTCATGTAGAAATGAATCATCCTGCTGAACATTATCTTCAAAACTTTTCAGGACTTCAAGGAAAACTTCAATCTAACCTGGAAATAGAAAATCAGAGGTACAAGGAACAGGCCAATAAACATTGACAATCTGCTCCACTCTTTAAAGCATGTGACAAAGTATGGCTATATGCAAAAATTATTCAAACAACTCAACCATCTAGGAAACTATCTGAAAAGTGCTTGGGTCCATTTGAAATTGATGCTTAAATCTCTAAAAATGTATTTTGACTCAAGCTACCTCCAAAGTGGCAATCAATTCATCCTGTTTTTCACATATCTCTCTTGGAACCAGCTCAAGAAATATACCTGGGCAAGAACCATCCTCCTCTGGAACCTGTCAAAGTAGAAGATCATCTAGAGTGTGAAGCAAGCCGGATTCTTGATTCAAGAAGGTGCAAAGGGAAACTTCAATATTGCGTGGAATGGGAAGGCTACCTCAATGACACTAATAAAAAATTCCAGGAACCAGCCATCAACATTTCTAATGCTCCTGAGATTATCAAATATTTTCATTTAAAACATCCTTCAAAACCTGAACCTTAAAACTCTTTTGTTTTTTCACTCTTTCTTTCTCTGATTCTTTCCTCTTTCTTCTCTTTTTCATTTTCTTTTCTATATCTTAAAATCTTAAATCCTTAACATATCTTTCAAATTTAAACTTAAAACTTCATAATCATTTTAATATTAAATTCTTTTATCTATTCTTTTTCAATTTCTAATTTCTGTATATTTCTTTAAACTAAATTTAAAATTTTAATTAAAATAAAATTGAATTAAAATTAAATTAAATTAAATTAAAATCAAATAATTAAAATTAAAATAAAAAACAAAACAAAATAATAAAAATAAAAATAACAAACTAATTAAAACATATATTAAAATAAATTCATTTTTTTCTTCTTTTTTCAAAAAAAAAAAAAATAATAATAATAACTTCACATTATGTTATCATATTATTTTTATAAATTTTTTTTATCTTTCAACATCTGAACTCTTTTTATTTTAATTTCTTCTCTTTTTCCTCAAAACTCAAACAAGCAAAACAACTTTCTTCAAAAATCAATCTCCAATAAAATTCTATATTTCTTTTTTTTTTTTTTTCTAAATTTTGTTTCTTAAATAATTCTTTTTCTTTTCTTCTCTCAATATTTTCTCTCTTAAACACAAATCTTTCTTTTTTTTTCTTTTCTTCTTTTTATATAATAAATAAAAAATAAAATAAAACAATAAAATAAAACAATATTCAAGATAAAACTATATGCCAAAAAATTTTCTTTTCTTTTTAATGCTTTAATTTTTCTTTTGTTTTTCCTAAACTATCTTTTCTTCTAATTTTCTTTGAATCAACTCCTTCATCTTTTCCATGACTTTCCAAATTCATTTTTGACTCTTCTCAAACACCACCTCCCCAATATCCAACAATTCTTCAGCTATATAATAGGGGGTGTCAGTTCTGGCAAATCCGCACTTACAAATCCGCACTTAAATTTGACCAAATCCGCACTTATTTAAGTGCGGATTTCCGAAACACACTAGCCCCAATACTGGTGGATTTCAAAATGAAATAAGTCACTTATTTCACTCAAATCCGCACTTTCTCAACCAAAAGTGCTGATTTCACCATCAAGTCCCATTTCACTGATTTGTCAGCATCATCCCATTAATACGCAGCACTCCGCAGAATAACACTTCATAACTCAAAACATCGTACATCACTTACATCTTCATATCATATCATATAAGAGTCATGCCTTCCTCACTTTCAAATCGTGATAAATTACATAAAGCAATGACTTTCATGGCGCTTGAACTGCTCTTGGACTCTGATTCCGATTCTGATCTAGAAGAAGATTTTGTCGTTTTATCAAAAATGGCCACGAAACGTTACCTTCTTCCCAGAAAGCCTCAAGTACTTCATACCCCCAAGTACACCATCCAAACACTTCTTAAACTATCTACACCCAGTTTTAGATGGCTGTTCAGGACTTCTCAGGAATGTTTCCTTAAATTGCTTGAGCTTATTCAGGATCATCCCATATTTCACAATAATTCTCAAAAAGAACAACGACATCCTTCAATTCAATTGGCCATCACACTATGTCGTTTGGGTTCAAATGGTAATGGAGCCGCTTTGAAACGTTTAGAAAATGTCTTTGATTTAGGGTATGGTTCAGTTAACACTTATACCAAACGATGTATCACTGCCATCAACTCCTTGGAATCTCAACTTCTCACCTGGCCAACAAAAGAAGAGCGACTTGAATCATCTCAGGTTATGCAAGCAGAGGGCTTTCCAGGATGTATTGGTTTTGTTGATGGTACTACTATTCCTTTGAGCCAGAAACCTGCTCAAGGTGGAAACAATTACTTTGACCGTAAAAAGAGGTAGATTATTTTTAACTCCTTTCATCCTCCTTGAAACTAACACAAACAAATATATCTTCTTTATAGATATTCAATTAACGTTCAGCTTATATGTGACGTAAACAAAAAATTTATATCATTCTTTGCTGGCTATCCTGGCTCATGTAATGACTCCTACGTCTTCCAAAGAATGCATATTTCAAATGAACCTGAAAAATTCTTTGATGAAAATCAGTATCTTCTTGCAGATTCTGCTTATGTGAATGGAAAGTATGTACTTCCTGCTTTTCGGGGAGCAGCTTCAGAAGACAGTCAAAATGCCAAATTCAACAATCATTTGGCAAAGTCAAGAGTCCGTATTGAACATTCTATTGGAATCTTGAAAGGCCGTTTTTCTAGTTTAAGGGAATTAAGAAGTCCTCTTAGAAATAAATCTGAAATGGAGGTGGTGATCAACTGGATTCTGTGTTGCACTATACTTCATAACCTACTTGCTGACCTCAAAGATCAATGGTTAGAGCTGTATGAAGATGAACAAGTTGATTCACCTCCGACTATATCCAACACTTCTATTTCTCAATCAACTAGTATAAGGGCGAAAATCCTTCCAATAACACTCCAACATTTTTCAACGCAATTTTAATTTTTTTCTCTTTCTCTTCAAATTATCAATTTGCATGTATTATTCACTGAGAATGGTAAATTTTTTTGCATATTTTTTTGGTTTTTGAATTTGCTGTTAAAGTCTTATTTTTTTTTCTCTCTGTGTTTTCTTTCATCAACTCAACATGAAATCGCATATTTTCAGCAAACGCATATTTTTTCAGTCACTCAAAGGTTGGGAAAGAGTTGGAAGGGAAGATTAAGGGTTCCGAGGCATTTTAAATGAAGAAAAGGGTCTGGGAGAGGTTGAGAGGGGTGAAATGGGGATCAAAAGAGGATGGCATACAATGGGGCTGGGAGGATAGCGAAAGGCATGGGGAGGGAAGACAAGCATGTGTTGATAGAATTGAAAGGGATGGAGATTGGTGCAAACAGAATGTGAAAATAGGAGGATGAACTCTGTTCTTCGGGTGAAGAACAGAGTTCACTTCCATAAAATATTAGCTGAAACATAGTTTTCAATTCTGTAAAAACAGTTGTAAGTAATAGAAAAAGTCACTGATTTTTTTTATATGTAATCCTTGCTTTACGAGGAGACTTTTGTGACGAAGCAGATTTTTGAATTACCTTTAAAAGAGGATGGCATACAATGGGGCTGGGAGGATAGCGAAAGGCATGGGGAGGAAAGACAAGCATGTGTTGATAGAATTGAAAGGGATGGAGATTGGTGCAAACAGAGTGTGAAAATAGGAGGATGAACTCTGTTCTTCGGGCGAAGAACAGAGTTCACTTCCATAAAATATTAGCTGAAACATAGTTTTCAATTCTGTAAAAACAGTTGTAAGTAATAGAAAAAGTCACTGATTTCTTTTATATGTAATCCTTGCTTTACGAGGAGACTTTTGTGACGAAGCAGATTTTTGAGTTACCCTTTGAGATTTGGAATGTCTGGGAGGCATTATGAAACTGGCACATAGCAAGAAAAAAGATTAAAAAGTAGAAGAAATAAGTAAAAAAGAATGTAAACATGCCTGGTCAAAATATTGAAAATGTTGGAGATTGGTGCAAACAGAATGTGAAAATAGGAGGATGAACTCTGTTCTTCGGGCGAAAAACAGAGTTCACTTCCATAAAATATTAGCTGAAACATAGTTTTCAATTCTGTAAAAACAGTTGTAAGTAATAGAAAAAGTCACTGATTTTTTTTCTATGTAATCCTTGCTTTACGAGGAGACTTTTGTGACGAAGCAGATTTTTGAGTTACCTTTTGAAATTTGGAATGTCTGGGAGGCATTATGAAACTGGCACATAACAAGAAAAAAGATTAAAAAGTAGAAGAAATAAGTAAAAAAGAATGTAAACATGCCTGGTCAAAATATTGAAAATGTCAGGAAGGGGTGTGTGCCGAGGATTGATGGGTAGGTAGCGAGGAAGGTCAGTGTGTCACATGTGACAGGGATGGGGTAAGAAAGGAAGGGATGCTTTGTGGCCAAAATGTGGTTGTGAAAAAAAACGGGAAAAAAGTGCTGATTTGAGGTCATAACTGACACCCTTTTTTGAAATAAGTGACTTTTTTGCAAAATTTAAGTGCTGATTTGTAAGTGCTGATTTGGTTTGAAATCCGCACTTAATTTAAGTGCGGATTTGCCAGAACTGACACCCCCTTATATGAGGCCAAATCCACAATTTTATGGACCTCAACAAATAACATTCAACAAACTTGATGTGGTTGCTTGGACCAAAATTGATCCAAGACTTTGATTGATAAGTCAGCATCCTCAGTGTTCAACGGCCCACTTTCAATTTGTGGTTCAACCTTGGTTGGAACCTAATTGACTGGCCCACTGTTTGACACTACAGAAACCTCATCTGTGGTCTCCATCCCCTAAAAGAAATCAGTACCATCAAAGTAATAACATTCAAATTATATCACTTACTCCAAATTCAGGGTCAATTTTGAGGAACAATGGTTTATTTTTCCACCACCTCTACTTCATCTTCATCATCACCCTTGATGATAAGTCATTGTTTCTTCAATGTGGTAGCTTCCTCCCCTGCTTTTCCTGCAGTACCTTCGATGCCCTTGTCTACTTCTTCTTCTATTGTGCTTTTCTTCCCTGAAGCTACATCCGTAGCCCAACCAGATATCTTCAATATCTCCTCCTAGCTCAACCCCTCCAATTCATCCACAGCCAAATTTCTAGTAGTGGGCACATCCCAAATATCTTTTACAACAGTCTACGAGTTGGAGATTTACTGAAATTTTGTTGCAGTGAACAGTTTGTCCTTATAATTGAGGGCCAGGGTGTTACAAGCCACTTGACACTATCAAGAAAAACTTGCACTTCTTGCTAGGACCTCAAGATGCCGTACTCTCTATGCAGAATAAATCCATGGCTACAAAGGCCGTGCAGGGAGTCTTGAAATTCCAAGTGGGAAGTCCCTCATCAGCTCAAGGGTGAGGAGGAGTAGGTGTAGGATTGGTGTGTTCAGGATTTGAAATTTAAAATATAGAAAGTTAAAATTAAAAGAATTAGAGGATATGATGGGAAAAGGTTTGTAATGAAGTATTCCCATGCTCAATGGAGCTTGTGTTTTATACCCGGGCATCTGTCACACATCATGTGACACTTGAAGTGAAATCACCTCAACTACCCCACTATTCAAGATATAAATCCACTAGCAATGTGTGAAAAGCAACTGTGGGGAGATTACATTCTATTGCGTTCTCAAATTATAAGTGCTATTCAAACTTTAAAATTATCTTAAAAATAAAGACACTTATACTTTTCAAACATAAGCAATGTACGCTCAGTCTAGCCCTAAGATCAAGGTAATCTTCAAAAGGGGGTAATTATGGCTCTGAGGGTAATTAGAAGGTTGAGGAATTAGGAACAGGATAAAAGGGTTATAAGGTTATATTATTGGTAAATGGGAGATCTAGTGGATTAAATGGGTCTGTGGGTATATGGTGGCTGGTTGGTTAATAGGTCAGTGTGAGGAGGAATAGGATATTTAAAGGGGGTTACTTTGGTTTGATGTTCTCTAGAATTAAATTATAAAATATATTTTTGATAGTAGTCAAAATCATATTAGTCTATTATTATTTTTGTCCTTTTCTTTCTTAATAATCAATTTTATTAAATCCTAAATACTTGAATCTTCCCTTTGGTTATTAAGTTGCAACCCTTTGTGAGATTTACCATAATAGTTACTGGGCTTACCTTATACATTAATTATTCTTCAAAGATTATCTTCAACTGTTAATAATTAGTTAGACCTATCTTCAAACCAATTCCTCAATGTAATCCTCTGTGCTTCAAAGTTGTAATTTCCCTCTTACTTTTATCTCACTTACTTTGGGATCACCCTCAACCCTGTGCGTAGGTTTTCCAGTGACATAAATACAATTATCAAAAAGATTTGTGCCATTATAAATATTTTATTGAATTAAAGAGAGGTCTCCTACAATCTTCAAAATCACTAATGGAACATAGAATTTTTCCCATAATATTTCAACAATCTCATTAAATTTAAGCAGTTTGTTCAACTCACACAATTGTATACAAACTTGTTATTGCATATTGATAAAATTTTATATTAGAGACACCCCATATTTAATAGATTAGAGTTTCCACTTGGAGTGTATCATTGCCTTTCATCAGTCATCACCAATCCTGATGAAAACACAACCATAAAATCTGTTCCATCTGCCATGACTCTCCTTGGCTATGGCTATGTGCAATCATAGTACTCTACTTTAAGCTGCTTAAAATTTCTTCCCTTCTTATTTGATTAATCTTCAACTTGATTCCAAGAGAATGTGGGAAAGCCATTATGGAAAGTTGTTTGAAGCTGAGCCAAGACATGATGATTAAGGGGTTGATAAAATCTTACCAAATTTGGGCTCATATTGTTTCTAAGAAACTTGATTTGTCCATCTATGATCTCCTGTTTTACTTTCATCAAGAGTTAGAAAAGAGTGGAAATAAAATACATTATAGAATTAAGTTACCTTTTTAAGATCATAAAATGATAATTTATTCTATTATTTATGATTTTGAAATTTATATTTATAAAGATAATTATATGATGGATATTGGAAAAATAGATGATTGGGGTCAAAAAGTGAATATTTATGAAAAAAAATTACATAAATCAAATATTATAATCTACTATTGTAAATTTTCTAAAGATAATATAAAGAAAATATTATAGTTTTTTAAGACTTCAAACACAAACTCAAGTAATTATGAAAAATAATAGATAAAAAATAAATAATAAATAATGATTATTAATCTGAGAAATGAGAAATTAGATTTCTTACAGCCCAAGAAAGAAACACTCTTGTATAGGAAAAATTAACTCACCATTCAAAATTTCTATTTGTAAATTTTAGAAAGAAAAAAACTAATAATGAAAAATTAATAAAGAAAACAAGATTTAACAATAAAATAGGGGGTGTCAGTTCTGGCAATTCGGCACTTAACTTAAGTGTGGATTTCAAAGAAAATCAGCACTAGAATTTTTCAAAAGAGTCAATTATTTCAAAAATGGGTGTCAGTCATGACCTCAAGTCAACACTTTTCCACAATTTTTTTCACAACCACCTTTTTGGCCACATTATCCCTATCACATGTGACACCCAGACCTCCATCCCCTCATCAATCCTTGGCACACACCCCTCATTGAGATTCAAAACATTTTATTGCAACATTTTAACCAGGAATTCTTTTTTCCTTCTTTTTTTATTTTTTCAAGATCTTAATCTCTTTTCTTGCAAAATACAAGTTTCATAATGCCTCCCAGAAAATCCAGCACTCAAAAGGCAACTCAAAAGATGCTTCATCACAAAGATCATCCTGTAATGCAAACCCCTCACCTGAGAAATCAAAGTCTGGACAGCTAAGAAAGAAAGGTTATCTCATCATCATCAACATCCTCAAAATTAAATTAAATAATGATGCATGTTTTGGATGTGAGAAGTCTACCCAAATTGGATGTCCACATTCATCACAGCTCATTGGCTTCTTGTTGATGGCAAATGAAGTAAAAATGAAAATAAAAGGGAGAATCAACATCAATCCTACGTAAATGAAGGAGAGGCTCAAAAGTTATCAATAAAAATATAAAAAGACTCATTTTTCTTCTACCTCCACAGGCTTTGGTATTGATGATGATTATTTGGAGATGGAAATTACTCCTTTTTTGGAAAATCTCAATGTCATGTGTCCTTTCTATGAAGAAATGGATAATCTTTTTGGTTCCCAAGTTGGTGTCAACCCTAGGTTTATACATGATACTACTAAGGATAAACCCTCTGGTTCTCAACCATCCAATAATCCTCTTGATACACCTGTACTTCAACAACATCAATCCCCTCCAGCTTCTAACTGTTTCTCAAACATAAAATAATTCTTCCTAAAAACCTTTTCTTTAAAATATCAACCCCCTCCAGCTTCAAACAATAGTTTAGCTGAATATGATCCTGACTATCAACTAAAAAAATTATTTAGGAGAAAATCTGAGTCCTCAGAGCGCCAATCTTCTAATGTAAGTTATCTTTTTCTTTTTTCATAAATTCTTCTCTAAATTTCTCATTCTTTCTTTTCCAGTCCCCTCCTACTCAAACTTGAATTTCTAAAAATATTAAAAATTCTGTCAATGACAATCCTTCTTTGGAAGCTGCTTTAGATGAACTTCCTGAAACCTCAAGTTCAAACTCCAAACTAATGAGTCAAGTCTCAATTTCTATAAACTTGAATACATTTTATGATGTGGTAATACTTCAACCAGCTCTTTTTCCTCCCTTGATAATTATTTTGAGAAGAAAGATATAAGTAAGTTTTTGTCACTATATATCTTATTTAATAACATATTTATTTATTTTTTCTATTCATTTTTCTCAGCAAAATCTTATATTGAAAAAAATTTCCTTCACTTTGAGAAGATGAAATTTAATCATATGCTAATGAAAGATCAATGGGCCTTGGATTTGAAGAAAAAATTTTTTTGCTTCAATCAAATTTTGAAAAGTCCAGATTTGATGCAGAGGAGATGGAAAGAGTTCATCTTCACCCAGAGAAAAAAAAAGAATAAAATTTTCAAAAAGAAATGGCAAGTTGTGATTTGGAAAAGCAAGAAAAAATTTAAAAAAAAAAGAATTTATTATGGAATGTGTAAAAAATGGCCAATCTTATGAGGATATTAAAAAATTACTTGACTTTTTTAATTTTTTAATTGTTTTGTTGGTTAATAGTTGGGGAATTACTTTAATGGTTACTTTAAATATTACCAAAAATAGTTATATCATGAGATTCTGATAACACCTTTTGTCCTTACTGGATGCTATAATATTGCACTTTTGGAATTTCAGATGGTAAAATAATACTGAAACCTGTGCAAAAATCTTCATCAAAATAATTTTATCACCTTACCGCCAATTTGCATTTCTATATATAGCTAAGTGAGAAAAATTCTACATCTTTTTGGAAAATTTGGCAATACCCTGCCCTGAATTTTATTGTAGCAAGGGGTATGTATCACCAAATTTTTCTAAGTCATTAATTTTCCATGTCAGATTTGAAAATTTGGCAATACTCTCCCCTGAATTTCATTGAAGTGAGGCATGAAAATCACCAAAATTTAACATAATTCCATAAATCAATAAATAAATAAATAATATAAATTAAATCTGCTAGTTTTAAAATAATGGAAATTCCTCAAGCTGAAATGCAGATCAAGTCTAGAAACTAAGTTTGGGACTTTCCACAGGTATAGGCTAGAGGAGCCCCATAAAACAAATTAATTTTGTCATGATTACCCTTTATACAACACAAGGTTGTTGTCATGCACCACATGACACTCAAAGTAAAGTTCAATCTTTTTAATCCATAATCCAGTACACAAATCCATACATGAAGTGCAGAAGTAACATCTACAAAGCAACTCCCTTTTCCCTTTGTGTGTCTCAATTGGACTGCACTAGAAACCACACTATCTATACCCTTAATCTAAATTATTCAATCATACACTTATACTTTTCAATCTTAAGTGAATGCACCATTGTAGACTATCCTATAGTACTAGCTATAGGCCTTGACCAAGGGAGTTGGAGTAAGACTGGAGAGAAAAACCCCTGTCCCTTTGAGAAAATACCAGGTGAGATTTATTTGCTACAGAAAATTAGAGAGTGTTACTATACCCCTTCCAACACACTTCTTGACTGCTTAACAAGTCAAGACAGTAGCCAATAGCAGACCACTGAGAAACATAGAACCAAAAACCTGAAATGCAGAAAGTTCTACACCAGAAAAACAAAACACTGTGCACTTGTTGCACAGAAAACAGCAGTAATACTTGATGCAGGTTGCAAATCTACACCAGAGAAACCAGTTGCCAAAGTTGAGTTAAATGAAGAACTAACCTTGCAACAAACACAGCCAATTGTGGCCAAAAAACATTGAAAACTGAGTGAGAAACAATGATATCACCTCCAGATGGTTGTATGATAATTAAAGTTTCCCCAAACTGTCTTATTCAGTATATGAACACAGACCACCATCTAAAAAATCCATGCACAGCAATGAATTTGGCGCTTTTGGAAGCCAAATTGAATAAAAACCCTCTAGAAGCGCTCCCTAGCCTTCTGTAACTGAGGCAGGTGGCCCACCTAGAATTGGCCAGACCTCCCTGAAGGCAGAAAACCACCAAAAACCTCCAATAAAGCCCAAAATACTTAGAAAAATCCACCACAACTACTAAAATCCTTAAAACACAAAATTAAGCTATGACAAAATTGTGAAATAAAATATAGAGCCAAATTAGCTCTACTTAATGGTACTTAGCACTTAACCCTAAGACTTAAGATTAGCCCATAAAACACAAAAAACAAAATTAAACAGCTATCTTTTAGAAATGAAAATGAGCAAATGACCCTTTAAACCTTAGAATATGAAAAATGTCATTAGACCATGAAATTTAGAGAAAAATCAGGGATATCCAATGGTAGTACCCACATACCCATAGTCCTAATATTCACTGAATAAAACCAGAAAAACACCCAATTATTCAGCCAATGTCAATTAAGACATACCAAAACAGTGCCAAACAGACCAAAAAAGGCTTCTGCCAATGTTGGAAGACTACATCCTCCCCCCAATTGAGAATGTCTGCATTCTACTTCACCAAAACCATTATGTTCACACATTTTTCAAAACTCATCTCTGAAATGGGTCCCTGTCAATACTGTATTGACCGTTGTGGTGATGCCAAACCTGGGTAGGCCTTTGGAGTGCATATTTGAGGGTATTTGGTATGTAGGGTGTTATTGGGGTTATGGTGTTAGTAGTGGATTTTTTTCCTCTTTAGGTGATAGTTAGTAGTGTTTATGGAGGCTTAAGCTAGGGTCACTTATTATCTATCAGCTTAATGTCCTTTCTTTTCTCTTCATTTTGGTATCCCTATGGGTGGTTACCTTGTTTTATAGGGTAGTTATGGTGTTGTTATTGGTATTTATTGGAAGTTTATGGCTTAGTGGTGCTTATGTAGGCTTAAGCTAGGGTCACTTATCATGTTTCAGCTTATTTTCCTTTATTTTCTTTTCATTTTGGTATGTTGTATGTGTGTTTATCTTGTTTATTAGTGAAGTTATGGGTTTTTAGGGTTTTTATGGGTTGTATGGGTGTTTTAGGGCCTAGAAGCAGTCCTCCTGCCCCTAAGTGGTGGCCCGCCTTGAAGCAGGGTGATGGCCTGGGCGCTGGGGAAGCGCTAAAATGCACTTTTATGCATGAAAAAGGCTGGGAAAGCTGGATTTTGGGCGGGGAATTGGTCAGGGTGGTCTGTGCACTGGCTGTATGATGTGTGTGTGTGAAGATTTTTAGGGAATAATCTTATCCCTTTACTCATCACCTCTCTGCTCCTCACTGTCTCATTGGCTGGTTTTTTGTTGGAATATATTACTGTTCATTTCAACTCTTTCTGGCAGTCTGTCTGGGACTATTATCTTTCACTTTTAAAGAGGTCAAGAGTGTTTAATTGAAGGGTCTAGCAAACAGATCACCAATTTGCTGCAACAGGTAAATATCACTTGTTTTTCTAAAGGGACAGGGAATTTTCTTTCTGGTTTTTCTCCAACTCCCTTGGTCAAGGCCTATAGCTAGTACTATAGGATTGTCTACACCGTAACCTCATCTGTACCATAACACCACCAATACATCCATACAGAACTGCTTGTGACTCCTGATATTCCGGAAAGAAATCTTGCTCCAGACCTGGTCCATTATTATCTGAAATGGATCACTTCCCCCTCAAGCTTGTCCATCTTCCAGCAAAACCAAAAGATCTAGGCCTTCCATATTGATACCCAGATTAATAAACAAGTTACACCCTTCCAAAAAGAGTGCCAACACCATTACAACCACTAGCTCTACCATACCTTGTCCTTCTGATGGTAAAACCAATGCTTCTTCATACTGAAATATAAGCTGATGAATTTCCAGTTCATTCTCATCCAGACAAGGATGATGACAATGTGGGAACCATTAAAACACCACCACCCAATCAATTGCCCACTATCAAGGAAAAATTCCAACAACACTCTTCTCAACAAAAACATCTCATTCTAAACTACTTCCAATATACTCCTGCCAAAGTTCCACAAGAAATTGAGAAAAGAAGACACCTCATCCACCTGTTCAAGACTAATGCTGAACACTTTGTTTGATCTCTTGATTCTCTTCTTTAATTGATTCTTGCCTGAAATTCTTGACTTAGAAATAAAATAATAAAAAAATTCCTCAGTTTAAAGTCTTTGGGGA